>JACTOM010000927.1:6835765-7245563 GCA_015832385.1 Elymnias hypermnestra | reverse complement strand
CATATCGATTGGCTCGTGCCATTCGATTTTTATCAATGATTTGGGCATGAGACGGGTCGCCGCGAAATTCGTACCAAAATTGCTCAATTGTGACCAAAAACAGCATCGCATGAACATTGCTAATGAGATGTTAAACTCTGTCCGCGACGACCCAAATTTGCTCCAGAGGGTCATAACTGGTGACGAATCGTGGGTTTATGGTTATGACGTGGAAACCAAAGCTCAATCATCTCAATGGAAGCTGCCGCACGAACCAAGACCGAAAAAAGCGCGCCAAGTTCGATCGAATGTGAAAGTTTTGCTGACAGTTTTCTTTGATTGCAGGGGCGTGGTGCATCATGAGTTCTTGCCACAGGGAAGAACGGTCAATAAGGAATATTACCTGCAAGTTATGCGCAATTTGCGCGAAGCAATCCGCCAGAAACGCCCGGATTTGTGGAAGAACAAAAATTGGCTTTTGCACCACGATAACGCCCCTGCTCACACATCGTTGCTTGTGCGCGACTTTTTGGCCAAAAACAACACACTAATGATGCCGCAGCCACCGTATTCCCCAGATCTGGCCCCCTGTGACTTTTTCTTGTTCCCTAAACTGAAGAGGCCCATGAAAGGACGACGTTACTCTTCTCTTGACGAGATAAAGACGGCATCGAAGGAGGAGCTGAACAAGATAAAAAAAAAAATGATTTTTTGAAGTGCTTCGAAGATTGGAAAAACCGTTGGCACAAGTGTATAATATCTCATGGGGATTACTTTGAAGGGGACAAAATAGATATTCATGAATAAATAAATAATTTTTGAAAAAACACAAAATTCGCGATACTTTTTGAACACACCTCGTATGTATCTTTTTGTGCAAAACTTATAAGTGTGGATCATATCCGGAAGCAATTTTTGAATACACGATTTTTAATATAATGTTATTATACATATATATTGAAACAAACGCTTGTAGGAGTTAATTTCGATCATTTCGCAGCAGACAAGGTTCCAACTTTTAATAACAAAGTATTTATTTTATCTTTTTTCCTTACGGAATATTTGTTTATCAAAAGGTGTATATCACATAAGGCGTGAACAAACTTGTATTAAGTTGTAGTTTAAATTTAAAATATGTATATATGTATGAATTACATAGTAAGACCGCAGATTCACTTGTCTCGTAATTTAGCATCCATGTCTATTAGCAATAGGCGATATGCTATTACCTATGCGTATGTAACCAAACGAGGTGTCGTAAGGTTTGTGGAAACATACGGTAAGGAAATTCGTTTTCTTTTGTTTTTCTGTATAAATACATTTAAATTAGACTGATTAAATCCAGGAAAAATATTAAGCAAATTAACTCTGCTATTCCATTACATATCAACTCTTTAGATGAGCAATCACACACTCCAAAGCATCTAGAATATCTCGTTTTGAACACTTATTGCAATCTGTAAAAAAGACGCCGTGGCACCAAGAAATTTAGTATGTCATGAGTTGATTCAAATTTTCTATAATTATTAGCTTATATTAATATTTATTAGCTTTATGAATTACATCACTATTCTTCCAAAGTAGTAATTAACTAAATAACAAAGAATTTATGAAATTATTGCGTATATCTTTTTGACCACACAAATTTTAATAAATACTCACTTAAGCATAGACAATATTTTTATAACCAAAAAGATTATTTCGTTCTCATCCTTGAATTTTATAGACACATAAATAGAGGAAAGATTTTTTGATCAATAATCGAATTGTAATACTCAGTTTGATGCAGAAAACTTTTAAAAACAAAAAATTAATAAAAAAATTTAAAACATGACTTGAGACTCCATATTATTTTGACCAACATGGCAAGAATGACGTAAAATATCGTACAATTCGTTAAATTTTGTCCATATCAGCGTAGTAGGTCAAAAGTTCGAACAACGATCTAACTTTAACGGCATATAACTTGATAAAACTATTCAAATTATACGTTAATTATGTGAATGTTTTTCATTGAGAAATTATAATATGTGTATCGAAGAAATCACAAAAGACGAACATCATATTATTATTCAAAATAAAACCCAATTTTTCTCCCTCTTTTCTCATAAAAAGTGAGATAATATGATATATCTCTTTATAATTTAAATTTAGTCTCTAACGTTATTTTAAACATTGTTTACTAATCATGCGATTACTCTGCATGAAATAAATATTAGGCAATTGCAGTATCAGTAATAGTATATCCGAATCGGTAATAGAGGCAACAGAGATTATAAATTAACTGGCTTGTTATGATATCACGTAATATTAGAATCTATGCGATCTATATCTATTGCGATGCCCATCTGAATCCCAGAAGGAATACGTTGCTAGACCATTCCTACTTAATTCCTTCTCAGCTATCATAAAGAAAATACGCAATAAAAAGCTTCAAGTGAACGTTGATTGAAATGCTTGTCTCATATAACAAGTATTATAAAAAATATTACAGGAAATTCCTAAATCATCAAGCACGAATTTTTTTAACTAATTAAGTAAAAAACCTTTAAATCTTACGTGAGTTGTTAATAAATTACGCTGTAGTATTTTTGCCTAATAAGTTGATAATTGATAAAATTCCATCTAACTAACATCTATCTAACATCTCTTAAATGCTTCAAAAAATATTTGAAAAGTATTTTATTAACCGTTAAAAATTGGAACATAGCTCACTGCTGAGCATTGTGATGTTCCCGACGAAGCAGGCTGTGCCATCTTTGCCGATCGGTAGCCATTTGCCTGACTGGCTTTGGTATCCAGCTGTTCTGCTACCTGATCTTTTCCCTTTTATCTTTCCGGTTAAGATGAGAATCTCTAGGTTATCTCTCGGTATTTGCGCGATGTGCCCAGAGAACTCTAGGAAGCGCTTTAAACATATCGCGGAAAGCCTTTAGCTCTTCTAAGATGAAAAAAATCGTCCTGTGTGCAGTCCAGAGGATCCGCAACATTCAGCGCCAGCACCACATTTCGAGAGCGTCTACTCGACGTCTATCAGTCGCTGTGAGTATCCAAGCTTCTGAGCCATTTAGAAAAATCGAGAAGACCAGAGTCCTGACAATGTATATTTTCGTATGTATATAGAAAAATTATTTCTAAGCTATAACATGTAACATTGTTCTAAATAAATTCCCGTACAATATAAGTATTACTAATCTTTTGCATATTTGAGTAAACATTAGACTTATCTATTTACCCATCAGCATTGCTTATTCAACAGTACGGTTACGTCTGGCAAAGCGAGATACAGAAAATCTTTTACGATACGTATAAGATTTGAACTGAGTGTTCTGCATAACAATTTAGATCGGGTTATAAAGTTAACTATTTTACAGTAAAACTACATAGAAGTTCAATCATCAAAAGTTTTACTGCAATAATTCTATCGTAAACATTTGTAATAAAAAGTTATACGACGTTTTATTAAATGTAATTAAAATTTTTTCAATAGTATAGTTCTTTTTAGATTTAACCATTAGTGGTCGAGCTATGCACACCATCAAGTAATTTATTAACTTATATATCTTCTTTTTTATCCTAAGAACCGCCGGGTGTAGTCTCCATCCGAGATGGTGCAACTTGCTAACTGTAGCAGAAGCTGACATATTGTAATATTTTACACATGCAGTTGAAAAATGGTACATTTATATTGCAATTTAAAATATTTTTATCTAAATTAAACTATATCTGTCTGCAACAAAGTTACACGAAACTTATAACAGTCGGCATGAACTACCTGTATAAAAAAGACATGTTTTAATTTATAAGCTTGTCTCAGAGTTAGAAACGGTTCATAAAACACGTTATTTATTGCATTTGATAATATTATCAATCCAGTAAGATTACGGAAAGGTAGTCTTACCGTATACGGGCACCTATGTGGCAGGACAAAAAATTAAACCTGGCATATTCCCAACGGCTACTAAACATGGCATTGTAGTTGTACATTATGCCAATGACCCGGGTTAGACTAAGTTTGTTCAATATATTAAATCTGATGAGATCTCAGGAATAAACTACGTAAATTTATTTTACATCTGATAACGGACTTAGTCGATATACCACGCTTTCAATTAAAATAAAAACACCTCTATTTGTTTAACATTTAATTTAAATTCAGAAGAAAGATCGTAATTTTTACTAGAATTATGTGAATGTATTCTTATTGAAATTTAGTATTAGTTTTCAATTTTCATTGCCTGTGAAATAAGAGGTTTTGTGGCTAATTGCAAAAGAAATCTAGTTACAACTCATATCGCTACTTTTAGAAGAATAGTGACAGAATTTAAAAAAAGCTTATTTCAATGGACAGCCATTGAATTCGGCACCATGAAATGTTAGTTTGTGATCTAAAAACCACACATTATCATCCATTTTTACCGATTTATGTATACATTTAGAACACTAACAAATAAGAAGAATTTCGGATTCAGTTGCGACCTTAACTAAAATTTGTAAACCTTTGAATTGTGTGGTTATCATTCCAACGCATAGATGTACATTTTAAAGCCGTATAATTTCAATTATAACTTATAAATATTTTTATTCAAATATCTCGCTGTACAATAATTTGATTCACTAAATAATAACAGAGCTCTTTAGTTGTCAATGTTCTATGTAGCAATTTTAGCACTATCATTATTTGAATTCAAAGTGCACCGCAATCAGATCGCATCACGCTTACAAGTTAGTGGCCAATAAATAATTCTAAATCGTGATTTGACTGCTATTCGTTGATAATAATGCTTGTTCTTTAGCGGCGTGTCATGCCATTACATTTTGGCTTAGTTTGTTCCATTACTAGCTTCCTACGCCTAAGTTGACATCGAGAAAGTCGAATTTAAAGGGGCCAAAATATCCAATGTTATGCCTAATTGCAATTTCCTAAAGAAACTACTGATAACTTATTCCTAACTTTCCTAATTCGAAATGTGTCATAATTATTACTTTAAGGGCGATTTTTACTCCACCAACTATATAGGTATGTAAGACCGCCCCTCTCTCTTCTTATTTAATTTTATATAGTTAATAAGAGAGGTATAATATATAGAGTGTATAACAATTAAAAAAATAAATAATTAAAATTTGTATTGTGGCTGAAGAAAACCATTCGCTATGCAAAACGGAACTAGATATTTAATATAAAATTTCGATTTACAAAATACACGTCAGAAAGGATTGCAACTCCTTATGTAATTTTTAATGGCCCCTTATTAGTTATGTGACATTAACTGAACTTCCGCTATTCTACTGCCTTTGGAAGAGACTGGAAGATCTTAAAGCTTGAATACTTTAACTGAATTTTAAAGTTCAGTTTTTCAACAAGAGGTCTTTCAAATGAACACGAATAAGACGAAAATTACCTCTAACATCACCGTTACTGCACTGGCATCCGTCATCTGGGAAGAATTACTACCCATATCACTGAAATATCGACTTATAATTACAAATATAATGTGATACAAGCTAAATCTCTGGTAGTCTGACAGCAGGTAGTGTAACTAGACAAACTACATTCAAGTTAAAAGTGCATGCGTACAAAATACACGTGTCTGAAATAAAACTTCTTTGGAAAAGTAATTTTTAAGTCTTGTCTATATTTATACAAATCTAAAACTTTAGATTTCCGAGACTTAGAGGGAGAGAAAGAGAAAGATATGTTAGGAATTTAATGAATTAATTTAATTGTAGTAAAAATATTAAAAGTGTCGAACATTAATAAAAATAACTTATTGAAATCTTAAATGACGAATCGTTAATGCCGCGTGTAATTTTTGTCAATATTAGAAATGATTAATAAAATTTTAAAAAAGAGAATTTTTATTTTATGAAAAATAGTACATTAAATTATTAAATGACAAATGGCAAATTAAAATGACACATGTTATTTGTAAATATTAAAACAACCCAACCTTCAAACAAATTAGCATAAAAACGCTGCACATCTGCGTGACGCTAATCACGCGTTTCATATGAAAAAAATTTAGCCTCATGCGCCTAAAAAAAGTTTCTCTTCAACATTCCACTATGAAAGCCGAAAATAATCCGAAATAATCTTTCCCTTTTCCATTTTAAGAAATATAAAATATTATTCCAAATATCGAGTTAAACAGCAATATAGTTCAATTCATATTCAATAAATGAAAATGAAGTATGATTTAATAAATTTAAAACATCAATAAAAATTTTATATCTCTCTCGAACATGCCGTTTGCATTAAATGTGAACATTTGGTTTCTTTACGACCGCTCGATTGTATAGATGAAAACATTTCTTAAGCAATGACCGTAACTTGCAACACCAAGAATCTTGTATATACTTGACCACCTCACTGATGGAACAAGGCCCTTATCCATTCAACCAGCAGTAGTTCCACGAGTTTAATTCCCGACCTAAAATCTACAGATATATAAATTCCCTGGTACAGAGTTTAACCGCAATGAACTTCGAAACTATTCAATCGATTTTGATAATTATTTTTCTATGTGCTAGATTTATTCCCATATAGTATATATTTATATTTATAATAAAAAAGGTTTTATTGCAATTCTTTTTTAATCGAGAGATCGATAAGGATGAGTTCTGTTTTCAACAATGGTACCAACAATAGCTCAAATAATCACAAAATAAGCTTCAGAAAACAACTAACAATTATTGACGTTATGTATGAGATAATAATATTAAGTAATAGGTTTAAAAGGTGTAAGTAGCAGCCCATTTAACGTCCCACTGCTGGGCACAGAGAGAGGGTTTTTAGAGCATAGACCCACTACTCTGCCTGTGCCACCTTTTGTATCAAGGATATGTTATGTTAAGTATACAACAAGTCTAAATACAACTTTCTTAAATTTGCAGTAGGTCATTTGTTGTTTGTATAGTTTAAGTAAGAATTGATTTTAATGTTTTTGAAGTGAAACTTCTTTAGGCGCATGAGGGTAAAATGTTTACGGATGAAACGCATAATTAGCATCACGAATATGTGTATTTTAAGCTAATTCGTATGAAAATTAGGTAGTTTTAATATTTACAAATAACAAGTGACATTTCAATTTGCCACTAGTCTTTTAATAATTCAATATACTATTTTTTATAACATATAAAATAAATATATCAAAAACAAAATTTAATTAATATTTTCTAATATGGAGAAAAAACACGTAGTATTTTTATTTACAATTCGTCATTTGAGATTTCAATAAATTTATTAAATTCATTACATTCCTAACATATCTTCCTTCTTCCCTCCCTCTAAGTCGCGGAAATTAATAAGGTTTAGATTTGTATAAATATAAACAAGACTTAAAAATTAGTGTTCCAAAAAAGTTTCACTTCTGACAAGCGTACTTCGTACGCACACTATTTATTATTATTTGTTTGCCACTAATCGCATTAATGGCACGATTAATCGATTCAACATTACCGTACCACCCAGATAGAGTTTGCATTTTAAGTAGAATTTATTTCCCGTATAGGTGCTAATCGACTACCCACATGATTGTGCGGGTCTATAAATAAACTGCACAGGGATCTCTCTTTGTTTTATTTAATTCTTACTATTAAACAATTAATTATGAAGTGACAAAGAAAAGTACACAAGTAATAATTCCGGTGTATACAAAAAATTATCTTTTTTTGCAATATATTGTGTACGTCTACTCGTACGTACATATATATGTTCGTGTGTGTGTATGTGTATCCGAAATGATGATACTCTGTGTTTAAACAGTTGTGTAAAAAATCTACTAAAATAACTCGGGGATCAAGCAGTTTAGGAATTCCCTTGTAAATTCTTCAATATTTCCCAAAAAGCTTTAGCAGACATATGAATATAAAAATCATTTCATTCAGAGACATGTCTTTTCATACCATTAAAATAAAATATAATGGAGTAGAAAGTCATTGAGTTCAATCATTATTGAGTTTTCTATTAAGATTCTCCATATTTGTCCGAAGTTAGAATGTTGACGGTGAGCTCCACCCCCGTGCATCAGAGAGCACGTTAGGCCGTCGGTCCTGCGCCTGATCCTTCTCCGGTCGTGTCGGATTCCCGTCACTATGAGAGTGAAGGAAGAGTGCACTTGTGAACTATGCCTGCCAATCTGAAGTGGAGCAGCGTGGTGGGTCTATGCTTTAAAAACCCCGTCTCATGCGAGCGAGGAGGCCTGTCCCCAGTAGTGGGACGTTAATGGGCTTTTTTTAAAAAGTCATTTGAACATTACTCTTAACACAACACAACAGCTTAAAATTAAAATTTGATTATTTTGAAATTATTCTGATATTTTTAATATAACAAAACAAAACTATTATTGGTATAAATTGTTGGCGTGAAAAACGTTATAAGACTTAAAGACTTAAGACTTTCGAACTTCCTAAACCTATTTTGATTCGAAATCTATTTCATCTATTATAGACTTACCTAAGGATACAAATCATTTAATGGAATCAATACGGCTTTATCAATTTGTACATTGAATGCGGCATTAATTGCGAACAATTACTAATGAAAGCTGATTTGATTAAAGTTCTCAATAGTTAAGTCTTCGCTACATTATTTATTTTATACCAAAACAACGCGTGAAAGACCTAATATTTCAAGAATATAAACTGAAACGCGACAACAAATCAATATGTATAAAAAAAACTGTGTTCTTTAATCTCGTTAAACCTCTAGACTGATTTGGCTTATTTTGATTTTGAATTTGCTTGGCATATAGTAAAAACAAAAATATCCGTCGTTCTGTAAAAATAGTTTGTTTTTATTTTTCATTTCTTTTTGACATTTGACATTGACAACTAATAATTTATGACCGCAACTATAATATTCTCGAGCATTCTTGAACGAATAAAAGTGGAGAGATTGCAAGAAGAGGATGTTAGAGAAGAATATCTGAAAAATTTGAGTGGGCGATTCAAGAGTGAAGACGAAGGAAATGAGATTGAAAGTTTATGGAATAAATTTAAAGATGGAGTGGTTGGTGCTGCTATTGATGTATGTGGCGTGTCTAAAAGGAGGAAAGGTAAGAAAGAGAAGAATTTGTGGATGGACAAAAATGTTCAAGCAGCTGTGTGTGAAAAGAAGAAAGCTTGGTCCGATTGGTTGGCTACAAAAGCGAACCAACGAATGCAAAAGGCAACGAATGATGACGTAAAAAAGGCAAGAATGGAATACAAAAGGGTGAAAGTAATCGTGAAAGAAGCTGTAAGAAAGAAAAAAGAAGAATACAGTGATATGTATGATAGGAGACTTTCTGATGATTTTCAGTCAAACAAAAAGTTTTTCTGGAAATCAATACAATTTGCCCGAGGGAGATCTACTTCCTCGGAGCTTTGTAAAATCAGAAGTTTAGATGGAAGTTTAATAAAAGGAGAAGAATGGATATTGAAGAGATGGAAGGATCATTTTGAAAGTTTGTTTGAAAGAAATGAAGCAGAGGTAAATATGGCCTCTGCGGATAGCAATGAATGTAAGACAAGTGATAGCGAGATTAGTATGGATGACATCATGAAAGCGATAAAAGGTATGAAATCAGGTAAGGCTGCTGGGTATGACAGAGTGTCAGTCGAGATGCTGAAGGCTGGCCGCGGGATTGTGGTAGCTCAGCTGTACTGCCTTTTCAATATATGCTGGGAGAAAGGTCAAGTCCCAAGAGATTGGAGCAAGGCCGTAATTGTCCCTCTATATAAAGGAAAAGGGTCACAGCAGGAGTGCAAAAATTACCGCGGTATCAGCCTTCTTAGTGTCGTCGGCAAATTGTATGCAAAGATATTAATTGAAAGGGTGATTAATGAAACTGATGGGAAAATATGGGACGTGCAAGCGGGATTTAGAAGAGGAATGGGATGTACGGATCAGGTCTTTTCTTTACGGTGCATAACTGAAAAATGTTTGGCTAAACACCAAAAAGTTTATTGCGCGTTCGTAGATTTAGAAAAGGCCTATGATCGAGTGGTGAGGAATGAGCTGTGGTCAACGTTATCTACGTATGGGGTGAGCGGTTGTCTGATCCAAGCATTGAAGTCTCTCTATGAGGGTTCTAGTGCCTGTGTCAGAATAAACGGAGCGTACACGGAGTGGTTTCCTGTCGAAAGAGGTGTTCGACAGGGATGTGTTGCGTCACCATGGCTGTTCAACCTTTTCATGGATAAATGTTTGACAGATTTAAAAGAAAGTATGTATGGGTTAAGAATGAATGAATTACTCATCAAATGTTTACTCTACGCTGATGATCAAGTAATACTTGCGTCATCCGCTAACGAGCTTCAGGAGATGCTAAATATTATGAATGAAGCTTTGAAAGGGAAAGGAATGAAAGTGAATGTAAACAAAACGAAAGTTATGCTTTTTGAACGAGATGAATCTATGATGAATGGCAATATTTTGATAGATGGGGAACAAGTGGAAGAGGTGAAAGAATTTGTATACTTGGGATCTAAATTTACAAAAGATGGAACATGTGAAAGTGATATCGAAAGGAGAGTGAATGCAGGGAATATGGTAAATGGTGCTCTGCATGCTTTTATGAATAGCCAGATGGTGTCTCAAAGGGCTAGACTGGCAGTGCATGCTGGAGTGTTGGTGCCAACACTTATGTATGGTAGTGAAAGTTGGGTATGGCAGAAGAATCACAAAAGTAAAATAAATGCGGTAGAGATGAGAGCGTTGAGAAGCATGAGTGGATTAAAACTGAGTGACAGAGTAAGAAATAGTGTGATAAGAGAACGTTGTGGTATAAAAGAAGACGTAGTGACTAAAATTGAAAAAGGTATGCTTAGATGGTTTGGGCATGTAGAGAGAATGAATGAAAGGAGACTGACAAAAAGGATTTATGAGTCAAGAGTGAATGCGAAAGTTGGAAGGGGAAGACCGAGGCGAACGTTCCTGGACCAAATCCAGGACATTTTAAATAAGGGTCAGGTTAAGAGTACTCTAAACCGACGAACTTGTATGAAAGGTTTAATGAGAATGAAAGAAGCGAAGGAGATATGCAAGGATCGTGGCAAGTGGAAGGATGTTGTCTCTGCCTACCCCTATGGGAATAAGGCGTGATGCTATGTATGTATGTATGTACTATAATATTTAGGGAATCTGGCCTTAATAGATCGCGTTTTGTAAATACGAGTTCTTTTTGTTCCGGTTAAGTTTTGACCACATTTGTACTAAAGATGAAACATTCTACAATTATTATTCAGCTTTTTTTTATAGACTCGGTACGTAGTTTGCCGGGTTAGCCAGTAATGTGTATATATTTAAAATATTATAAGGTTCTTTCTCTCTCCAACCGTTGAAAGCTATAACCGATATTATATCACATGACTTTAGATGCATCTGACTTATTACATGTAATTTCATTTAAAATACCTAGGCCTTATAGTCGTGTCAAAAACTTTTTACCATTAAAACGTCATCAATTCAAAACTAACCTTGGCTGCTCAGTATATAGAATACTTATGCTATATAATAAAATATGTAAATCAATTGATATAGATATAAGTTGTGATAATCTTGCATCCTTTAAAAGGAAAATTGTAAATCACTGTCTTGCCTGTCCTGATGTCGATCTCGTTCCCTAGTATTAGATAATTTTTAAATAATTATAAATATTATTACTATTATTTTTTGTTGACTTTCGTTTCTTTCTTCATTACTTGTTTTTATTTCTCTAAGTTAGTATATATTTTTTGCATGCTGTGGCAACCAGTAAGTAGGTTTGCAGTAATTGCTTTTTGTTAGGGGCAGTGTAATGGGTCTATGTTCTAAAGACCACCTTTTCTATGAGGGAGGAAGCCTGTGCCCAGCATTGTTGACGTTAATGGACTGCTATTTTTTTTTATAAAACACTTATTATGTTATAAATATTGTTAGTACTTTAAACACATTTTTGTAATAGCTTTTATTAAAGGAAAAAAGTGTGTGTGTACTTATGTACACGCGATAGAAGTTATACGTCTTTGGCAAAAAAAAAAAAGTTTTCACACTTTGGCATGCATAAACTTTATCTCGGAACTTTTAAATTATCAGTCATTATTATTGGATAGCACAACTTTTATCGCGATTATTTAATGCCTTAGTGAAATATACACAATATTGCATAAAAAATGCAAAATAATATATAAGCAACAGTTTCCACGCCGTAGTTTTTGTAGCTTGTCAAATCAAATAAATACATCATTCGTTCACTCAATGCAAGGCAAAGGCCAAAGATTCGAAAATATTAAACGTAAACTAAAAGTTAATTTACGTTTATTGCATTGGATACAAGTAGTTTATATTCTGTTTTCTATGGTTGAGTCTGAAAGTTATAATTTTGATAAGAATGTCACGTTGATATTTTCAATGTCACATATCTAACAAGTAATATAATAAAATAATTATGGTATTATATAATAATTGTAAAGTATTAAAAAAAAAACAAAAATGTTGATTATTGCGAACTTCAGGGTGTCGGTTTTTTGTGACGGTGTGCAGGCGCATCTTAAAAAATTATTCTCATCGTTTTCCTTAAAGAGCCAAACGCAGTAACTTCAAAAGACCAAGTCGTTTATTTGCTTAATATATGATATATATCTTTTGAACTACAAAATTGTCGTAAAGAATATTGTAGCGTAATAGTACGTTTATGCAACGAAAAGTAAATCGTGTTCGTTTCTATATTGACCGCGTGAAGTGTTTATTACACGGCATTTATCTTTATGCATCGAACGCATCGTATAAACAAGTCTCAGGAGCACGCAAAGACAATCGTATAGTGAAGATGTGAGTGTTATCTCGTATGTTATCTCGGAACGCGACCTCCCTATCTTCGGGTCTCCGCCCGCCCATCTCCCCAGAGAATTCTCAGTGCAATGCAAATAAATATGAGCCGTGTATTTTACTTAACGTAAACCATTAATTTAGAGACGCCGGTCTGTCTTTCATTATTAACGGTTGGACCACCTTGTCCGTTTATTAATTGATCGTATGATAAGCTTTTTCATGTAACCCAATCAGTGGGAATAATGTTTTCTCTGTAGCGGTATGATTTACGTCCAACTACTTTCGAAAGCAAGAAATTACCATAAGATTTATGTACTAAACTAGTGACTCTATTAATTTCTACATGAAATATTTATCTATACCTATAAGTAATAACTTCTGGCATTTAAATTATAATAACATTGTCCATTTATAAGAATTTACATGCAAATGTTGTATTGTAATTTATGAATACATAAATTCCCTCGAAAGTATAGCGCGCTGGTAAAATGCTGTGATTGTGACATATTGTAAATATCTGAATGTAAAATGAATCCATGAATGAAATCCATATTTCGAAAGTTTCATTAAGTCGTAATACACCCTGATTTTTTATTGTTAACGTTATTTTCCAAATAAAAATGTACAGTCACGTACATACCTATACATATGCAAGCTTGTAGAGAATGGTGTTATCATTTGAAATTGAATGAAGAGTATTTAATCTCCAGTGGTTGATATATAAAATGTATATGTTTAATTATTGTTAATCATTGTTAAAATAACCGATTTCCTTGATCTCATTGTAGCTGATAGAAGATAAAATAGTTGAAAATTTTGATGCTTTGTTGACATGGAGAATGTATGATGATAATGTAAATATGAAGTAAAAAAAAAGATTAATTTAATAATTTGTTCCATGTATAAAATACACTATTAATTACTTCTAAATTAGGATGTCATTTTAATCTATAACATCAATTGTAAAAGTCAGATTTTTTATATTACTTAATATTTACTTGTACTTAATTTTACGAGCATCAAGTTTACTCTCAACTATTCATGCCCGCACTTTGAGTTTTACTACTTCTGAGAATAGCATTCTTCAAATATTTTTACTGAGGGAAAATAAAAAAGGGAATCAATTTGAGAAACATAATAGTAAAAAGTAAAGGTTAAAATAATAGTATGATTAAAAATTTTACTTATAAATATTTATGGAAACTATAAAAATTGATTTGTTATTTAAACTCTTAGATGAGCTCTTTATTGAATGCACGCTATCGATATTTACTATTATGAAAAAGTGCGTAGGCATGCCGGCATGCGTTGCCATAATCCACACGTTATACGTAATACATCTACTTTATCTTATCACATGATATAATATAAGACAACAAATAAGTTCAAGAAAGGTCAGTGTGCAAAATTAAAACCAAGTTAACCTGCTCCATGCGTTTATTTATTTATACACGGAGTTTATTTATTTATACATTTTTACAAAAATTTATTAGTATACAAAAGTTCCTGGCTCCTGAATTAGATTTAACTGTATTTCAAGAAGGCCCACACCAATTAGACTATAAGTAAGTATTTTAAATTGAAAAAGAAACTAGTTACTAATGGTTTGTCCGTATATATATTATTTACTAGCGGACCTCACAGACTTCATTCAGTCAAAAAGATTTGGTTTGTGGCAGTTTTTTGGTTCTACTTACCAACACATTTTGCGATTCATTTTTATATAATAGATTTATATTAAAATGTATTACAGTATTCCTATCTAAGTATATGTTTGCATTTGCAAGTGTATGTACGTTTATATTGAGTATTCAATTAAGATTTTGTCAATGTTTGCCCGAAATTGGGAAGTTGTGCTCCACCTCCATGCCTCGAAGATCTCTTTAAGCCGTAGGGTCCTGCGCCTCATTTCTCTCCGGTTGTGTCGTCGGACTATGAGAGTGAAGGAATAAAGAGTGCACTTGTGTACTATGCCTGCTAATCTGCAGTGCAGCAGCGTGGTGGGTCTATGGGCTGCTCGTTATTAGGCTGCTGCTTACCTTACCTTATGTTTATTTAGTAATGCTTTCTGCACCAGGCTGATTTATTATAATTGAGCATTGTCACACAATAGGTTGCATGGAAGAGATCACTTTTAGTGATAAGGCAGCCTATGCCTAATAATAATTTTAATAAAAAATGTATATTTTGTAATAATGAAATGTATATTTTTCGTACAATGAATGCTTTAATTGTGCAGTTTTCATGCGACAGGTCAACAGTTAGTGTTCTGTGTTTCGTTAATTCACTTATTCATTAGGTAGTCCACCTATTCACTCACGCATTCATTCATTAAATCAAATTAAATAAAAATTTTGTATTTTAAGTATAATCCGTACCGCCCTCGGGCTGTCTAATCACGTCACGACACAAATTTTTAGTTGTAACAATTGTATGTACATATTTAGCTGTGTGAGAGTATTTTTGTCTTTCTTTCTTTCTAATATATTATGTGCAATAAAGTATTTTGTATGTAAAAACGAATATAGAGAAAGGAATGTAGAGAATAAATATACACATATATATCTATCTCATAATTGAACAGTATTTACAATTTATATATTTATTTGTATTTTAATTTGAGTATTTTTCATATATTGCTATGCCTTTCTCAATTAATAATCTTTATTTTATTATTTGTATTTGTTTGTGAGTTTGATAATTGTTCTGCTATTAGGGGCGAAGAGGAACATAACAAACCACAGACAATTAAAATTAGTTCAAGCGTGTTTATAATACACACACACTCACACGTTATATGTATGCCTATAACCGTGTAAATGAAGGTTTTTTTTAAGAAACAATTTAATCGAATAATTTTATAATAAAATATTAAGCTTGCTGTTTTTTTAATATATCGGCTGTTCCCACATAAAATAATAAAAAAGTATAAAATCCCGATTTTGTACGACTGACGAATGTTACAAATATAATTTATTTTTAAGCAGCTTGTTTTATTAGCTATATGATTTTAAAGAAAGATGTTCTGGGTTGTTAAAAGGGGGGACATAATCATAAAAAAACTACAAAAAAGATAAAATGTCTAAAATCAAAGTTGACTATATATAGCTAGGGGCCATCGATATGTACGTCCATAAAATTCACTGATATTGTCATCGATACAAAATACAAAGCTTTATAAATTATTTTAACCTTAAGGTCAGTGATTTATTACATGAAGAATGGTCTCCGAACACGAGATTATGATAATGTTTTATGTATGTTAAGGCAATTTTTATATTTTTGTGTTCTGATGATAAACTAGTAATTTTGTAGAGTATTTACTTAAATTCTTTGCTGTTGCGCTACAAAGCGAAATGTGTCATAAAACAGTTATTTAATATAGTAGCTTCTCCTAGCGGTTTTATATATAAAAGATTATTCAATTTCACATTTTTATAAGCTGAAGTATTATTATTTTTGCTTTATGAGTTACGCTTTGTATTATCAGTTAGTGATTCTACTTCAACATTTAAGTAATAAACTAATATTATTAATCCATAGAAAATTACATTTTCTAATTCGTGCAAGTCTAGATTGGTAGAAGTTAAGTTATTTTATGAAAAATAGTATATTCAATTATTAAACGACGAATGGCAAATTAAAATGCCACATGTTAATTGTAAATATTAAAACTATCCAACCTTCAAATGAATTAGCATAAAAAACGCTGCACATCTTCGTGACGCTAACAATAATTTCATCTGTAAAAATTTTACCCTCATGCGCCTAAAGAAGTTTCACTTCAATAAATATTATTGATTAATATGTCTGAACTGCCTCGTTGGTCTAGTGGTTAGCATGTTCGACTACAGACATGAAGTCCTGGGTTCGAGCCCCGGGTCGGGCCAATTCACAAATCAATACTGAGTTTTCTATTAGGATTTTCTCAATATTTACCCGAAGTTGGGAAATTGGCGGTGTGATCCACCCCCGTGCCTCGGAGAGCACGTTAAGCCGTCGGTCCTGCGCCTGTTCTCTCTCCGCGAGTGTCGGATTTCCGTAACATCGGACTATGAGAGTGAAGGAATAGAGAGTGCACTTGTGTACTATGCCTGCCGATCCGCAGTGGAGCAGCGTGGTGGGTCTATGCTCTAAAAACCCTCGCTCCTCGGAGTGAGGAGGCCTGTGCCCAGGAGTGGGATGTTAATGGGCTGCTACTTACTACTTTTATGTCTGAAATACCCTATTGAAAATCTATATTTTACAATATAAACGTATTCTTGGAATTCGACGTTTATGCAACGCAAAATAATTCATTATCTAGTATCATGTATTGAAAGTTTATGTTTCTAGCTAAGGAGCTTTTAATGTTGTGTGTATAAAGTAATGATCGGTATTTATAAAGTGGAAGCGCAGTGGGAACCCGCCGTAAATGTAGTACCTAATTAACGTCACTTGCCTCCGTGCAGTTTCCATAAACTGCCTATGTCACTACTCACGCGCCTTTTAAGGATAAACTGTAGAATTCTTGCGTTTTTCTTTCACAATACCGAATGAGAAGCGCCGAGTACAGGTTGTGTTCTAAGGAGTTTTGCACACGAGTATGGAATAAGAATATTTTACAGCTTTTACTACATATTAAAAGTGCAGCGACCTATTATCGGATATCGGAGTAAAATTGTTAAGAAGCTGCCACAGCTTCTTTAGGCGCATGGTAAAATTTTCACGGATTTAACGCTTGATTAGCGACACGAAGATGTGCAGCGATTTTTATGCTAATTTGTTTAAAGGTTAGGTAGTTTTAATAATTTCAATAAAAAAAGGTGGAATTTTAATTCGTTGTTTAATAATTTAATATACTATTTTTCATAAAATATTTCATAAATTCTGTTTTCTAATATTAACGAAAAACATGCATTTATATTTTCAATTCGTCGTTTGAGATTTCAATAAATTACATGTATTAATTTTCGACACTTTTAATATTTTAATGATAATTAAATTAGTTAAATTCCTATCATATCTTCCTTTTTCCCTCCCTCTAAGTCTCGGACATGTAAAGTTTTAGATTTGTATAAATATTAACAACATTTTGCCACAACTAGTTTGCCAAAGAAGTATCACTTCTGACATGTGTATTTTGTACTCACGCAATTTTTTTATTCATTCAGCTCATCTTCACTCTTGATACAGACATTTATTCTGTTAATATCGTCGTTATTCTCTATTTTATAACTCGAGGGTCAAAAATATTATTTATAACCATTTCAAAACTGTTTAAAACCAAAAATTAGATTTGGAGGTTTTAATTTGTGGAATAACAACCAGTACATTAGTTTTCCTGATGTCAATTACACAAGTGCGAGTTCTTAAGATTAACATACTGGAAAAGTAGTGTGAATTAATCCTATTTTGATAAAAAATTGTATTTTACTAGTTTATTGAATAAAACATAACAAGTTTTGTGATGTGAAATTTAATGAGCTTCATCGATTTATGAGATCTTAAACTTATTATCAATTTTAATCTTCAAGTAATCAATCTATCTTGTAGAATACAAATACAAATCAGTAACATGTTGATTAATTTTTATCTATATATTATACAGAATTACATTGAAGTCAATGTATTCATAAAGTGTTCAATAAATTAATCAAAGCTATGTTGTGTAATTATTGAGTTTGTAGATATGCAATAAAAATGTGTCCATAATCTAAAACTCGTTACCGTATAGTTTTTCTGAAATGAACAAAATTAGGAAAGCCAAAATGTATACCCGTGGTAAATGATAATGTGGTCTTTCTAATATAATCTTTTTAAATTTTACCCCACATTCATGGGAGCGATAACAGCGCAACACCTCATGAAGGGTCTTTATATAGTCATCATTACTAAATTATTTTACAATTCATCTTCATGTTTTCGCAGAAGGAGGACATCATAAGAATACCTGTATATCTCGAAAGCGATTCTAGGAATATTGAGCTAATCAAATATAATTATCCTTTGAAGGAGATCTAATCCTAGCAGTGATACAGTTATGGGCTATAACTTATTTAATATTCCAACCATTAAAAAAATAAGATATGAGCTGGGAGTTTTTATAGTTGTCTAAATAGAGGATCCAGGCTATGGACTTCTGTTGATATACGCAAAAAAGTTTCATTTTAAAATAGAAATAACGTGTATATACAACGTGTATGTGATACATTTGTTGCTGCTTTGGAAAATGATCACATTTATTAAATTGTTGCTATTCACAATTGTAGTTCACAATTGTTTAAAAAGCTAACTTCAGGGCCAAAAACTTCACAAAAACTTACAATCAACTTTAACTTTTGCATAATTATGTTACCTTTCTTCCTACTGTCCTTTAGTAAAACAAAGGTTTTCTTTAAGAATAATGGTACGTTTTAATATAATAGACATTAGTAATTAAGAAATCAATCCTGACAAGGTCCATTGCTGCATGCTGAAGTCGTTGAAAGTACTGCATAGAAACTGTTGACCAATACTCAATCCATTAGCAGTAGTCGTACAGTAGTTAGCTTAACACATTGACTACATTTCGAATTTCAACGGCAAGACAGCCGCCAAAGTGAAAGCCAGACGCATTCAAAAATAAATAATTGAAAGAAAATTTAATATATACTTAAAGACCGGCAGTACATTACATATAGAGATACTTTGCTAAATTTTATTTTAATTCGGAATAGTTTGACGATTTCGTAATGTATGAACAAGTATAACATAAAAAAAGAGAAATCTACATCAAAACCGGTCGATCATCTAGTCAAACATGAATATGTTTTTTTCATAAGTCCGTTACAGTCAATGAAATTGTCACCAATGGGACTCACATGTTCAATCGTTTTACTAGCTGATCCGTGTAAATTAACTAACAATGGGCAGGAGGCTGAAATATAATTTACGACCTGTTCTCTCAAACTTACCAAACTCACTCTTTTGAGTAAATTCATTCATAGAATATTTGAAAATCGTTTTGTGTTTGTTATTAAGTTTAATAACAAACACTAGAACGAGATTTTTATATAACTAGAGGCCCGGTACGTGCTTCGGTACGCATAAAGCGAAATAATAAAAAAAATAATTGGAACATCAAATTAATTTGTTCAAACAAAAAAATATTTTATTAATTAATAGCTACTTTCAAATTTAATCCAAAACCACCACCACATTCCCCATCTGAAAAAGATTTCAATTTGACAGCAAAACCCCCATTACAAAATGATGCGCCATTTATTTATTGAATTCATTTGTTAGAAAACATTCAATAAATGAAGAATCGACCGATTTTGTTCAGACTTCACATAAACCATCTACTAAATAGTCCGAACAAAGCCTAAACATTTGATTTGGATAAGTGAGCCCCTTCTTGAGTTATAAAATTGTAACAAAAAGCTGCATTGAAATTTATATATATATTTATTACAAAGCCCGTACACAAGTCACTTTCGAGGATTGCTAAGGCTTAAAAAATGTATGGGAATGACGTTTCATTTTTGACAAGTTTTGATATAAAACGTCATTCCCATAAATTTTTTTAAGCGTTAGCAATCTTTGAAAGTTACTTGTCTACGGGCCCTTTCGAAGATTACTAACGCTTAAAAAATGTATGGGAATGATGTTTCATTTTTCGATAAGTTTCGATATGAGACGTCATTCCCATACATTTTTTAAATTCTAATTTTTATAGTGATCTAATTTTTATAAATATAAAAGAGAAAATTCACCTAACTGGTAGCCATATGTATGAATATCTCTATCTATTCGTAAAGTATTTCTCCGTTTGTTGACCTGAGTTATTTTCACAATTAGGTATTAACATTAAAGAGTACTTTAAGGGATTATGGCAAACTTTTTTCTTAGAGCAATATCGAATTGTATCATTTATAGACATAAACGGGTCGTGTGTTACAAGTCACTAATCACTGAAATTAAAGTGTAGTGAGCTATTAATAATGTCTTCGCTTGGAGATTAAAAAGTTACCCGTCAAAAATAGTTCGTGGATTGGAATGATATGAAACGACTTTTCTTGCTCGAATGAGTAATTCTTATCATTAGTCTTTTTTAATTAAGTGATCTCCATTACACTTGAAATGTCATTAAACTAGTTTTATTACGGAGTTATAAAAATACGATTTTGAATTTTGCTGCGATGATTGCACCTATGCATGCATGCATTATTGATTATGACTTCCCTTCTGGGTACGAGGGACCTTTCTCTATAAATTTTTAGTAACTAATGTTATTTACAGGATTGACCAAGTATTTTTTGTTGTTTGATTTTTCTTCAAATGTTATGAAACTCCCTTAGCTTCACTTAGACGACTTCTCTGATGTACTGCTTCGAAGTACGGCCTGGCTAATGTAGATTTAATAACGTGTACATTTTGTTTCAATGCGGACTATCAGCACTTAGGTTCCGGTTAGATTGAATCGTCAACCTGTTAGCAATAAGGAAGAGTGAGTTAGATAAAAGAGAAAACATGACAACGTTAGGAGCATAATTGGTGTTATGTATCGAGAGATAGATAGATGAATACTTTATTGATTCAACTCGGTTGGGCAGCTTTCGGAAAGCTACGTAACATCTTTTCCTCCAATATCTCTCAGTGGCAGAAGACCAGTCTTCGAACAGTGTTGCCAGTGATCACTTACAGATCGGACACGTAGTCGCTGACTATGGGTCTCATTCGAAAGCTCAAAGTCACACCGCGTGCATTGAAGAGGGCTATGCTTGGAGTTTCTCTACGCGTTCAGAAATGAAGAGATCCGTAGAAAAACCAAAGTCACCGATATAGTCTTAAGAATCACGATGCTGAAGTGGCAATGGGCGGGCCAAATAGTCCGACGAAATGATGGACCCTGGGGCCCCGAGGGTGATGGAGTGACTACCCCGCACCGGATGGCACAGTGTAGGCAGACTCGGCACAAGGTGGACCGACGATATAAGGAGGGTCGGCGGTAGGCGTTGGAGCCAGGCGGCACAAGATCGGGCACAGTTGGCATCATTAGGTGAGACCTTTGTCGAGCAGTAGATGTCCATCGGTTGAAATGTGTGAGTCAGATATTTTATTGAACACCACAGAAAAGGACAAAAGAAAAATACAATACCCTAACATTAACTAATAATGTTCATTCAAAATATTTTTAGTAGTAAATCACAACGCCTCGATTGCGAGTCTTCTTTCGATTTCGTTTAAGCTTCGTAAGCGCTAGACGATGAGTAATTGATCTAATGGAAAATCATCAAACCTTTCGCCCCATGTTGTTAGCCTATGCTTTAGAATGAATGCTTTCTTGATGGTGTATCGCGCAAAAATAACCAATATCGACGTCGGCGTTAAGTGCTAGACGACAGTCGAATAAACAGAGGCGAGCGCTCAAGGGCGTACGCGTTTTTGTATGAAGAGCATCCCACGTCCGCCCCGCGCCCGCCGCAACTCTCATGCTCTGATACATGACCACTTACCCACGCGTAATCATTTCCGATAACATAAATATTTTATTCAATCTGTTATTTGTTGAAATCCATGCCGATGTAGAATTATTATTGCGTAGCAATATTTAGGTGCTATAGAAATTTAGGTTAAAAATGAAAATTTATACTGCGGCCCACTAACATATTTTATTGAGAAATGAAATCTATTTACAAAAATTCTCCAACTTAAATTTAAGTTTAGTGGAACATGACAAATATCCTAATATTAATATTTTTTGGATCATGGCAACCTGCAATTTTCCTGCTAGTAACATCTCGGTCCAAGCCGCCGTTGTTTTGGAAGATAGAGCCGAAGTAACGGCAGTCGGAGCAGACTCGAAGGGATACACCATCTAAGACAATCGAAGAAAAACTGGATGGATCCCCGAAATCACAGAACAGATGTATTTTAGCTACAGTGATTTTTAATCTGTTTGGTCTTAAATGTAACAGATTAAAAAAGAGAAAATATGTAATATATTCCTTTGTATTTGGATCATGTTCTATTGTAGTAAAAATTATATAAAGTGTTTAGAAATACAACCGCGGAGATACTGGTGTAGCACAAATAGTTTAATGCGGGGAATAAGGCTGCAGAAATATACTTTTTTTTATTATTTTCTGTAGAAAATATAATCCGAGAATATCTCGTTTTTCGTTCTTTCGAAGAAATGTTTTTTATTTACATTTTAAATTCCGCCAGTCATTGCCTGCAGATTTGTCTATATGAAATGATTCCATGTTGGTGGAGCCTAGCTGTAGTCAGTCATTTCTTACAGATTGTCTCTCTTTTTCACCTAGGTCGATAGGAAAATTCAACGGTCTTGGGGAATACAAAATAAAACAGCAACAATATATTTTCTTGTAACGTATGAAGAAAATCAAACCTGACGGGCTTAAAATGGAAAAAAGCGACACATTGCAGTGCTTCGAAAAGAGTTTATGTAACGATTTTAGTGTGATTGGTAATTGAGAACAAAGGGAATGAAATTAGTATTCGTCAGAGATAATAATATAGTTGAAATAATAATAATTTTTTCTGAAATAATCGTAACTTAATGGCAGTAGCTATACTTTAAATCCAAGGTATTTATGAGTACATGGAAAGCGTAATTGGAATATGTAGATAAGACGTCTTTCCCGATAATGCTCTCATATAAAATCTCTTCTCCCTATTACATTCCATTTATGATTAGAGAACACGTTTAAGCAATCAATCAACCTATGAAACTAAAAACGCATATTATATTGGAAATTTTCTTCCAAGTATATTCAATAACATAAAACAATTTTCCACAGATATAACGATATCTATGAATAAATTAAATGTACATAATACTTTAAGTGCGTTTTAAGTTTTTGACTTTAAATAGTGTTTAGATTTTCTTTATATTTAAAGATTGACTGTAACGTTTAATGAAGTTTTGCTAGTAATTTTACGTATTTCATTGGTGTCGGCGTCAACTTGTAATGCTAGTATGTTGTATATTATAAGATCCCGCTGTTGAGGTCTAGTCTAATTTATTAAATGTTAAAAATATATATTTGGATTTGGAATTATCGCAGTTTTATATTCCCGCGTGTCGCAGAGCTATTTACAATAACGTGTTAAACTGTAGGAGGACTATAGCATGTTTGTTAATATGTGTTTCTCAACATAAAAGTATAGGACACGATAGAAGTGAATAAGAGGTAAATTATATCTTATTATCTATTAGTTTCCGCTTAGTTCCCAATGCAATGGGAATATGTAAAGTTTAAGTGACCTTTTACAATAGGAAAGGAGTCACTTTGTTAAACTACAAGGTAAAAAACAACAAACGCAGGTAACATTGTAACATACAAAACTATTTTTAAAAGGGTAACCGTTGAGTTTCTTGCCGGTTTCTTCTCAGCGGATTCAACTTTCTGAACCGGTGGTAGATTTGTTACCAACGAACAGACTGCTGTCGATTCAAAGGTGCTTTTTAAGCCTACTTGAATAAAGAATATTTTGATTTGATTTGGTAGTTTTGAAAATGTTGTGATGTGTGAGTCAGTAAGTAGCAGCTCATTAATATCCCACTGCTGGGCACAGGCCTCACCACTCATACAAGAGAGGCCTATTAGAGTAAAGGCCCACTACGCTGATCCAATGCGGGTTGGCAGGCATAGGGCTCATGTGCACTTTCTATTCCTTCACTCTAATAGTCCGATGTGACGAGAATCCGACACGACCGGAGAAAGATCAGACGCAGGGCCGAATATAAAACTCAACATCCATTTTTGAATTGGCCTGACCCGGGACTCACACCCAGGACCTAGTGTCTGTGGCCGAACACGCCAACCACTAGACCAATAAGGCAAAGAGTTAGTAAGTAAGTAGCAGCCCATTATCGTCCCACTGTTGGACATAGGCCTCACCACTCATACAAGAGTGGGCTATTGGAGCATAGATCCACTACGCTGTTTCAATGCGGGTTGTCGGGTATATGACACATGTGCACTTTCTATTCCTTCACTCTCATAGTTCGATGTGATGTGAATCCGACACGACCGGAGAAAGATCAGACGTCGTGCTCTTGAAGTCATAGGGGTGGAGCACACCGCCAATTTCCCAACTTCAGGTCAATAGAAAACTCAACATACATTTTTAAATTGGCTCGACCCGGGACTCGAACCCAGGACTTCATGTCTGTGACCGAACATGCTAACCACTAGACCAATAAGGCAGAGAGTGAGTATAGTGGTCCCAAAATCATTGATTATTAAGAATTATATACATAGTTTAGATTGACATGATCGTAGACTGTATTATAATTAACCATGATCTGGGATCCTAGTTAAGTTCTGCAAGCTTTTATATAAGCAGTAAACTGTATAAACAGGTTGATTGAAGATTACCATAAGGGTGTAAGACAGACTTACTGTGGGTATGGTTTAATAGTGAAACTGTCGAATTCGTCTGTACCTACTTGATTCACTCGACCCACATAATGTGAACCTTTAATTAGACATTGTAATGTTTCAATGCAGCATGCACATTGCACTCTTACGCAACCATCTCATATTAGATCCAATTCTATCGTTACACATAAGATTTCAGTCGATTCGGTGCTATCGTTACTATTACAAAATCATTTAAAAAAATTTTACCAGTTAAACATAGTAACTGTTCTTTTCTAGCTATAACTATAATTGCTTGCATATAACAAAATTTCTATCTTTCTATTCTAGGGTCAAGTACGGACATAATCATAAAATCAACTTGAATATCTCTCAAATGCAGGCATCCTATAGTATATAGTGCAATCAGCGATTAATAAACAGGATTTTGTCTTAACTCTTACAATCCCATTAAAACGAGCTAAACGAGTAATTTTTCTTCAATTTTTCCGAAATCACATTTGGTTTGAAAAATCAAACAACGTATAACACTTTTCTAACTTTACTAAGCCTTCCTGTCCCTGACCTTTTCTCAAAGTAATAAAACTCGAGTAAATGTAGGTCAATAACCGAGATGGATGTAGTTCCGAACGCACCTATCTACCAATTCACATGATCCAAATGCGCATTTCCGTATTAAGACTCGACGCCGGTCTTTATACGAGCTCATCATGATTATACCACTCAAAATCGCACGAGTAATCGAGTTTAAAAATATTTTTATCGTTACGATATTAATCCTTAATGTTCCTAATAAAATTTTGTATTTAAGGTAATGTTCTCGTGTAGTAATTAGTAATCTTTTAATATCCCTTTGTTCAGTTTACGCCTGTCGCAACAGAGCTTGGACAACAGTGATATTGTGATATTTAACGGTTTGAATTGCTTAACGTGACATTCTATTATCTGTCGTTTCCACACAGACAATATGCATAGTATCTATATACATAAAATATAATTGACGAGTCTGACTGTGATTTATATAGTTTATTAATTTATATGGTTACAGTATGATGGAAAACCCAAAAGTGAGTTTCAAAATTTTTCTCCCTTGGATTGATTGTTATTTTTTATAAACAAATAATGATTCGTTACCAAGTATTCTCATAAGGTCGTTAGTCCTGGCCCAAATCTCAGAAAAATATTAGTTTTATAAAGTTTGTAATTAAAGATCTCGCGAAAATTAGTTCTTTGATTATTAAAATATATATTTATATAAAACTTTACATTAGATTTTCTTAACTCCTAAATAAACAAATATTTAATAAAGAGGTTCTAAACTGTTGTTCGTAAAAAGGTTCGATCTGTATTTATTCGACGTAAAATAAAACATATTTTTCTATAGGTATATTTCGAAAGATGTGGAATGTTATTGCAATATCAATAAAACAGAAGATATCTGCAACCATTCCCTGTTTGTCTAGTCTTGTGATCTTTACAGCTTAAAATTAAATAATAAAAACTATTGCTTACAAATAACAAAAATACAACATTTTCGTTAACATTAAACATTAAAATACGTCGTATTTATTTATACGCTGTCCATATATCCGTACAATAATAAATCACAGTCCTGTACATCCTCAAAACAAGTCGTCGCTTTCTCTTACATTAATTCGAAAGCCAACTTCCCTTTACGAATCTCTCCAACGTGATTTGAACTTTATCTCAAAATTAACATAAGATTTTAAAGACTTTTGTTGACTACTGATAATATTTATACGCAAGATACTAAAATGAAATTTGATTACGCCATTAAAAATTACACTTTCACAAGCCGTGGTTAAAGGTAGAACTACGCAAACTAAACCAATAAATAAATTTGAAACATGTGTTTGTTATATATCAATTTAACTATGTTTAATTAAATGCATTTGAATGTTTACCTGTTATTCATACAAAAAATAATTTTCTAAAAGTGACAGATGAGAATTCCTGCTAATTTCTGAAGCATGAGTAACTATTTAGTACCTTTAACTTTATACAGGAATGGGAAATCCCAAGCGGCTTAATCTCGGTCTTAATAAGTAGTATCAGACGGAGCCATAGCGAATTGTGTTTTTGTATTCGTATCTTCTTTAAGTAATATTGTCTTCTTTATTAAATGCTTGCGGCATTTTCACAAGAGAGAATGATTAATTTTATAATTTAGCACAAATTGTTTTCCAAACAACGATTACCAAAATAACGTTAGCTTAGAAATCAGGACAACACTAAAATAATCTGAACGAAGTTTTATTGCAACATAAATTCGTAAAAGCGTTCTGTTAACTATATACAGTTGAATACCGAATTGCATTCTAATAAATTTATAAAATATAAAACTGCAATGGATATATGGGTGTTTATATAGAATTAAACTTCTTTTAAACGGCTGTATTGTTTTTGTTATTCTTATTGAGTGTGTTTCGATACATTCAAGAATTTTTACAATTTGATGGCCTCCCTGGCGCAGTGGAGCTAGTACTCCCTTTGCTAGCAGAGGTCCCGGGTTCTAGTTTGTTTTGTATTAGGGATTTATCTTCCTCGACTGTATATTACATATATTACTATTATTACCGTTATGTATTACTAGGTATTACATCGAATAAATGTTGTTTAAATTAAATTTTTAGTTATTTTTATTTTTTTATTTTTATTTATTTATTAGGACACCAACAGGTTACAATTATATATTGATATAACAACAAGATCTTAAATGCTAGTTAAAATTGTATACCTACTTATAGGTAGTCACAGCATGCTAATTCTTACAGTTAATAATTTAAACAAACCACAAAATCAAAAGGAAGAAAAAAATACATACTAAAGAGAAAAATCAATTAGAAATAAGACAAACTAGCATATAGCGAAATTTATCCTACCAAGCACTGGGCCAAAAAGTAGTTCTTGATTTTTTTTAAATTTGATAAAGCTGTCACTAAAATGTCTATATTAATGACTTTATTATTATTTTATTTCATTTTCTTTTCAAAATTATCATGGGGCTATAATACTAAAGATGCTAAAGAGGAGAGATTTCGTTTTTTTGTATTCATCGCCATGGGGTAATATCAACTTACATAATAATATTTTGGGGTAATAATTAATAATACATGTAAAAAAATGAATGATTCGATTAAAAATTTGATCCGATCCGATTTGTTTTCCCCCATATTTACGCGGGATAAGTACGCGAGTAACTCCGCTGAGAACTAGTAAATTTATAAAATATAAAAATGCGATCTTTAGATCAAAGATCGTCTAACCTTCATGGAAAATTTATAAAATATAAACACTTACGCATGCACGGAATTGGAAGTTTACGGTTTGATGGGATAATAAAAAGTGTTCATTTTGACACCAATCTGGTGTTTATTATTTAGGATAAATGTGACCCGCCGTCCGTAACCCGACACCATGCCGTCTGTCGACCGACACTACTATCCGCGTTGTTTGATCTACTGAGAGCTTTTTAAACTTTTTATGTCATAGTTTAGTGATCTTTAAGCGCTTTTATTGTTGTGTAAACATTTCAGGATTATCATTCTCGGCGGCAGTGAGGATCTTTATTTTTATTATACCCAATTCCGTTTTTATTTTAAACCGTTGTTTTTTTAATAGAAATACACTCTCCTTATATTTGAGTCGTTCGGCGATGACGGAGCGATTTTATCAAGGCTGCCATAACGTTATGCAGACATAATATCGTAGGCAAGCTTCATTATATGCTTTTCAAATGTAATCAGTAACGTTAAAGTAAATATTTTGGTGAAATGAAAATAAATTAAGGGTTTTTGTGTTGTATATAGGCTTGATATGTTGTTGATGTTACGGTAAGACTTGTTTTGTTAAATAGCAAAGTTCGGTCGCTATTGCCGGAGACGCTCTGGCACATTAGGAAAATAGACAGAGTGATAGGATTGGACTGGTAATGCTTATGCCGTAGTAATGATAAGATAATGTACTCGGGAAATACCTGATTTTATTCGTTATTCGAATAATTAAATCAGTTATATGTTACACTAGATAACATGTCATAAATTTAAATAAATATTAACAATGTTTCATAGTACAGTTTGGTTAACGTATTAAATAATTATCATAAATTTGTTTACGTTTTATAGAGTAATGAATTAAGCCTAAATAATATTAAAAATTCTTTGGTTTGTATATTACAAATGACATTCTTGTAAAGAGGCTATTTTAAATAATACCCACTTGTCGTAGCAGTACTGGCCATTTGTGTTGTTACAAATATGTTTACGTGTTTTCTTTATATTATTCCCAAAAAAAAAAACAAAAGTACTGCAATTTTAATTTTCCATTTAATTTTTTTTCCTTTAAAGGCAAAGGTTTTTGGCCATACAAGCTCTAATTTACCTAAAAATCTTTTTAAAATCAAATTAATCTACAGTATTACTTGTTATACAAAAACAAGACCGTCATTTGTCAAATTTTGTCTAAAAACTCTTTGGTTTTATATTAAGGATTAATATTTTAAAAAGAATTGTTCACTGTGGTTTAATACGGACGGACGCTAAGCGGTCGGATTTTTAAATAAACATTTTTAATGATCGGCCCGCGCCTGTGCTCTGCCAGGTGTACGCAGACGGTGCGCCTGAGCACGCATCCCTCCACTTCCCCTCGACCCTCAGACACGTACCTTCCAACCTACTTCTTTTGTTTCTATTCATAGAATTTTCTGACATGACCTGTAACAATAATCAAATTATACTTCTAAGGAAAGCAATCACAGAAATCGTCGGAAAACATAAATAATTGTTTCAAGAACTTATATTACTCATGAAAATTGTTGGAATTATTCGCAAATGCAATCCGTGCATATGATATCGTAATAGAATCATATTTCGTTTTAGGCATTTGAATACTTACTTATATTCTACTGTAAAAAGTATAGTATATAAAAAAATGATAATTACTTTATTTAAAAAGTATTTCGTCAACCATGAAAGATTCAGTTTGAAATATTCAATAATTATATTGAATATTTCAATATAATTTAATATAATCTCGTTTAATTATATTGAATATTTCTTTATTATTTTTGTTTCAGTTCCAGTGATAGGACATCTTAATTTCTCATATGTAATATAAATTCTTGTTATTCCGACCTGGTAAGGGCCTGGAGACGAGATAACATTAATTTTCTTGAATAGTATGTGTATGGACAAAGTTGAAAGCTTCAAGCACTAGAACACATTTTGAGGGAGGATCTGCGGGATGACGAAGATATTAAACGAGAAAGGAGGGCTCTGGCTGTTCGGTGCAACATGCTCGCACGTCGATTCACCAGTGCTGTAGTAAAGTTGGCACTGTTTAGAGCATACTTTCAATGCTTCTACACATGTCAACTTTGGGCCAATTGTACGAATAACTCACGTAGTAGTATCAGACTGATGTATAATAATGCATACCGCATCTCGATGAGACTACCAAGATACTGCAGTGCTTCGGGTATGTTTGCCGATGCCAGAGTACCAGACTACTTCGCGTTAATAAGATCTCGAATCTCGGCCTTTTGAACTCGAATTCGTAAATCTCATAATACTATTCTCAAGGTGTGTTCGGAATTCCAGAAGAATTCCATTCTGAACTATTCGCTAATTATAATAATATGTTAATTACAGAAAAGTGTGCAATCACGAAAATGACCAGGCAATGATCCTCACTGCATGTTAAGTGAACACCCACACGTATTTTTATTTTACTCTATATAAAACATTTAATATGAAATAATTGAAGTTAATTCATATTCCGTCTAGACTTTGGAATAATTAATAAAAATAAGTTAGCACAATTAACATACGAACGTAACAAGGAATAGGAAAGAAATTCTGACATTATCGTATGCGAAGAGGTCATTGATGTTATCTTTCAAGTGGGTTTTTTCCTATACAATATTTTTATTATTACGACATTCTAGAAAATAAGGGTGCCAATAACCTTTATTAAATTTGATTTATAAACTCCAAAAAATTACAAAAATTAAAGTTGTCGTTTATTATTTGGGGGATTTAGGATGTGGACTTATTATTTACAATGTTCGCGCAGATAACCTATAGTCAAGTCAAAAAAAGTACTACAACGCGAACAAAGAAATTGATAATAAATACATCGTTGATATTTTTGGATAAAATAGATTTCTCAATTCACACGACTTCTTCCCGAAATGGATGTCACACACAAAAGTATCATAAATATATATAATATTATTCCAAGGTGTATAGTATATAATAAAATTATGATCTCACACAGTAATTACTCGTTAAATACATACATACATAAATTTAGATCCCAAGTATACAAATTCTTTCACCTCTTCCACTTGTTCCCCATCTATCAAAATATTATCATTCATCATAGATTCATCTCTTTCATAAAGCATAACTTTCGTTTTGTTTACATTCACCTTCCTTTCCCTTTCAAAGCTTCATTCATAATATTTTGCATCTCCTGTAGCTCAATGGCGGATGACGCAAGTATTACTTGATCATCAGCGTAGAGTAATCATTTGATGAGTAATTTATTTATATACTTTCTTTTAAATCTGTCAAACAGTTATCCATGAATAGGTTGAACAGCCATGGTGACGCAAGACATCCCTGTCGAACACCTCTTCCGACAGGAAATAACTCCGTGTACGCTCCGTTTATTCTGACACAAGCACTAGAACCCTCATAGAGTGACTTCAATGCTTGAATCAGATGACCTCCCACCCCATACGTACATAACGATCATAGGCCTTTTCTAAATCTACGAAAGCGCAATAAACTTAAATCCTGAAATGAAATAGATAATTGCTGTAAGATCATAAATTTATGTACAGCAACTTTTTTATATATAATTTTATTAAATATTACCTTTGTACCTTATAGCCGTACATTATAAATGATAACAAAAAAAAAAATAGAAATGAAGACATAGCGTTTATAGTTATTTTATGATATAGTAACAGCTTTGTAAGCATTATTCACGTTGGTTCATTTCATTGGTTAATTGTTTCCATGGTCTTGTAGTCTGTAATATACAAATAGGTGATTCGCTCTCACGCTTAGAAATATATTGAATAAAGTAGAAGCAATATGTCCTCCAATACATTCTATTGCATTATAATTTAATACAAAAGTACATTTTGTTTTCTTACAACGTATCTATGATCTCGGCGCTAGGAAATTTAATATCCACACCATGTTATTTATTACAATTAATGTGTTGCAACGGACGTGCTCGTATAGTTTGTAGTATTGTTATATTCTATAATAATGCCTTCGGGGTAACTTGTTCCACTGTATTTCCAAGACACTTAATCAAAACAATCTAGGAATGTACAATTGACTATATGACATTCTTTGTTCGAAGAAATCAATATCTCATGATTAAAGTATCGACTGCTTTAGTTCAAACTTTTAAAGTACAGAATTAGTAAAATAAACATTTTTATATCCCATTATAAAGATTTACTCATTTAAATTAACTGAAAAATTTATTGATTCAATGTTTTTACATAAATATATTTTATGAACTTATATTAGGCCGTAATTAATTCTCAGTAACTTTTTGTTTTTAATTACATCGCATTGCCTATGTTTTCCAATTTTGTTTCGTTATTTTCAATAAATAACGGCGGCAACGCCAATTCATTAACGGTAAACGATCAAAGGCTCCGTCAAATATATTTTGGTAATACAGTATTTGTTTCCCTATAACGGTTTTTGTTATAATTAATAGAAATTGTCATTACAATTAATATTTATTTGATATTTATGGCATAATTTTATTATAATAATAACAATGAAATACAATGTCAATCATTTAGGTACTTATGTTTTAAACATTTTGAAGAGATAAAACATAAATTAAACGATCGATCTCTTGTTCACTAAAAAGATTTATATCTTTTACATGGTACATTCTACAGTATAAAAAAATAATTACTTCAAAATAAATAACATGTAATAAAATTATATGATCAAGACGATCACGTTTCCTTTATCGTTTTATCTTCAACAAGAACGCATACATGTTCGAAGAAACATGTAACTTGTGTAGGTGTCAGTGTGCTTTTTTCTTATTTATTTAAGCACTAAAATTTTATATGGAATATCTAGCTCACTGAACAATGTTTCTTCAAAATAACCCAATTTGGATTTAGATATTATTTTATTGTAAAAAAACTAGGTGCCATAATATTGCCGGCCTCGTTGTCGGCGCAGTGGTGTGAGTATTCACTTTCCTAGCAGAGGCCCCGGGTTCGATCCCCACTAGGGTGAATTTAGAAATTTGTATTTTCTAATTTTTCTGAGACTGGTCTGGTGGGAGGCTTCACACCATCCTACCAGCAAAACGTAGTCGCCAAACAAAGAGATTTATGTTCCGGTACTATGCTGTGTAGAAACCATAAGAGGTATATCGCCTCTTATCAGATTAGCGCGCTTCCATCATAGGTTGTATCATCACTTACCATCGAGTGAGATCACAGCTAAGCGCTAAACTGTCAGCAATAATAAAGAACTTTTCGTATTTATAAAGTTACTAGCTGTTCCTGGCGATGTCACCCGCGAAGTTTTCTATTCCGTGGAAATATGTGAATGTTTGTCATTTTTCGCATTAAATTATCAATACTAACCATTCTCGAATCCACCAGATGGTAAAATATTTCAATAAGATCTGTCCAGCTGATTGTGAGGAGTTCAGTGACATATAAACGTACATACGTATTATATAAGTAAAGACTAGGTACCTACTCCCGACGGTACTTCCGTCTCCACATGTTGTGGAAATATAGGGAAATCCGGATTTAAATGTCAATCTAAACCATTCTTAAATCCACCTGAAGATATAAAAAAAAATCAATAAGATCAGTAGGAGTAGTAATCCGCTTAGTAGGATTTCAGTGACATACAAACAAGAATTAGATATATAAAAATTAGTAGTACAGAATTCTCTAAGTTTCTTGATTTAAAATGTGTTTAAGGGTTACTATCAGGTTAGTAGCAATATCTAGCAAGTTAGACTTTCTAGTTTATAACTATTACTAAGACTGAGTTTTTAAAACTGCAATTTAGCTAAATAATAAAATTTAATAAATTAATATATATTCTTAACGCCATACAACCATTATATATCGCTATCAATAACTAAATGGTGTTTGTCAACATAAAGGAAGCAAATATAAATTAGTTGCCGAAGTTCCCTTCCGAACAAGATCCCGTTGATAACGTTAAAGCGTTAAAATACAGCTATTAAGTAAAATTTACTACAAAATTGATGAATATCTCATTTACAACGGCACGAGAAACCAATTAGCGTTGCGACCAGTTTTTAATAATAAAGTAATAATCGATAAAGATTATTTTGTTGATAAAATACATAGTACTTCATGGACTATCTCTGGTTACAAGAGTCGCTCAAAATAGTCTTTCACTTAATGTACAGTGTATTTATTTATATTTGCATAAGCTATATGACAACTTTAGTCAAACCATGACTAGCCAAGCGGCTTTTCATGTTCATTCTTACTGTTCTAATGAAACCAATAATAACTTATTTTAATTAGAATATACAAGAGGTTTAATATATTTAATAAAATGAAACGACAACCACAATAATGACACAAGAGAACAAATGGAACATCATATAAATGTATTAAAAACAAGTAAATTTAGAAACAATTTTAAATCGATTCCCACGTCTAGCACGAACTTCTTATACTCATTACACGCTACCAAATACAATTACTAATGAATAAATATTTGATTAAACAGTTTAACATCACGTATCATCCACTACAACTTTAAAACTACTTTCAGTGAATGTAAAACTGTTTTATTAAGGATTGAAAATTTGAACAAGATAGATATATAATAATACTAATAGTAGAAATTGGAAAATGGGTAAATTTACATCTTATTCGATATATTTATATAGAATACGTGCAAAATTAAATTGCATGGGACATTTTACCACTGATCTCTTGTTTAAAATACTAGTGCACCACTCTGTTTCCGGATCGATCACATTTCACTTTGACCACAATGAAGCATCGTTAACAACCAGGCCCGTTAGATGAATGCTCGCTGATTGTGTAACAGTTTGTAATATTAGAATATGGATGATATTACAAGTTTTGTAAATAGGTATATGAACATCATTTCATAACTTAGAGAGACTTTACTATGATCTCACAATGGATGGAATTGTATTTCCCTTCAAAAGACAACATCTAAATCTAAACATCTAAAGAAATGAATTATTATATTTGAATAAATAAAAAATGCACTTTTCTTGTACTGAATTTAATGTCTTTTACAGGTTAGTTTGGGCTGAAAATTATATATATATATATATATATATATATATATATATATATTTGCTGTATTTATATGCTGTTATCGGCGGTGGAAATACAGAGAAACCCGAATTTCATTGATAATTTAAACCATTTTCGAATCCACCTGAAGACACAAATAATTTTAATAAAATCGGTCTATCCGTCGAGGAGTTTAGTTTTCAGCACACACGCTTTTGAGAATTATATATTTATTTATGCGTAGAAAATTTGTATTTTAGTGCGGCACAACCAACGTCGTCAAAAGATGCCGCTGGTAACCCTGCCACGATCAGACGCGCGGCAACAAGACAGATATGTCCTCTTGGCCCATAATTTGTATAGGTCTATATCAAACCAACCATGTCCGGTAAGCATCTACACAAACCTCAAATATAGCGATTCGTGTGCCCTAGAAAACCAGACGAACGAGTCTGATTGCTGCCACAGTGACAACTATTTCTATCAGAAACTGTAGGTTGACCTTCCACCTATGCAACGGAGTTCTCTCAGAAAGGGCACTAATTATTCTGTTAAAGCTGTAGCAATGCATTTATTTTCAACTAGAATATATAATTTCATCCAAAAGCCTTCCATCAAAGCCGAATCACATTGACCACAAATTCGTTTCATTATAAAAGAAACAAGAGCTGGCATCGCTCATGAAAAGCATTGATTGTGTAATTCGATTACGTAGGGATTAAGTTGGCGAGATCGCATGATCCTCGTCCAATAAAACTTTTAAATTAGCCTCATATATGGAAGCTGTATGAATAAGATACCTACCAATTCAAATATAAATTGTATGCACTTCAATCTGAGTTATAACACTATTGGTATTAAGCTTCTTTAAAATAATAAAGCTGGTATGAAAACACATAAGTCACAGTCAAAAGAAGTTTATTGGGAGACGTCAAATTCATGTCCATTTTTAAAAAGAAATGACGTTTTCTCGCGCGTGACAGTGCCTGTAAGTATTTGATTCGCAATCACTATTTGATTCCCGAAAAGGCAAATTTAGGAAATAATATTTTTCTGTTAGGTATACTACTAGTTATAGAAACTTTTGATGTCAGTCTATTCCTTTTCGTCATTTACATACGAGTATTCTTGCTTTGTTTAAAAATGAATGATACCAAAACTAACAGTAAAAAAATAAAGTCAATTCCTATGCCATCTTGTACGAACTAAGTCATTAAACCTTTATTAGTGGAAGAAGCCTAAAACCTTTTACGTGAGCTTTCAATATATAGTGGTGTATTTTTTTTTCAAAATAAATAAAACTAATATATAAGTCCGAATCAAATAGTTTCCGGAACGCCAGCGCCATCTATCGGAGCTGGACAGAGTAAATAAGTCAGGCTAGCGGCGTTCTCGACAGTTTTCGAGTGATAGTCCGCCAGAACGGTCGACTATTGAAGCTGTTCCGCGTTGCTGTTACTGTTATGTGTTTGTGTAATTCGATATCGGGATCATTAAGTCATTGGACATTATAGTCTGAGTTAAGAAAGTGTTTGATTGCATCAACATTACCCACCGACGTCCAGATTTTGGAGGTTGGCGGGAACCTATGCATTCTCCGACATGTAAATATTTGAAAAAAACTGTTTTTACATGAAGTGTCATCCACTTCTAGTTTAAAAAATGTATTGATCTTGAGTAGATGAATAAAAAGTTTTACTAACAAAGAGTAGGTAGTATTACTAGCAAATAGAAGGATAGCTAAAAGATGATACTGCGTTGTAGCAGCCGTTATAATATTAATGAAGATTTATTTATTAATAGGTTAACCATCATAAATTAAATTACGGTTAACACCATGAAAATCTGTTCATGAATATAGATGCAATAGATAACACAATTTAAAAAATACAGACCACGTAATTGTCATTTTTGTGAAGTCTGCTATAAAAGTGTAATTTCGAGAGATGGATAGCGACTCGGTCTTCTACCAAGTCGCTATGGGTTAGTGTTTTATATATTCACGAAGAACATACAATGAATATGAATGGAACAGAAATTAAACTTTATAGATACTATATAATACTATCAAACAAAGCAACAATGTCGTATAATTTTAATACGAAAACAAACAAAAAGCATATTTGCATTTGAAGGGTGTGGTCTACACAGAAATGCATATTTAAACTTGTGCACAGATAATACAATGACGTCTGTCTGTTAAAACTCTGTTGAACTGTAATTTGTTGAGACATATATTACGGGGTTTATACAATACACTGCTGAAAGAAGCGATATGAAAAAATTAAAATCAATTACAGCACTGATTAAGTCATGACATAGAAAGAAACTATTCATCATTTTACCTAAGCTATCAATAGATGGCGCCATAAAACAATTCGTGAAAAAAATATTTGAAGAAGTTGTACTGACATCGAATGTTTTCGATTTCTATTTAAAAAAAAATGTGTTTGAACTGGAATGGATGAGTAAAAATATTTTACTAGCACAGTGTATTAGAAAGAAGGAATGAAATAATACTTGTCAATAGGGCATTTACCTGAAATATCACCCCCAGGTTTAAAAAATGTGTAAACTTAAGTGAATGAAAAATTTATTAAAATCGAGCAAGAGCACCTGTATTATTGTTGCATTAATTATAATGTTTTCATGAAGTTATAATTTCCGACCACACAAGTGTGTAACCGTCCAAAAATATAATCGTTACAATCCAACTTTTTTTTTATTGCTGACAGCTTAGCGCTTGACTGTGATCTCACCTGATGGTAAGTGATGATACAGTCTAGAAGTGTGCTAATCTGGTAAGAGACGATGTGCCCCATATGGTTTCTACACAGCATCGTACCGGAACACAAATCTCTTTGTTTGGCGGTACGTCTTCGCTGGTAGGGTGGTAACTAACCGCGGCCGAAGCCCATACTCAGACAAATTAGAAAATACAATTTCCTATTTCGTTCTACCGGGGATCAAACTCGGGATCTCCGCTAGCATAGCAAATACTCGCACCACTGCGCCAGCCAGGCCGTCGTAACTTAATCTAATCAAAAAAATTGCTTTGTCTGTATGTAATTTTAGTATGTGACTGTATGTCCACGGTGCTTAGACCAGTGTTTTTTTAATATATAAGATTTTTTTCCGTTAATCACTAAATAATGACTAAATAAACATTTGTAGAGACTCATGCATATGACGATGTGCAATATACATATTTATGTTTTAACTCAAGTGATTTTTTAGTGAATTCGAAGGAATTTCGTAGCGTGTAATCAAAACGTAGTTTCAAGACAATATTATTATTGTCTTTCACAATCAAACAAGGGGCATAACTTGGGTTACTGTTTAAATTGTGGACTATAAAATATCGATAACTCATTTATTTATATGATATTATTGATTTATCACAGTCCAGGCAGCCGCTGCGTGGCCACGCACCACGATAAGGTGTCCAAAATAACTGCATCAAACATCTCAACCATTCCAGATGATGTTCAATCATGTTATTTATGATATCGTGTATTTATAAAGCAATTTAGGGTGACATGCGTTCTGAATTTATACATTGTGATGATATTTATACAAAAGTTTACGTGAAACTTTGCTCTCAAAAATATGACGAAGTATTTAATGTATATGGCCTAAAGTATATTCGAGCTTATAAATTTCTAGCATTTCATCGGGAATCTCAGTAAATTAGAAGTTTATATGAAATTAGTTGTTCTACGCGGTGTCACCTGCGTATGTCTTGATTCCGTAGCGATAAGGAGAATCCTCTTCTTAGTGAGCGTCTACGTAGCAGTAGAAATATGTCTGCTGTTTGAAATTAATCCGGTGAACAGTTTCGGAAACCTCGGGACCAGTTGATAAAAGTGAATAATATTTTTGTGTGAATAGATTATTCGGTTTTTCGGGGCGGAGGTGTATGCAACAAATCAGATATCATTAAAATCGATCCAGCCGTTGACGACGTGTAACAAACACGAATTTGTATATATATAAATAAAACCGTCAATTAATTTGTATTTTCTCTAAGAATAGGAAAAATTCCATGGAATGATGTTTGTACCTTTTGCTCGTGCGTGGCGATAAATATGTATGAAGGGACATTTTAATTAACAGTGGGAACCTTTGTTTACTATGTATGGCAAATAGTTATTTATGAAGTCTTATATGTGAAACTCATTTGTATCTCGTTGATGTCTTGACTCTTGAGATACGGGGTCTGTAGACCATGAACGATTTTGAGTGTGTAATTATTTGTAAAACTTAGACAGCAATTATAGCTAACGCTGAGGTAATTCTTAGTGCCGATAGATTATTGGGTGTAGTCAAAACAACATGATAGTGTATAAAAAAGGTAAGGTAAGTAGCAGCCCATTAATGTCCCACTGGTGGGTATAGGCCTTGTTTTTATCACTGGGAAATGCTTTTACGCACACCGCCCAATCGGAACGTGGAAAACAAGCACTTGTACATGGGGCTTACGGGCAGAAGGCGCACATGGCCACGCCTTCTGCTTCAAGCCTTCTGGGACGGCTAGCATGGGCGTTAGGAGGCAACTTCCGCTCCCTCTCACGAGCCGCCTTTAGCGAGATAACAGTCTCACAAAAGGAGGCTACGGTTCTCCACCCTGCTTCGCTGGCGAACATCATACTTACTATGCAGGCCAGAGAGAGGTCAACTCCAACCAGTACAGGCCGCCTCGCTCATAGGAGAGAGGGTTGTTAAAGCATAGACCCACCGCGCTGCTCCATTGCTAGTTGGCAGGCATAGTAAACCAGTGCACTCTGTATTCCTTCATTCTCATAGGCCGATGTGACGGAAATCCGACACAGCCGAAAAGAGATCGCATGACCGACAGCTTAACGTGCTCTCCTAGGCACGGGGGTGGATCACACCGCCGACTACCTCGGGCAAATATTGAGAAAATCCTTAATAGAAAACTCAACATCGATTTTTGAATTGGCCCAACCCGGGACTCGAACTCAGGACTGTGGCCGAACATACTAACCACTAGAACAATGAGGCCGTTTAGTTGGTAGTGTTTATATTAGCGGAACATAAAGTTACTCTCTTGTAATGATTTAGTTTTAATATTGTTAATCTGAAATATATAGAAGAGGCTTGTAACTAGCTGCAGTTGAAACTTATTGCCAGATCCTTGATACATGAGAATATTTGGTGGTCGAGTTTTACGAAATATCTATATGTTAATCGATTTATTGTACAAACATTATGAAGTAAAATTGAAACAAGTATTTGCAAAAAAAATTAAATATACATATTACATAATTTCCCTTTGCAAATCTTTTAGAGGCTTACAATATTAATGTTAATTTGCTCTTTTTCAGCTCTTACAAGAAAAATCAACGAAGTTAGCAAGAGTCGCTAGGGAAGAAGCGCGACAAAGGCACACTTCAGAAAATAACACCAGTAAGACAAAAATAACTTTTCAATGCTAAAATACGTTATTCGAATAAATTTTCTAATAGGGTATTGATTTCACAATCTTTTATATGTTGATATAGCAAATATGTAATTTCTAGCATGTATTTGATGACATACCTTAAAATCAAGTAGAACTTCAATGATCTGTCATTACAAGTTCAGTTTTATCTTAATATACGGGCTCATAAAGAACATGCTACGGACTTTAAGCTCATTATTAATGTAAAACGTTTTATATTTTTCGCATCATGAGTAAATATCATATAAAATGGTTTTCGTTATCTTAAAACTATGCGTTCTTCGCGGCGGCGGGAGAATCCCGTTGAAATGTGGAAATGTGGATTTTACTCCGATGCCGTAGCCATTTAAAGACATATAGGTGGGAGGCTTCGGTCGTGGCTAGTTACCACGTTAGCAAAGATATACCGCCAAACAAATAGATTTGAGTTCCGATACGATGCTGTGTAGAAATCCAAATTAGCGCGCTTCCATCTTAGACTGTATCATCACTTATTATCAGATGAGATCAAAATCAAGCGCTTAACTGTCAGCTATTAGAAAAAACTTTCGATGGATTTCAATAGACATATGTAATGTCACGTTTACGCGCCTTCCCCTTATTTATGATTATATTTGTTGCTTTTTCTGTTTAACATATTTCGTACTTATATTTTTATATACAGTGTTTTTTAATCCTTTAAGTTTTTCCACTAATATTTATAGATAAACACAATTTTGTCATAATTTATATAAATAATCCATTGTCACTCTGGTCTCTATTTTCAGTAACATTTATTTATGGTGGTTGTGAAACTTCGTCGTGCGGACAGGAAGCCGCCTGCGTTCCTTATAATGCAACACTACACTACTGTGTGTGCACTTCCAACGCAGAGCCTGCTAAGGAAGGAGTGAAATGTCCTAGAAGTACAGGTGCGTAATAGGTTTTAAAATTTTGTAGGAGTTAGAAATTATATACACACATTAAGTTTTCTGTCAATCCTTTAGTTGGGGCGAAATAATGCAATTTCATTTGCGCGTTTATGTGTAAAAAAGTCTACTACTCAGACTAAGTTTTAATTTTCTGTGTATTTCGATTAATATTATCCATTATTTTGATGCTATATAATGTATATTTTTTTCATTACGGAAGTTGTATTACTATATTAAATTAACATCGGGATGAATAAATGGAATTACAGACTTATGTATTTATATATATTTATTTGTATGTACGAATATTTGTATATATATATATATTTACAATATTCTGTATATATATCATGTGTAGTAATTGCATGCCTATTCATTTATACACACCACTTATCTTCTCTCTCCTTTCTTTGTCGGTTTACCTAACGCCAGGGTTGTCTGGAAGAGATCGCTAATGAGCGATAAGACCGCCCAATTGCACAATAAAATTACCTAATACTGAGTAATTGTTCATCTATTTATAGCGTGATGTTCAATAAAGTATATTATCTATCTATTTTACGTACTTCTTGAACTCTTCGATGGAAATCTTCTAGGAGTTTTATTGTGAGAAAATTAATTACGTAAATGGTGAACAAACTCAGGAGGAGATGAAAAATTACATTCGTATCGATAAAATAGAGGCAACGCACATGAAAAATTAGTGTCAGCATGTAAAAGGAAGAATTAGAATTAAGATATACTAACTACAAAATTAATAAATTACAGTTCCACTAACGCAAAGTAAACCCATCCACAACGTGATCCCGCCGCGACCGTCAAACACGACCGAGCCTCGCTTTCCGACATCGCCGCCAACCGCACATGTAAGCATCCATCACCATTAAAACATCACCTTTTATCTCCTTATCTTACTGTTTTTAATAGCCCGCCCTGATTATTTAGGCTCAAAGATGTCATCACAGTAAACATTCCCGTTTATCTACTTTCCTCATTTATAATCAGTCACTGTTCTGCACTGTTGTAGAAAAAGGAATAAGGGTTCGTGTCGAGAATTAATATACTTGTTAATTAGTTCTAATATTGAAAAACATTGTATAGATTTTTATAACCAGAGTTAAGTGACATGATATATGAATGTAGAAAATACTCGATTTAATATTATAAATAAAAGTTCTGTTTGTCAACGCTCATCTTCAAGCTGGTTGAATTGATGGCGATTAAGCTTTTCGATTTAATTTTATAATCTAAAGCCATTTTAGTATTTTAATTTCACTCCTCATCGGGACTGCTTTTCTTTACATTTGTTGTTAAATTTATAACAACCTTTTTTATAAAAAATAATTAATCTATAATTTTATAAAATGTTTTATTCAAAATTGGATTAATCAGCAATATCAATTGAAACAGCTGGACAGATAAAAAATTAGAATTGTTTTTTATTTATTACTATAAATTGAAATTTCATATTTTATGGAGTTAATTATAAAAAGCTTTTATTTTTTAACTTTAATCATAAATAAATGTAAGCATAGATTTAGTTGACTTTTTCGGCACACTCAGCAAATATATGTCGGAGTGCGGTAGTCTGTGGAGCGCTGGCGTCATCTGTCTATCGGCGTGGAAGAGAGTCAATAGTGACAGTCCGGCGCACGTCTCTCGATAGTTCTCGGGTGACGGTCATCCAGAGCGGTCGACTATTGAAACTGTCGCGTTCCTAGCTATGATTATTAATGAGTTTTTGTAAATAGATTTCGGGAACATTACGTGATTGAACATTACAATCTGAGTTAATTAATAAAGTGTTTGATTGCACCAACGCCCACACTATGGAAAATGTAATTATGGATGCGATTAATAACGATGTCGGCGGAGAACCCTACGCCTCTATGCTTTATGCTTCCTTTTTTTCTTATTCGCCGACATATTCAAAATTTCTTACGATTTAAGGCGCTTTTGAATATTTTTTAAAACACACGACCGAAAATGCGTTTAACAGCCCGCAATTTTTGGCGCACATCAGCAACTTGATTAAAGTTATCAATGAAAGTATTGATTTTGGTACTCGCTTGTAATCGAGATGGAATGTTAAATCAGTATTTTTCCGTCACAGCTGATAAATATTCATGATAGCGTTTGATGCCGTCATTGAAGATGTCTGAAAACTATGGTATATCATAGTAACTTTCCTCTATGAATATTTTTACTGTAATCATTTTGTGAGAATTAAATATACTACTTTCAATATAAGTTATTTCTTGAAGTGAATTAGTTAATCTAGTTTTGCAATATATTATTACAAGGACTTAACTTGAGGTTAATACGCCTAGTTCTACGATATAATTTAGTTGGAAGTTGCATTAGTTAGTCTTTTGTATATCCCATATATTCTTTACAAAGAAAATTGACTGAAATTTTGGGCGCGCTATCGTTCGAAAGTAACATTTTTTTTTTATCAATTAAAGAAAAACGGCAATTTTAAGAACTATTTATTCTTAAAATTGCAGTTATTCCTTAATTTATGTGATTGTGATATAAACATAAAACATTGAAAAATCATTTCCAGATACCGACAAATACCACTGAAATGATTCCTCAAGCATCGACAGGAACGGAAAAAGTACTTCCAGCCTCATCTCCGTATTCAAGTGCGAGCATGCCTATTTTAATTAGTGTCGCAACGGGATTTGGAGTGCTGACAGTTTTAGTTTTACTCGTTTTGTTCTACCTCAGAAAACGCATATGCAATATGGATAGAAAAGTTAAGCCGGTAAGTTAAACCTCATGAAACTAGTAGAGCTAACTAATTTAGCTGTTCGCGATCGTTTAGAGTAGAAGAGAAAAGTATTAGGCGCGCGATCGTGATGGCCCAATGGGTACCCAAACATGTGCATTCGTCTTAAAAGTTATGGATTCCAAACATGGGTCGGCTACAGCTAACGTCTATCTGAAAAAAACTATAGTGCCTGTTGTTTAAAATTCATCATTCTGTTTTCCGGCGAAACCTGCATATCCCCGGAGTAATTTTGGGATATGTTTAGCCTGCCAACCTGAATTGTGGTGGGTCTATGCTCTACAAAAAAACATCATCTATGTGTGAGAATGCCTATGCCCAGCAGTGGGACGTTAATAGGCTGCTATTTACCTTATAGGTGCGTTATTGTTATAGCGTGTACGGCCAGGCGAACCTCTGCTTGCTGAACGGTATATAACGAACCCGCAGTATGGGCTGTGCGGCGCAGGGTCCGTGGCCGCCTCAATGATAGTGCCAGGAACGCCAGCATCACTTCCAGCCAATAAAACCAACGAGCCTGAAGTTACTCTTTTAGAAAGAAGCGGACTCACTTTCTTAGAAGAGGTCGGAGAAGGGTGCTTTGGAAAAGTTTTTAAAGGTAATTATGGAACACTATATATTTAAAAAAAAATTGCCTGTGATTAATGTGGAGCACATTAATCACAGGCAATTCTCACGAAATGATGCCCACAAGATCGGGTCTTGTGGGCATCATTTCGTGAGACCTATGTCCAGCAGTGGACGTCCATCGGTTGAAGCGACGACGACGACGACGACGACGACGAATGTGGAGCACAATGCTTAATAAAAAAAATAATAAGATTTTATAAGAATATTGTATGTATCCCAAATTTTAGTAAAGTAAACAAAATCTACAAATTTTGGTCAACAATTTTGTATACAGAAAATTATGCAACTGAAATTAAGAAAAGGTGCAACTTTTCAGTTATTTTTATAAAAAATGTTTTTTCAGGTCTTCTGAGAAGCAATAACGCCGAAGAAATAGTAGCTATAAAGGTGTTAAAAGAAATCGCTGGCCGTAATGCAGAACAAGATTTTATGAGGGAAGTTAACATAATGTCGGCATTTCGACATCCAAACATCTTATCTCTTATTGGAGTGGTGTTTAAAGGTATGTTTCTCATAGATGTCTATTATGAATTATTTCTAATAATTTGACAAAGTAGTAAAAAACGGCTATGTTTCTTGTTTCAGATGACACGAACGTAAGCCCATGGATGGTTTTTGAATATATGAAATGGGGTGATTTAGCAGGTGTCCTACGTGGATCGCGTGGAGGAAGTCGTGAACAACCTACCCTTGATGAATCAGCTTTATTACATGTAGCCCTTCAAGTTGCACGAGGCATGCAGTATCTAGCTTCTAAGCGTTTTGTACATAGAGATCTAGCTGCTAGAAATTGTCTTGTCGGAACTAATTTGGCAGTAAAAATTGCAGATTTTGGAATGTCTCGCGATGTTTACACCTGTGATTACTATAAGATGGGTGGTGAAAGGCCAATGCCTGTTCGTTGGATGCCTCCAGAAAGTATAGTATACGCTCGATTTACTCATGAATCTGACGTTTGGTCTTACGGTGTAGTTCTATGGGAAATATATAGTAGGGGAAAACAGCCCTTTTATGGATGTAATAATTACGGAGCGACAAAGAAGATTCTGCGAGGAATTCTATTAGTTCCGCCCGAGGACTGTCCCCCATTTGCATGCGAATTAATGCGTGCATGTTGGACTATAGATCCTAGAGATAGAATTGGATTCGATGAAATATGTAGGAAATTAGAAGCCGCTCAAGCTGACGGGAGTTCTGCTACACAGATACGACTGCCTCGACCACCTACGGCGCCATTAGATTCAGCTGGCTATCTGGTTCCAAATACACCACCGACAGTTGATTATTTGAAACCTTTACCAGATCAAGAACCTGAATCCGATTTTAGTGATGATGATGATGACGACGAAGAATATACTTGATGTTCAGTTGAAGCCCTGGTTTCATATTATATGCCGTGCTCTTTGCCCGTAGCTAGTACTAGCTCAACTGCCCACATGACATTCCCACCGTGAACAACAATTAAAACGGTTCCAGGGTAGGTTTATACGCGAAACAGCGACTTATAAATCATGTCAGAACGAACGGTTTAGTAAAATAATCATAATATTAAGATAATACTCAACTACTTAGTGTGATATTTTATTTTTAATAAAAGTGCGCATTATTTATGAGTGTAAAGTGTTTTATTAATAATTATAATAATTTTATTAAGTTACGTGTATTATACAGGCGAAGACCAATTTATTTTTAATAAAGTTGTGCCATCATATATACCAAAAATGATATGTGATAAATCATATAATAATATATACGTCAAATGTACAAGGATTTTAACATTGTAAACATGATTTACGAAGAAAGTTGAAGATTGTAGTTAATTATTTACTATCTACATACCTAAGTTAAAGTGTTGCACGTATAAATATGTATGGGATATATTTTGCCATTGTATTCCGTCGTACTTGGATTGTATTATATACTACTATTTCAATTTTATGATAATATCCTAACTTTATAAACTTTACTAAAGTTTATTTTTGTAAACAGGAAATTAAAATATTAACGCAAAAAAAATAGCGCAATTAATATTAAGTACTTCGCCCTAATTCTTTGACAAGTACTTTGTTTTAGGATGGGTGTAAAAGTAAGGCCTGATACTTTTTTTAAATGTTACATTTCCACATAACATTTAAACTGTGAAGTGGTATTTCTTAATAACTTTATGGTGACATTTTTATAAGTCAAGATTTGTGTCGTGAGATATGCGCGTGTTTTAATTATTGGAAAAGAGTAATATTAAATTACTTTATAGATATTTATAAATTAAACCTTTAAAATCTTTTGCAATAGCAATGAAAAGTGTGATTTATTTATTGCTTCAATTGTATAGAAAGTATCGAAAGGATTGAGATCTGATAAACATTATTTAGAACTATTTTCTATACATTTCGTTTTTCATTGTCAATGAATAGAATCAGTTAAATATTTGTACTTTATCGAGCATTAATGTATATAACTATACACATATTATTCGTCGGTTGTTTCTAGGATGTACCGTTTTAAAAATTTCAATGCAATAAATTTGTTATCGACGTAATTTGTTGTTTTATTTAAACCTTGCTGGAAATGTCAATGTACTATAAATGATCTATAAATTAAGTTAAACTAATGTTTCAGTTTCACGATTCAGTGATACATTATCCTTTATTCCACACCAAGAAACAGCGAAGACGAGTTGAACGTAAAGTGCTTCGTTTTTTATTATTGATAACAGTGCTCCAGTGTATTAACACTGGAGACTCACTTGTGCTTGACGGCATGTCTTTTTTACTATGGCGATAATTAATATAGTAATTAACCTGCAATAGCTAATAAGATATAGCATCACGCTCCTAAAATAAAAATATTTCAATGGCCAGTCAGCAATAGAACTCGCAGAACTTATCATATATTGTACTTATACTATGCCAAATTATCTATATCTTGTTGTTTTTGTTTTGAGTCTTATTTTAAAAAAAGATAAGCTTGTGCCAACGCATGAAATGTTATAAAAATCACAATAATATTAACAGGTACATTTTAAAATAATAACATTCTTTATAAATGCACTTTATTTCAAGCAGTGTAAAATTATTTTTTATATATGATTATTTGTAAAAATGGCTAAAATTGAAATTAAGACACGACGTTTCTAAAATACGCCTTGTCTCATTTAAAGTGGGTCCTTGGCCCGTAGACAAGTTACTTTTGAAGATTGCTAACGCTTAAAAAAATTATGGGAATGACGTTTCATTTTTCGATAAGTTTCAATTTGAAACGCCATTCCCATACATTTTTAAGCGTTAATCTTCGAAAGTAACTTGTCTACGGGACCCTTGTACTTGCACTAGCTCAGAGCAAACATGAGGCCTCTCTTACAAACACTCTTATATATGTATATATATATATATATATATGTGTGTGTGTGTGTGTGTGTGTCTATATATTTTATCTACGATTAACTCATTCTTGAACGAATTCAGCATTCTTGAACGAATAAAAGTGGAGAGATTGCAAGAAGAGGATGTTAGAGAAGAATATCTGAAAAATTTGAGTGGGCGATTCAAGAGTGAAGACGAAGGAAATGAGATTGAAAGTTTATGGAATAAATTTAAAGATGGAGTGGTTGGTGCTGCTATTGATGTATGTGGCGTGTCTAAAAGGAGGAAAGGTAAGAAAGAGAAGAATTTGTGGATGGACAAAAATGTTCAAGCAGCTGTGTGTGAAAAGAAGAAAGCTTGGTCCGATTGGTTGGCTACAAAAGCGAACCAACGAATGCAAAAGGCAACGAATGATGACGTAAAAAAGGCAAGAATGGAATACAAAAGGGTGAAAGTAATCGTGAAAGAAGCTGTAAGAAAGAAAAAAGAAGAATACAGTGATATGTATGATAGGAGACTTTCTGATGATTTTCAGTCAAACAAAAAGTTTTTCTGGAAATCAATACAATTTGCCCGAGGGAGATCTACTTCCTCGGAGCTTTGTAAAATCAGAAGTTTAGATGGAAGTTTAATAAAAGGAGAAGAATGGATATTGAAGAGATGGAAGGATCATTTTGAAAGTTTGTTTGAAAGAAATGAAGCAGAGGTAAATATGGCCTCTGCGGATAGCAATGAATGTAAGACAAGTGATAGCGAGATTAGTATGGATGACATCATGAAAGCGATAAAAGGTATGAAATCAGGTAAGGCTGCTGGGTATGACAGAGTGTCAGTCGAGATGCTGAAGGCTGGCCGCGGGATTGTGGTAGCTCAGCTGTACTGCCTTTTCAATATATGCTGGGAGAAAGGTCAAGTCCCAAGAGATTGGAGCAAGGCCGTAATTGTCCCTCTATATAAAGGAAAAGGGTCACAGCAGGAGTGCAAAAATTACCGCGGTATCAGCCTTCTTAGTGTCGTCGGCAAATTGTATGCAAAGATATTAATTGAAAGGGTGATTAATGAAACTGATGGGAAAATATGGGACGTGCAAGCGGGATTTAGAAGAGGAATGGGATGTACGGATCAGGTCTTTTCTTTACGGTGCATAACTGAAAAATGTTTGGCTAAACACCAAAAAGTTTATTGCGCGTTCGTAGATTTAGAAAAGGCCTATGATCGAGTGGTGAGGAATGAGCTGTGGTCAACGTTATCTACGTATGGGGTGAGCGGTTGTCTGATCCAAGCATTGAAGTCTCTCTATGAGGGTTCTAGTGCCTGTGTCAGAATAAACGGAGCGTACACGGAGTGGTTTCCTGTCGAAAGAGGTGTTCGACAGGGATGTGTTGCGTCACCATGGCTGTTCAACCTATTCATGGATAAATGTTTGACAGATTTAAAAGAAAGTATGTATGGGTTAAGAATGAATGAATTACTCATCAAATGTTTACTCTACGCTGATGATCAAGTAATACTTGCGTCATCCGCTAACGAGCTTCAGGAGATGCTAAATATTATGAATGAAGCTTTGAAAGGGAAAGGAATGAAAGTGAATGTAAACAAAACGAAAGTTATGCTTTTTGAACGAGATGAATCTATGATGAATGGCAATATTTTGATAGATGGGGAACAAGTGGAAGAGGTGAAAGAATTTGTATACTTGGGATCTAAATTTACAAAAGATGGAACATGTGAAAGTGATATCGAAAGGAGAGTGAATGCAGGGAATATGGTAAATGGTGCTCTGCATGCTTTTATGAATAGCCAGATGGTGTCTCAAAGGGCTAGACTGGCAGTGCATGCTGGAGTGTTGGTGCCAACACTTATGTATGGTAGTGAAAGTTGGGTATGGCAGAAGAATCACAAAAGTAAAATAAATGCGGTAGAGATGAGAGCGTTGAGAAGCATGAGTGGATTAAAACTGAGTGACAGAGTAAGAAATAGTGTGATAAGAGAACGTTGTGGTATAAAAGAAGACGTAGTGACTAAAATTGAGAAAGGTATGCTTAGATGGTTTGGGCATGTAGAGAGAATGAATGAAAGGAGACTGACAAAAAGGATTTATGAGTCAAGAGTGAATGCGAAAGTTGGAAGGGGAAGACCAAGGCGAACGTTCCTGGACCAAATCCAGGACATTTTAAATAACGGCCAGGTCAAGAGTACTCTAAACCGACGAACTTGTATGAAAGGTTTAATGAGATTGAAAGAAGCGAAGGAGATATGCAAGGATCGTGGCAAGTGGAAGGATGTTGTCTCTGCCTACCCCTATGGGAATGAGGCGTGATGCTATGTATGTATGTATGTATTAACTCATAGACATACATTAAGCTGTCAGATATAAAAATCTGAATAGTCTGTGGTTTGATTATTTTAATCTATGCTTTCGCCGAGTTTGACATCTGAAAAAACATACGTCAAAACTAAGTCAAATCGTTATTCGCTTGCGTACGGTTTTCGGTGTTTTAAGTTGTGGTCACTGAAGATAAAATATAATGTAAATAATAAAATATTAACATTACTTAATTAGATAATTATATGTGAAAAGGGATGGAGTATAGTGAATGATTCAGAATGCCACCTGTGATTTCTAGGAATAAGAAGAATGGCGCTGAGTACGAGGTAAATATTTGCGTTAAAATCAGTATGAATAAGAATATAGCGCTTTCTATTTAACTATGAGAAGCAATTGATTTAAAAGACATCGTGTGTTGATTTATTTGTATAACGATTTCTTTTCTAATCTCTTTAGTTAAATAAAACTTCGCTGCGTTCCTTTTATATTTTTTATTTTCGCTTATAATTAAATTCTATAAATCTTGTCAACAACTACATAATTTTTACATTTGATTATATTTTAATTATTGTTAGTTCCTTAATTATCCAGTACTTATATTGTAATGGATGGAATAGAATATTTTAAATTTTAAACATAAAAGTGGTATTGAAAAACAATACATGCATAATTGGCGCGGACATGGCTACCTGATATAGCTGACATACAATATTTACATAACACTAGCCATTGTATGCCTTTGGAACTCAAACAAATTGGCTCATCATTTAGAGAAACATGATTCATCACCTTATTGGTGGAAATAAACCAAATCAGTTCTAGAATATTTTGATAATTTCATGTTACCTCATAGACTCTCTTCATTTTATTAAACTTTTTGAATTAAATTTATTGTTGATCATTTTTCTATTTTACAGTCTAATGATTAAACTTAAGTCATTACTCTCTTAACTGCCTGCAGCAGGCAAACATATTTATATATTGTCTCAAGAAGTGCTTACTGGTTGTAAGCTGTAATAAGAAATGGGTCTGATTTTAGGGGTTTATGGGTTTGACTTTAAAATGTTATACTTACAAAATTGTTAAAGCGAAACAGTTAATTAATTATGAAATGTATAAAAATAGTACATTCAAGTCGAAAATGTATAATTTCAGAACATACTTAGTAACAAATCCAATGTGCTTGATTTTGAAAAATATATTCAAGAGAACAAGACTCTGTTACTAAATGACCCTCTCAGAGATATATTATTGTATCCATCAGATGATGTGTCTGTAAGTATGACACTTGATTGTATTTAAAATTCATTGGAAGACAACATTAGTGTAATAAGTATTTCGTCAACCCCTACATATAAACAGCTAACTTGAATTTTAAATGTTTAGTAGTTGAAATTTTGATGATTTATTACCTCAGGTCATTCTTATTTCATATGTAGGTATTCAAAATTTATGCTAATAAAAACATATTACTATAAAAAAAACATTATTGAAACACTGTTTTATAAAATTAGGGGTTTTTACTTTATATGGAGGGGCTGTCGATTTGGATATTGAACTATTGTTAGTCTCATTTGTCCCAATTGTAAAACACATCAGTGTACCTGTCAACATAATTTAATAATAACACACTTTTTATTATTGCTGAAAAGTTAGGATTTACCTATAATCACACCTGATGGTAAGTGATAAAACAGTCTAAGATTAAAGTATGCTAACCTGGTAAAAGGAAGTTTACTTCTTATGATTTCTTTCTATTCAGAATTATTCTGGAAAGCAATATTTTTGCTAAGAGCCATGTTTTTGATGCTAGGGTGGTAACTAGCCACAGCCTAAACCTCTCACACAAACAGATATTTGTTATTAAGACATACTTTTGTTACAGTCAGCAAATAGGTAAATGGTTACCAGATCTCAAGAGATTTTAATTCTACAGTTTTTAAAACGTTGTGTCATTTGAGAACCATAACTAATCTTAGACTAACATAAGTTCAGGCAATATGTAAAAAGCACTCTTACATGTAAAACATAATATACAGTTAAGGACTATTTCAATGACAGAAATGTTTGAATTTGTATCCAATTTCATATATAATATATATATATGTTCAAACAATTTGCATGTAAAATATCATGATTATAAAAATTGTTGTCATAGGAATAACCATTGAGTTTCTTGGTTCTACTTCTCTATAGAGTTAGAAACAATTTGTGGTAGATATATTATTAACTGTTGACTTGATACCCTAAAGAGCTTGTTAACCCTATTTGAAATAAAGAATATTTTGGTTTTGTAGATGTTATACAGATTTTACATATATGTTACATATATGTTCAGCTATTTAAACTGCTTAAAATTATTATGTTGTGACCTAGGTGTTTTGCAGCAGCCCTCAAATCAACAAAGGATATTGAAAGATTACTGTTTATTAAAGAAACTATATTGGCTAAAATTTAATATATTATGATTTTTTGTATCCCCACATCATCCTGTTATCCATATGAATATTTATTTAATGATATTGAATTCAATCATAGAGTGTAGTTCTTCCTCGACGTTGGAGGACAGTTACCACTGCAGTTCCTGATGTACGAACTGCAGCATCATGTCCATTACTCACAAGGCAGGCCCTTCTCAGCTATGCTTCTAGTTGGAATCTTGTTCATTACAAGTATAGCAACTATTCTGGCTCTTATCAGAATTTGCCGAGGTACTTTATTTTCCTTATTACATAGAATAAAAGCACTTACGACTATTTATAGTAATTACAGGTGATGCAATAACTCATCAAGTGTTATTGGTATATAAGTTAAACAATCATCTTATTGGCTGTTATTGTTAACTTAGTAGTACATTGGTTTTACATGTTATTCCTATTAATAGTTATGAAGGATTGATAATTTTTATTATTTTCATGGATTTAAAACAAGTCAAAATTTTGGTAATTTATCTATCTAACATTACAAAGTAGTAACTTTGATCTCAATCTTTATAATATATATTGATGTCAGGATTATTAGGAAATCGTTAAATGACCAATGAAAATTGAAATAAAAAAAGAAGCTAAGACACACTATAAACTGAAAAAAAAATGTACACAAAATAAAATGACGATCCTTTGATTACAAACTATTAGTAAAGGTTAATTGGATGCTTATATACGCTAATACCCCGGAATCTCATTAGCGAAATTATTAACATATTTTTCATGGTCACAAACATTGTTTTTTTAAGAGGTTGTTATACTTTATCACACATCTACTTGACTCACTTCCTTTCCATAGCATAAACAGTTAATTTTATGCAATGAGTGTTATTGTTCTATAAATACATACACTGAATAGATATTTTTTTAATACAGCGAGAGCTTATCCGTTTTCGCTTTGGACACCAAATAAGTTAATAGCGTAACCAAATACCATTCCTAAGTATGAAGCGGTTAAATCGAACTTATTTAAATGAATGAAAAAGACCTAATATATAATTTCATGTGGTTACAAAAACTCTTAAAGTCTGACAATCAATCATCTATGAATAAGATACCGACATGACTCGTTATAGTGTTCATATTAGTTTTGATTTTTCAAAAAAGCTGGCTCAACCGGTATGCAAAACTAGCCGGTTTCAACACCTGAATTTATATGACGAAAGATTATTTTTGTTTACTATATTAATATCTACAGACCAATAACAAATAAGTTGCCTGAAGAAGTTTTCGATATTGACGCTGAAGCAGAAAACGAAAATGACGCTCAAGCTAAGGTCGATGTTGGTACCAAAGAGGGATACTTGCTCAAAGGACCCGAAATTGGCTCAGATAGAATATTTAGCAATCTTGCCTCAAAATCTTTTAAGAAACGATACTGCTCAATGGTTAGAGAGGCGGATGGCGCCTATATACTTGAAGTTTATAAAGATGAAAAGAAAACTGACACGAAACTTACTATCGTTATGGACTTTTGCTCAGATGTTGTGAAGGTAAGGATAAAAGTTAATTTATGATAAAATGAAGCCGCTTGTGCGTCTCAAGCGCAAATTTTCAAAAACGCTTTGCCTACTCTATTAATTTCCCTGTATAACTGGCAAAGTTGTTTTAATTATCCTGTAAAATAGTTTGACCAACAGTCTGATAAATAATAACCATTAGAAGCAGAAATTTATTTCGTTTACATGTTTAGGATTTACGGGTGATGTTTTAGTGTTTTATGTATTTACTTTTTGATCGCTATCATAAAACAGTTTGGTATTAATCAAAATGTAGTATAATGAGTAAAGCCATGATGGCCTAAAAGTGACACGGGAATCACTTTTAGAGAAACCCCTTCTTTGCATTACAGCAGGCACTGTTAAGCTTCCTTTTATAAAAAATGAAATTTTTAAACTTGCATATACCCGGGAGTAATTCTGAGGTACATGTAGCCATTTTTTTTACGCTGGGAAATGCACTTATGCACCCCGACTATTGTCGAGAGTATGGATCTCGGGCGAGGGGGAGTATTTGTAATACCCACTAAAACCCAGCGGAACCCTTCACGGCCAATTCGGTACAGGAATTTTCCGAAATAGCAGTGTCCGGTTAGAACCTGTACCAGTCTGAAAGCGAGCGATCCATACCCCCTGGTAAGCCTGTTTTCAGTTGTTGTAGCCTTCCAACACTCAGTGGAGCAGAGTGATGGGTCTTTGTTCTAAAACCCTCTACCTTATGAGTGACGAGGTTTACGCCCAGCAGTTAACATTCTCACCGTACTTACCTTACCTTTACTGTACTATTTTATTTTAATTTTTTATTACTTTTAATTTCATAAATATATCGCATATAAAGAACGTTGTATAATAGTAAGTCGATTTATAATGAAAGAGACTTAGTTTTACACATCATACAGAGCGTAACCGTGTTCACTTATATTTATTTTACTTAACCCACATGTTAATAGGGCACGCTCTCTTTAACGTAAGCGTTCATAAGCCCTCGTTAAATATGTAGTTCAGAAACTGTTTCACTTTACTACCTACATAGACGTATAGAAAAAAACTTAACTATTTTTCATACTTTCGGTTAAATAAATACTTCATTTTTAAGCTCATATGCTCAAGATATACTCATATAATCAATAAACAATAAAATAAATAAAATTGAGTTGGGCTCAAACTTACAAGTATTTGTCAATATTTTCACAAGTAATATTACTTGCCGAAATTTCTTTAACTATAGCTGTTCCTTGGGTTATCAGCCACTTAGTTCCCGATCACGGGGGATTAGGGGAAATAGGTACTTACTGATGTAGACGACATTGCAAAAAAAGAGTCTTTTCAGTAAATTTCAAGTTAATCCCGATTAATTTTGAACCCATCTTTGCATTATAGCTTATCTAATAAAACCGGATCTTAGTACATCTGTTAGATGATTTGAAAGTCTGTAACGGACACAAGTAGAAATGTAATCTTTACGTTCACCATCGACTAAAACTCCATTGCATTAATATTTGTATTATCTATATGTGCTCTAAACGATTCCCCAATTACCTATTTCTCTCGTTTGAAATTTGGAATAGATTGTTTGTTTTTTACGCTCTTGCTAATTTATCTTTAATAGTTAAAAATATTACTTGTTATTAGTGAAAAGGTTCTTTAATTGGATAAAATTAGCGGAAGAATATAAAAATCGAAGTCAAAAACACTTCGATTTCAATTATTAATTGGTGGTATAGACCATTCCTTTAACGAAAAAATAAATAAAATATAAGCAATAATTTACGTCAATTACTACTTAATGTAAAATATATAGGAAGAGTGTGAACTAAATGGAGCGTTGCCTATGTTTTGACATTTTTTATACTTCGTTGGTTTACTTACGTAGCACAACGTTCTAACAAGATCTTGCATATAAAGGATCTCTTCAAGTCATTAATTATATATTAATTTTATGGTATTAAGGAATTGTTGAAAACATTAAATGTTATCCAGTTGACGTTGATAATTTTTACCACACTTGTGTGGATAAATAAATGCTATTTTGTTAATGATTGTAAAGAAGGGTGTCTGAATTAATAGAGATATTGAAAAGAAACATTAAAGTCGTTTTTTTTATATTTGCCGAGCCCAACCACGGACTTTATAGTGGCCTATGATATCTCTACAGAAATATGCAGAGGTTCGACATAACCTATTCCTATCGTGTCCATGCTTTTAGTCAATGCATTTATCATAAACTATAAAGATCTATATGAGAGCCTTATCCAGGAGACTTGATTACAATATACCCATTGGATTTTTAGAATGTAAAACGAGGGAAGTATTGTTTTGAGTTACGTATGGCGGGTAATAAAGGTTACACGTTTGCCACGGAAAATGAGGAAGAAATGAACGATTGGATAAACGCATTCAAAGCGGCATTGAAAAAAAGCCTAGAACAAGAGGCTCATCAGTCAGACGAAGTGCTGGATAAAGGTTTGTTGATATTACGTTTTAATTGACTTTTAACTTCTTATTTGGCTGTTTTGGGAAAAGTGACAATAAAAAAATGTGCGTATGTACAATGTACACATGATGGAAGTGAAACTTCTTTGGAAAACTAATTTTTAAGTCTTGTTTATATCTATACAAAACTAAACCCTTAGATATCCGAGACTTAGATGGAGGGGAAAAGGATATGTTGTGAATTTAATGATTAATTGTCATTAAAATATGTGTCGACAATTAAAACAATTAATTTATTGACATCTCAAGTGCCGAATTGTAAATAAAAAAGCCGCGTGTTTTTTGTCAATTACTACAATATTAGAAATTTTTAATTAAATTTTGTTATAGATTCTAAAATTTAAGAATTTATTAAATAACTTTTTAGTACTTAATGAAAAATAGTATATTAAATCACGAGGAGCAATTTGAAATGCCACAAGAAGTTTCACTTTTCGGGAGAATCGTTTGAAAATTAACTAAACTGTTTTAATCAATTAATGACATGATGATATTTTGTGGTGCAATAATTCGAGGGCCTCGGTGTTGCTGTAGTGCGAGTTCTGACTTTGTTAGCAATGGGCCCGGGTTCGATCGTGATAGGGCGAAATTAGACAATTATATAATCTAATTATCCTAACTCTGGGCTGGTGGGAAGCTTCATCCGTGGTTAGGTACCAACCCACCAGAAAAGACATACTGCCAAGCAAAGATACTCAAATTGCCTCTTATCATATTGGTGCGCTTCCATTTTTCACTGTATCAGCACATTCTATCAGGCGTGATCTTCTGGATTCTGCCGTGTCCTTAATAATAATTGTGAGAATTTTAAATTGTGTGATTATTGATCCAAAGCAGCGACTTTTACATAATTGCTTAAATTGCTTCAAAACTGATAAAGGACTAATTTTATAACGCAACCTATATATATCACTACTACTACTACTACAAAATAACCGAAAAGTCTAACGGAACGAAATACGCTAAGTAAAATACAGATATAATCAATTGTACATACACAATAAGAATAGACTTTATTAAAATAAGCCATCATAGAACATAGGTGTAGATTAAGACCCAGTTAACATATAAATTTTAAAAGCTTAGATTTTATAGAATAAGTAGATAGTAAGTTGTAAATGTATAAATAGGTTTAAGTAGAATAGGTCAAAAAATGCCGAATAATATCGGCAGTAATGATAGATAACTTAAATATATATATATATATATATATATATATATATATATATATATATATATATATATATATATATATATATATTGTGTAACAGTGATAGGTTTGTAAGTAATTGACAGCAGTTCATAAAAATTAACACAGAATACGAAATAAGCATGAAGTAGCAACTTTGTTTTGCGTTCATTGGACATTATTAATTTCCATTAAGATCTAAACTAATTTTTTTTTATTATGTATCATCATATACCATCACGGTTAAGCGCTAAATTGTCAGTAATAAAATATATTTATATTAAGTCCTATGGTATACCTGTCACGGGCGATGTAAAATGAGTATTTAGGTTATATCATAGATACCTAAATACAATGTACAATTTTTGTATCTTACGTAGAGGCAAGATAATTTTTGGTCAGACCTCTTAATGACTTCTAATTATTTCAGCCTCGCACGTTCATAGGTAGTAAATTCCTTCATTTAGTACCAATGCTTTGAAAAATAGCTATCTGTATCCCGTGTATTCCCTGATATATCCGTGGAAATACGAGTAATCTCGTAGTTAGTGACATTGAATTGCGAAAGAAATCATTTTGCTAAATTTCAAGTTAATCACGAATAGCTTTCAACCTCTTATATTGTTTTATTCTTACGCTTTTCACGAGTGAGTGCGTGTGATTTTAATTTATTATTACATTATTGCTTCTCAAATGAAATTGGCTCGAGACACATCGGTTTCAAAGTCTGTACTGCACATATGTAGAAACATTCTTTGATGATGTTAAATAAAGAATAATCCAGTGAATGGTTCAGTTTAATTTTATTGTCAACTTTGCAATATAAATGTAAATTAAAGAAACCTTGTTATGAAAAATATTAAATAGCCTGTTAAAAGTCCATATACTCGTAATTCATATGAGAGGTAATTTTCCCCAACATGGTTCTACATAGTATCGCCTTGGAAGCCGTTGCCAGTATGGTGGTAATTAGTTACAGACAGAAGCCACCATCAGTCTAACCTTAGATAAATTAGAAACTCAATTTCCTAAGCTCGCCTTCTACTCAGGATATTTGCACCATTACGCCAGCGAGGCCGTCGAGTACCATAACTAATAAGAAAACAGCATATTACGATTTTAATTTGGTTATTCTTTGAACTGACTAAATGCAAAGGTAAATATATAATGTAACCTTATCTGATGGTAAATGATGATGTAGTAAGATAGAAGCGTACTAACGTGTTAAGAGGTAATTTACCTATTCAGGGTTTCTACCCACCATCATTTTGTTTTACGGAATGTTTTGGATGTTGGGTGATGACTAGCTACGGTTGAAGCCTCCTATTAGTCCAGACATTGATTAAATAGAAAATGCAATTACTTAAATTTATCCTGCCGTAGTCGTACCCAGGACCGCTATTATCGCGCGCTCGCACCATTGCGTCAGTGAGACCGTCAAAGCCAGCCCAGGCTTTGAAGCCGTGTCTCTTAACAAAAATACACGAGTTTATTCATTGGGCCATCACGGTTTATTTACTGACTAGTTTCTGTTAATAGACGTTTATTCGGGCGAGTGGAATTCTGGCCCAGTCGGTACGATGTATTCTTTTTTTAGTTCATGACTACAGTTCTTGCCGTGGCGGTACATTCTGCTTTTATTATTTTGATTGGTGGGTTTAACTATAACTATAGTGTGTTATAGTTCAATGATATGAAATAGTTCATTGTATAACATTTAATATACAGAGTAAATGATGTATGATTTAGATAACAATGGTATTTGTAAAAGTAGCTTTAAGATCAGTAATTGGAAGTCCTAGCTAGGTTACGTAACAACCCGTGTTAAGGAGGATTGACTCCTTTCTCCTTCAGGTCCAAATGCAATAAACAGAACATATTTTACAAACGAATACGTTGTTCATACAATAATACAATATATCTATAATACAAAATTATAGAGTATTTAATGAGTTACAGCAAGGGTAAGAAATCGGTAACATAAAATTTGTTAATGTGTATGTTTGTGCGAGCGTGCGTGCATTTTTTATATAAGCAAAGGATTATTATTTGTGACGTTAAGTGAGTGTAATAAATTAAAAAGAAAGAAATTGATAGGCATTTTTAAACAGAAGATGAATTTAAGATAAAAATATCGGTGCACGGCTATGATGGCATGCCTAATGGCCTAGCGTTGAGACGTATGGATTCTCGTTCAGGGAATCGCGGGTTCCTACATAAGTAGATATCGCTAAGTTTCTCTTAAAAAAATCTTATGTGCCTAATTATCCATACCTGCATATCTCGGAATAAATTATGGGTATGTAGCCTACGGACCCACATCGTAGCGCAGCGTCGTAGATATAAGAACTAAACTGCCCCTTTCATTTGAGGGGAATTTAATACGCTGCTAATAGATCTACATACATGCATACATAAATGATGATACATTATAAAATAGTAATGAAGTATCCACACTGGAAGCCTTCCATATGCCAAAATCTATAGCGAAATAGCGTGGATCACGAATTGTGTATTGCTTTCTTTTATATCTAATTAGCTTACGCCCGACGTACTTTGCAATGTCACATCGTAAGGACGATTTACGAATTATCAATTGTACTTTGCTGCTATTATATCAGAAACCTCATCTGAATACAATAAACAATTTTAGTGCTTAGATGATAAACATATTCTAATATAAGAAATAATTTAAAAATACAATAGGCCGTTCACCTATTGAATATTTTTTGTTTTTATTTCTGATAGGTTTGGGCTTGACTGTGATTTCACCTACTAGTCTTATTAGCCTCTTATTCTTGTATATATTATCCCGCTTAATGGTAAGGGATATTTTTTATCTTTGTTGCAATTGTCCGGTCAACGTCGGCCGAAGTGTCTCAACAGAAGAGAGAAACAAATTAGAAAATTCTATTTAATAAATTTACTCTGTCAGAATTCTAACTAGAACTAGAACCCTTTTCTATCGAAGTAAAATACACGCATAACTACTGCAGCAAAGCCGACAAAATTTATTTTGAATTTCGAGAGTTAAGTAATCAGATCTAGGTGATCTGGGTCACAATATATATATTTTTTAAATATTTGTAACAAAGAGGCACTGCTTGTAAAAGAGATTGTCATCGTGATTTTATTACATTCTTGTATAGATGCGGATATATACCTAACAGCGGAGCCACCTCCTCCAACATATGGTACGCTGAAAGGTCTAGAACACAGTATGAACCCGCTCCTCATGCGGTATTCTAGGGAGACAGACCTTTCTATTGCAGCTGCTCGTAACGAATGTCGTTCAAATATCTTCACCCTTCCGTATAAGAGGTCACCTTCGCCCGAGCCTCAACTGGAGCCCTTCAAGTATGTCAGATTTTATGGTTAATTAACGTCGCAAATTGCAGTCTTTAATTTAAACGAAGTAAGCTTGAAATATAAAAAAAAGTACAAATTCTTTTTACGTAAACTCTACCGATTTCTTCTTAAATGGAGTACAATTCGATACAGTTTATGTGCGCACAATCTTTTGTAAAATTTAGTGATAAATTTTCATTTCACGATCAATTCATTATTTTTTTATGTGTAGTCTATCAGCTTGTTTATAAATATAGATCCTTTTATAAATGTAGATCTATTGGACCGAGCTAAATGAAAATATATTTATTGATATAACCACCTGAACATATAAGAATATTATGAGTTTGTGTTTGGATATTTAGATGTTTTACCTCAATCGTGCAAAAACGACTGAACAGATTTGGCTGGAATTTGGTGTACAAATAGTTTATAACAATATCTAACATACTTTAAATAGTTTTATTTACTAGGTTATTTACTGGGGTACCTCTGGGTTATTGACGTGACTTAGAACAATCGCAAAACGCAAAGCAGCACAATAATAACAGCAATTATTTTTTGTTTAACAAAGATGGTGTTAGTAGCTATTTCTCTTTGTATCGATTCTGAATTTTACGCAGACAAATTTTCTAAGTATACACAAATATACACATACATAACTGGTTTTCTTTCAGGGAACATTTTGGCCAAAGAATATTGCTCAAATGTGAGAGTTTAAAATTTAGGTTACAAGCCCCAATCGATGGAGATAAAGAACTCCTATGTCAGGTGGAGCCTTACTTTACGTATATAGCGCTCTACGATGCGCGAAGCGGCAGAAAGCTCACAGAAAACTTCCATTTTGATTTAAATCACGCCGCCGTTAGGGATCTAGTCAAAGAAACCGAATGCACAAAGTCATTAGTTGAAAATTTTAGCTATGATGTTAAGTTAGACGTTAAACAAATACCAGAGGAATGGTACAGGTCTAAAAGACAGGTAAATTTATTTTTGTATTTCGGCGAAACAAACTTACTATCAGATATAGAGAGATAGACAAAAATATACAGACACACTCGCCTATAAATACAATCAAACACATGAATTTAATTTTTTAGATTATCTTTATTTATTGTAAGTATTCCACAAACCTGTCCCATTGGTCTAGTAGTTGGCATGTTCGACTACAGACATGAGATCTTGGGTTCGAGTCCAGGATCACGCCAATTTAAAAATTGGTATTGTGTTTTTTTATTAAGATTTTGTTAATATTTCCCCGAAGTTGGGAAGTTGGTGGTGTGCTCCACTCCCGTGCCTCGGAGAGCATGTTAAGCCGTTAGTTCTGTGCCTGATCTTTTTTCGGTCGTGTCGGATTTTCGTCACATCGGACTATGAGAGTAAACGAATAGAGAGTGCACTTATGTTCTATGCCTGCCAATCCGTAGTGGAGAGCGTGGTAGGTCTATACTCTAAAAACCCTCTCTCATATGATTGAGGAGCCCTGTGTCCGGCTTTGGGATGTAAATAATAATAATAATAATAAAGATCTTTATTCGCAAAAAAAAAACAATGTGTTGTAGGACAAAAACTTATTATATAATATTTATAACATTTCTGCGAAAAGGCGAAAAACTCAGCTCGAAGCTGCTTTTCAGTTCGCACCTAAATACGTATGCTGCCAATAACAGTAAAACATTTTAAAAGTAAACAATAAAAAAGAAAAATCTAAAGCTATGTAATGGAATAAATAATGAAATAACGAGACAATAACAAAAAAATTGCGTACATGGGCTGTGCTTTAATTTACTTTAGCTTAAGAGAGATGGTTCTAAGAGTTCGGACGCCAAACACCTGCATAAAGGTTCTACGCAGCTAAAAATTTTAAAAATTATCACAATAAAAAAAATATATATATAAAATAAATTAATAACTAATTTTATGTAAAATGCATTACAATAACTATATTTAATATTATCGTTTGACAATTGTCCAATTTGAGTTGGATTTTTGTACACTTAAAAGCCACTGCTTGCACAGGGCTTTGAAATTTCCAACGGACTTGGACTTTCTTATAGGTGGTGGAATATCATTCCAACACTTGGACGCTGCGAATCGAAAGCTGACTCTAAAAGTAGCATTAGTTGGCCGAGGGACGATGAGGTTCAAAATTCGTGATTCTCTGTATTCAGCGTCGCCTTTATTTCGTAACCAAATCAGTTTGTGTGCCAGATAACAAGGATTATTGTGTTTATATAAGTTAAAAACCATTACATTTAATTTGAGTGTCCTACGATTTTTCATATTCAACGTGTTATATGTATTTAAAAATGGCGTGATATGTGAAGGGCGAGGAACTGTATAACAGAATCGAATGCACGAATTTTGCCCTTTTTGAATTTTACTTTCGGTTTTTTTGGTAAGGCATAAATGGGCAGTTACCTTTTCAAGTGTCCCCATTATTTTGTTATCCTTTGGTACAATATGTTTTAACACAGGGAAGGCAACTGATATCCATAGTACATGGTAACCTAATTTAGGCAACCTAACCTAACTTATATTTTGAAGAAATATTGTATTGTTGCTTTAATATTTTGGAAAATCTAAGGTTACCAATTAAGTATTATTATTAATTTTATTTACATCCGTAAAGGTTTACTTATAATGGAAAATTTCTAGGTAGTGATGTCAGTGAACAATCCACACCCGGATTTATTTTTAGTAGTTAAAATAGATAAAATACTGCAAGGGCACGTGAGTCAAGTGCTGGAGCCGTACATGAAAGCAACAAAAGATCCAAGACTGGGCCTAAAGGTCCATAAGACGGTGCAATCTTACGCCAACCGAGTCGGGAATTACCGCATGCCATTTGCTTGGGCGGCAAAACCATTGTTTAAGTAAGTTTCTTTTCTTTTCTATATTACTTATGGTGCACGCGACTTCGTCCGCATCGCATAGTGTTCTTGGGTAGCATTGAAATAAATTTAGGCTAAGTACATAATGTACGAATACCTATTCATTGCAGAGAATTCATCAAGCATTCCCTGCAATTAGTTTATTTTTTCTTACTGAGGCTTTGTGTCTATGTACCAAAATTTTATTGAAATCGGTTCAGTAGTTTTGGTGTTAAAGCGCGATAGACAGTGTTACTTTCAGTATCAAAATTCGAAACATTCTTTTTTCAAGTAGGCACGTCAGTAGTCTATCCATTGGTAACGAATCTACCACCGGTTCGGAAAGTTGAATCCGCTAAGAAGAAACCAGCAAGAAACTCGACGGTTACTCCTTTAAACATAGTTTTTGTACGAATCAACAGTTTGCATTTCATGCATTTCTCAGGCTCTATCTGTGTTTCTAATTTAATTTAAAATGGTTCTGTAGTTTTAGCGTGAAGACGTGACAGACAGACAAGAGTTACTTTCGCACTCATAATATTGAAAAATTTAAATGAAACACTATAAATAAAGTGTTTAATTTGAAGCCAAATGGTTATTATATGTAATTACACATTTTGTAAGTCTTTGTATCTATGTTATAATACTAAATATATTAATCTGTTTATATATTTGTATTTAGATATTTATTAGTATATTTATTTTATAGACTACCTCCTTCATTACTTTCAGCTTCTTTAACCACAGATTCAGGAGGAAATCGCCATTTAGCGATTAGAACGCTTATTACAATTTTATTATTTATTTTATTGGATATTATTACCACAAACGTGTATAAATAAAATGGTTTACAATATGTTGAACCATTTTGTTTACACTAAAATTCCTTATCAAAATGTTGTTAAATATTGAAAAATGTAGATTTCAGAAAATTTTAAGATAATAGAAAGTATTCTTAATAGATTCACTTTGTAGATATAAAATGTAGTTATGAATAAACATTTACACAATGCTTAGGAGATTTTTTTGGAAATATATATAGTATAGTATATCATTCCGGAATTCATTAATAAAAATAAAAACATGAATGTTAAAATAACACGATATCATATCAGCTTCGGTTCTTATCATAAGTAACTAAATGTATTATAAATATTATGCTTTTATTCTGAAATCGCCATAATATTTTAAAGCTGTTTTTCATTGCGAAAACTTTTATTGTTAACATTCAAAATTTTTCTTATTCGTATAATGTGCATAGCTTGTGTTGAGTAACGACTTTTCTTGTCTTTAAAACGAACATGGAAGAATATTTTTTGTACTTTATTTTATACAAGCGGCCCATCTCGGCTTCGCACGGGTAGACATAAATAGGTACAGATATTTAAGTTATAAGCATGATAATTAAAACGACCATGAATTGACAAATATTATGAAAAAGTGTGATTCCTAATACTAAAACTAAGTAGCTCTGAAAAGAACTTTTTAAGTGAAGCATAAAAATGTGTTAAAAAATCTCGAAATATTCAATGTCGCTTGCGTCCACTACGTAAGGAGCCGACCGCCTGCGCAGTTCATAATAGTGCACCCCCTTCTCCCGTACTACCCCTCTCTCGTCGAGTTAGTTACTCGATGCGTTGCGTGGCGGCCGCCGCCGGCATGTATTTTAATTTTAATTTCATGATATCTTTTGAATGGAATATCCGATTTCAGTCATTCAAAAAGTAATCATCAGGTATTGAGACAGTCTTGAATATTAAATTATTTATATTTGGATAAAAATTTATAAACGGTATGGATAACACGGTCTGATTTTGATCGGCATTTCTATCAATTTGTTAAATGTAAAAAAGTAGTTATAGTGACGTAACTACAATAGTTAAACATGGTCTTGCGAAGTTTTTTTTTTGTAGATATTGATATATTCTATAATATTGTCGAACATTTTTTTGTCCTATTATTAATACTCTTCACAGCGTATGCGATGAAAGACATTTTATGGCTAATTTATTCACGCCTTCGGTTGGATTTAATAGGAATTTCTATAGTAATCTAGTACTAAATATAGCTTAAGTTACTCAGTGATAATGTAGCTTTCTAATGAACAAGAATCATTAAAATCGGTTCAGTACTTTTTGACTTTATTCGTTACATACAAAAATGCAAATCTTTCCTCTTTATAATATTAGTGTGGTGTTACCATTTTTTATTGCTGACTGATTTGACTGTAATAGTATCGGATGGTAGGTTATATCACCTCTAATATTATAGCGCGTTAATCTGTTATGAGGTATTTTATTTCTTAGTGGTTTCTACAAAGCTTTGTAACGTAATGCAGTTTTTTTTTACTTAGTTGGTAGTCTTTGTTGATATGGTGGTAACCAGCGACGGCTGATGCCTCCGACCAATCTAGACTATACAAATTAGAAAATATAATTTCCTAAATAATACTCTCCGCTGTACTATTGAAGCAAGTACTAGAATCTTTACGCGGACGATGCTGTCTAAAGCTATAAATACAAATGTTTAGAGCAGTTATTTAATGTGAAACATCTATAGCGGTGCCTGAGCTCAACGCAAAATATCGGTTCCGCGATTTGCTCTTTTTCGCCGTACCTATACTAGTATATAGTGAACACAGTGTTTTGTTCACTATGATACACGTAACTTGTGTCTTACTTATAAAACCTCGATTGTTTTACATCTGCCAGGGCTTCTGGTGATTTTTTTAAATTAACTATTTTTTTATAGAATGTATAGCAACGATTTGGATACGACACCGGAGTTTCCGGCAATATACCGCCAGGAGCCGAACAAGATGTCCGATGAAGATTTATTAAAAATCCTCTCCGATTACCGAAAACCTGAAAAACTAGCAAAATTGACAGTCATACCTGGATGGTTGAGCGTCAACATACAACACAGCGTGGAACAAATACAAAGTGAGGATACAATTAGTTGCACTAATATTATTAGAGTATATGGATTCCTTCGACTTAAGAAAGAAACCCTATTAGCTCGCTTATCCCTTACGATGCATCTTTCTCAGGAGTTTCTGCTGATGGTTCTATACTTAGTATTAATTTGCTCATCTTAAAAAGAACACTATTTTTTTCTTATGTTTTTTATTTTTAAAAGAACTTATTGCATAATGTTTGTTGAGTCTTATGTATAGGGTGTGTCGTAAATCATGGATAACCCTGACTTAATAAATGCAGCTATTTAAGTTTTATCTATTCTAAAATCCAAGATTTTTACATTGCCAAGATTTTTTTAATGCAGTACTGTTTACCTCACAGTGTGTACACCTTTGCGTAATATTTCTGAATAAAATTATAATTAAAATATGTATTACAATTTATTATTAACGAATGTTGTTTTTTTAGTAGTAGGTAGTAAGTTGGTAAAAATTTTCAATTTTTATATTTCCTTAGTACTTATCTTGAAAGTTAATCGCACTTGGCGCAAAAAAGTTATAGCCAATATTTTAAAAACTTCTTGTACAACAAATACGTAGCTCCATAGCACCTGCAATATGTTTAAGAAAATAACAAATAATAATTTTGCATATCGAGGGTTTTTCTTAAGTAGAACACAGAATTATTGGTTTTTTTTCTCTTCTTCACAGTTAAGTTACACCAACATCTATGTCGATGGGTCCTACGTATAAACGGTCAACTTGCATTTAGGATATTTTGACGTTTTTGTTATTTCGATGATCATATCACCCCGTTTATCAACGTATATCGTCGCTTTTTTAAATCATGTAGATAATACACACAAGTACAGTAATAAATAATTTATCTAGAAAACACTGTCTTACAAAATTAGGATTTTATACGACTCTTTTATCTTTATACGTAGGAACCGTCGATGTGCCGAAGGGTCTAGGATACCAAGCCTTATTATAAATTCTTTTGTCTTTAAATTTTCAGATTGTATGACCAGTTCGTACGCCGCTTTAAAACCTTTCCCTTTACCACCATCATCACCTCTAACATTAGAGTTGGCCACGTTAAATCAAGAAGCGGAACAACCCTATGCTGCATACAATCACCATTTGTATGTCCGTCCACTCTCGTTGAGCTTTGAGTCGCAAAAAATGTTTGTACGAGCTAGAAACATTGCCTGTTCAATAGAACTAAAGGAATCTGATGTCGGCGATGTAAAACCGTTGCAGGTATGTATTCCAATGAAATCAAAGCCAAAATTATTTATTGAGGTAAAAACTTACTTTATTATTTTTAAATGACAATATTAAAATTCAAAATTACATAATATTGTATACGATTTGGCAAGAGTTGTGAGTGTAATGTTTGTATATAAAAATGAATTAAAGAACGACTTAAAAAACCCAGTTGTTTCACATTCTGTTCCGAGAAGAACCCACAACAAGGCTCAGGCCTCCCCAGAGAGGGACCCACCACGCTGCTCCACTGCGGGTTGGCAGGCATAGTACACAAGTGCACTCTCTAATCCTTTAGTCTCTCAGTCCGCTGTGACGGCAATCCGACACGTTTGGAGACAGATCAGGCGCAGGACTGACGACTTAACGTGCTCACCAAGGCACGTGGGTGGAGCACCGCCAACTTCCCAACTTCGGGCAAATATTGAAAAAATTATAGACTTTCAATTCTATTTAGTATATGTGCATAGAAATGAAATTTCTCAATATTTTGTTTTCAAGGTTATTTATGGACGTATAGGGATGACGTCACAATATCGTTGCTCAGTTCTACATCACAATACGAACCCAAGCTGGTGTGATGAAGCTAAAATACGTTTGCCAGCAACTGTTACTCCCACTCATCATCTACTGTTCACCTTCCATCATATCTCCTGTGATCTCGCCAAGAAGAATGATACCAATGTAGAAACATGTATTGGGTATGTTTGTCCTTTTTTTATTAAAAAAAATTTAGGTATTTTACGTTCTAGCTACTCAAAATTTACCCACATTTGATGTTGTATTTGAAGGAACAATTGCCTAATGACCGAGAGATTTATGTTACGAATAAGATAATAGCATATTTTTATAAAATATAAATTATATTGAATTTAAAGGAGTAACTGAAATTTAAAACAGAATGTAAATTCTAAATAATGAAATGTTAGCGCCTACCGAACGTTTGTTTTAATGTGTGTCTATAATCATATTTCTATCATTCTCTCTTTCTCTTGCTTACATATTCATCTGGCGATAGGAAACTACATAGGGGACCCCTTCGGGAACAAGTAAAGCTATATAATCATCTTTTGTTTTAATTATTTTAGGTTTTGAGAAATTCATATGTTTATGTTCGTTTTTGTGGTATATTTAATAGATGTTTCACAAAACATGTTTCCAGTTATGCCTGGGTGCCATTATTAAAACACGATAAATTTGTTGAGGAAATTGTCAATTTACCTATTGCAACTCATTTACCATCTGGATATTTGGCGATTCAACCTCTTGGACTTGGAAAAGGGGTGAGCGTTTTTTGGACTTTTTTATGATAGAAAACTAAGTTCCATATTCATTTACTTGTTACTCTTTTGTACATAATCCCGATACGAATTGAAACATTGGTACATGAAATCCAGGAATTGGTGCAATGTTACAGTGGAGTACACGGAAATTTTGGTAGAAATAATTCTGTTATTTCTAGCAGTAATTATTTCTAAAACTAGTATTTTTCTATGCCATCCAGTAAGAGCGTTTTATACTCATTACGAAAGAAACCTTTACATCTTTGACGTGAACTTTCAGTAGATGTTGTTGTAAAATTTTTCGCAAAATAAATCAAATTATTAAATAAATATATTAAAAAAAACTACTAACGTCAAGTGCCATCTACGTTTAGTTAAAAAATGTATTTAAGCTAAAGTGGATGAATAAAAAAGTATTACTAGCAAAAAGTACTAGAATGTAGTTCTACAATTTTCCGCAAATTAAATTTATAAATTGAACGACATTTGAGAAATCTTAACGTTTGAAACAAAAAGTTTGAAAAAAAATTGAACTACACTGGGTGAAAGAAATTGAATTTTATTTTTACAATTGAAGTTATACTTCTTATAGGGCGCGTTAGGGAAAAATGATGAAAGTAAATTTTTACGATGCGCGCGCACCGTCACAAAAAAAGACACCCTGAAGTTAGGTATAGTCAACATTGTAGTTTTGTTAATATTTTATAATTATATAGTACGTTTAATTATTTTATTATATTACTTGTTAGATATATTGTGATATTAAAACTATCAACTTGACATTCGTCATCATCAAAATTATAACTTTCAGTCTCAACTATAGACAACAGATTATAAACTATTTATATCCAATGAAAGTCAGTTTACGTTTATTATTTTCGAATCTTTGGCCTTTGCCTTGCATTGAGTGATTGAATGATGGATGTATTTGATTTGAGAAGCAACAAAAACTACGCCGTGGATTTATGGTTAAAATTTCGAAAATACTAACTGTTGCTTATATATTATTTTGCATTTTTTATACAATGCAGTGTGTATTCCAATAAGACATTAAATAATCGCGCTAAAAGTTGTGCTATCTAATGATAATGACTGATAATTTAAAAGTTCCGAGACAAAGTTTATGCTTATCATTGTTTGAAAAGATTTTTATCTTGTTACGCCAAAAAAGTATAACTTCTAACGCGTGTACATTCAGTACACACACATTTTTTTATTTTGTTATTCTACTATATATGTGGTTTTATTCATACATTTATCAATTCTCCTCTAGAACTCAGGCCCGGAAGTTGTATGGGTTGAAAGCGAGAAGCCATTGTTTCGATGTCAGCTGGTCCTTGACTCTACCGTGGCAACAAGGGATCTCCATCTTCACAATCTATTTGCTCAAATAGAAAGGCTCATTAGAACCAGTTCCCCTCCCACTTCGCCGAGCCCACCACCCTGGCATGATGTATGCAATGCTTTAAAAGCAGCTCATGCAATCAACTTGAGTTCACTTGTAGCATTTCTACCCACAATACTTAATCAGCTGTTTGATCTGATGGTGAGTCTGTGAGATCTCAAAAGATTTTGAGTAATTATAATATAGCTATTATGGAGAAAAGTATTAGTATTTTTCAACAATATTTCTTTAGCACGAGTCGTATGTTTTTATAGAAATTCAAAGTCGTTTTCCAGAACTGTCAAATTTTGAAAAATATATTGTGTAATAAATTGTCTATGTCTAGACATGTGAAAGGCTTCTTACAGCCATAGCAGTAAAAGATGAGCCATGAATGCAAAAAATATCTCCCGATATAATATTGTGTAAAAACAACTAACAGATAAAAAACCTCTCACCAGATTAACGTGTTACCATTTTAGACTTTATCATTACTTTCCATTTGGTCAGACCATATTAAGGCTGAGATATTTGGAGCGTGTCAAACCAACAGTGGGGTATTTTGCTACTATGAGTATGGCCTGTGCCCAGCAGTGGGACGTTAATAGATTGTTAATCGTATTGTACCTTTAATAAAGACTCAATAAAGTTGTAAATCAATATTTCAGACAATTGAAAAGGGATACACTCATGACATGGGATTCCAAGTAGTGAAATTGATTGTACATTTTGTGCACTTGGTTCATGATTATGGCAGAAAGGATCTACTGGAAAGCTATGTTAAGGTAATTTCATTTCTAAAAAAACTAGTCAGTGCATGCGAATTTGTTTGCATAACATAAGTAGTTTTACCTTTTAATATATATATATATATATATATATATATATATATATATATATATATACAACACAAATATTATACAAGATAATTTAACATTACCTTATTATAATTCTCTTTGCTAATTAAACATTTAAAAAAAAATGTTATTTACGAAAATGTACCACGATTAATTTATATATTATGTTGATATTTGAACCCAATTGCTCTCTGTGATGATTTTGTTATCTTATATTTTTAGTATGTGTTCAACTGTGTGGAGTTCAAATTGCATACAGTGTTAACGGCGCCGTTGCATATGTTCGTGGACCCTAACCAGCAAGATTTCTTGCTCTGCCACAAGTTCATGCAGTACTCAAGCTTCTTCTTTGACATCATTATCAAGAGCATGGCACAATACTTGATTAATACAGGCCGAATTAAGGTAAGGTTTTAAACATTTACCTTTCCCATATAAAAAAAGCGACTGATTAGTGCTTTACAATTGCCTTATCTGGTTTTAAGTGAAGATACGTTTTATAGCTATACATGTACATATGACACAAAAAATCTTCAAACCATGATACCAGTTTTCCAAAATCATTCTTTCACTTCCTCACCCAAATTTCAAAAAGCTGTATGTGAAAATATAAAAAAGGCGATTTTTTTCAAGCTTGTAATGGAACAGTGAACAGGGATTGACTGTGGTCTTACCTGTTGGTGAGTGACGATACAATCTAAGATGGAAGCGCGTTAACCTCATAAGATATAACTTAGCTTTTATGGGTTCTTCACAGGTTTTATACAAAATTTGCGTTCTTATACGATGCCAGAACAATTTTTTTTACTTAGCGGTACCTTTTTACTGCTAGCATGGTAACAAGCTATGATCAAAGGCTCCCACCAGACACATACAAATTGAAAGATGAGATTTTCTAAATTTGTCTTACCGGGAGTCGAACCCTGCTAGTCGGCAACGAACGAAGCTAGCGAAGCAAGTACTCGCTCCTATGCACCAACGAGGCCATCAAAAGGCGAGGCGGTTTCGGTCTTGTCTTATAATCGTGTTTATCCCATTTATTGCTATATAAGAAAATATATATATGTAACATACATAATACATAAAATTTATTTTTGAAGTGAACATCAGCTCTGTCGCCCCAAAAGGCCGTTTGATTTTCGTACCTTGTCTTATATTTCCGCAATTTAACTACTTTATCCTATTTAATTTCAGATGTCCCGAAACGAGAGATTTCACACTGATCTGATGGAGAATATTGACAAATTAGTGACAACTGTTGAACCCTCGCATATTTTGCAACAACCAATGCAAACACATGTTTTTAACAAGAACCTAGCAGTTTTTCTGAAGGTGGGTTTTAAATAAATGTAAATAGTTTTTTTTTATTTTTTAAATATAAAAGAATAACACGGCGTTCCTAATTAATGTATTCGTAACGTAAAGGTATATTTTGAAAAAATCGCTGAATCGATAAATTGGTTAAATTAAAGTTTGTTATATAAGCTCAAACCAGCCCGAAGCGGGTGATTTGAGATCACCATGTATGTGATTTAATTTCATAATTTGAATTTTCAAATAGTGTTTTTGATAACAAAAGCCCAAATAGTACATGTTATAACATATGCTATTTCGTTTACTCAAAAAATGCGCGATCAATATGAGGAAATTGCTAGGCCAGTGAGAGAGCGGCGATTTGACTACCGGACAGTGTTTTCGGAAATCGAGGTGAACCTCATTACTCAGGCCGATACTTTCGCGTGCATTGGACACGCGGTAAATTTTAGCCCGTGGGGGCCACTCAGTGGGCGCGCCCTAGCGCGACCCGTAGCGTCCAGACCAGAACAGTATTGTGACCAGAATAAATACCAAGAGGGGGCCGCATATGTTAGTCGCGAGCGAATGTAGGCGCTGTAGATCTTCAGTTTGAAACCTGAGGGCAGCTTTAAGAAAGCGCCGGATACAGCAGCCTTGCGCCTGGTTCACCGCCTGATCAACGGTTGTTACCATACTCAGCGACCGGTGTATGTGGCGTATGCCAGGCATCTAACCGAGTCCTGCCACTCTAATCTCATCCCGCGAATCTGAAGTTGACGTATTGGCCTGAAATCTTTGACCATATGAGGAAATTGGCGTATGTCCTCAGTCGCGTCATGGAAGCACGTGATGCTCCGAAGACTGTTTCAGATATCAATACAAATAAACAGGTTTTGGTAAAAACAACCCTTCCTCCACTTTATATCTATATCGGCACTTGTTTTAATTTACATTTGATTTCACCGAATGAGGAAAGTGTTATTTTGTATTTCAACTTCTTATTAAGATTGCATATTCTCTTGAGAATTTGTGATATCATTCATGACATCACAAATTCTCACGTTAGAAGATAAACATCACTTTTCGAAGTGATGTTTATCTTTTAACTGAAACCAGGGTAGATTTTGGTTAAAAGAAAAAGTAGTATGAAAGTAAAGAATTTGTGTTTGCAATGCAGAGTCGAAACCCTTAAAAAATAAATTATTTACCATGACTCAATACTTCTTGCCAGGTTAATACATTTTCATCTCAGAGTGTATCATCAGTTACTATCAGAGATCACAGTCAAGCGCTAAAAGAGTAATAATTTTATATTTATCTTTTTCAGTCTTGCCTCTCATTTATGGACAGAGGATTCATATTTCGTCAAGTGAAGAAATATTTAGAAAAGTTTAAAACGTGTGATCCAAAAGCATTGTTTGATTTCAAATTTACGTTTCTTCAAACAATTTGTTCACACGAGCACTATGTTCCTTTTAACTTGCCCTTACAAGCCAACAAATTAGCCAAAGAATCTGACGAAGGTAATAGTGTTGATGTGTAATAATATGTGTTGAAATAACATATAAACTTTAAACATTGTCTTCTTCAACAGATCCTACGAAATTAAGACTGACTGATGAATTTATTATGAGGCATTTTCTTGCTGGTGTTCTTCTGAAACAGGTAAAGTGCTTTGTAATATATTGTTTTTATAAAATGTATGCTCAAAAAATATTCCTTTATAAGTGCGCTTTCTGTTTGTTACCTTATTATATTCAAACGTTGAGGGAAAATTACTTCACGATCTGATATGCTTTTCTATAAGTACAAAACTAGTCACTGAAGTAACTCCCTCGTATATATGGAAAACGAAAAGCATTACTTTTTACCGTATTTAACAAAAAACAAGCACGTACATAAGATTTTATGATTTAGCTTATGCTACACTATATTACATTACACAATTTTTCTTATATATTCATATAATTTCAAAGTTTACATTTTAATATAATTCTACAAAACATTGATTATTGTAAATTGTTATCGCTTAGTATGATATTGTCATCTGATTGATTACGCGTGGGTATTGTAAATAACGCCGACCGATCGAATTCGAGATTAGTGCTCAATTTGTCTGCCACCTTAGATCTGTTTATATGCTGATGTTGTCGGATTTTTATTAATTTATGCGGTAAAAGTTTACAGTAGTTAGGTAGGTAGCATTAACTCAAACTGTTTGCGGTAGATAGGTAGGCTAGCGGGTCGATGGTCTACGGATTACACAGCACGAGGAGTCTTAAGGGCTCAATCTCCACTGTTCTGTCTAGTCCGCGGTGCAGCTCCCGTCGGTGGCAGGTTATAAGTAACGGGCAGCACCCGTGGCAGGCGACCGTGCAGCTCCCGTAGGAAGATTAGGCGCTCGCTCTGTGTTCGTACTAGGAGTAGGAGGAGCCCCTATATTGGGGCAATCCTTCCGTTTTTTATTAAAACACTATAAACTCACTGTGATCTATCAGTCACGATGATCAAATTAAATAAATAACAGTTTTGCAGTTCGTGCGTGAGCGACGGCTACCGAAGAAAATGGATGATTCATTTCTTTTCGAATCCTGTCGGTCACAATATAACGCTCCACAACGCTCAGTAGATAAAAATATTATCATTATTTAAAGATAAATTAATTTAAATATTTTATGTATACAGTTTTAATCAGTATATTTTAATTTTTTGAATAATAATTAAGTAGTAGTTTGTAAGCGTTAAGTTAGTTCATTGAAGTTATAAGTTGCTGCTGAGCTTAGCTAGATGGCGCCAGACGTTACAATGTCTTGCCCGTTTAAATACAACTGGAGGATCCTTTTTCGTCACATATGTATTCTTTAATAATTTCGATGCACAGGTTGAACAATCGTTACGCGAAGCGCCCCAGAAGCGTCGCAGTGCATTAGGTGTATTACGTAATTTACTGACCAAACATGAACACGATGATCGATATCGAACAAGACAAACACGTGCTCGGCTCGCACAGCTCTACGCACCTTGGCTCACAATAGTACTGGGTGAGTAAAATTATTCAAAATTAACAGGATCTTTCACATTATTAAAGCTAACGATTTAAATGTTATTCGTTTTTAATATATTTTTCTCGTTTTTTGTAATTATGTATTTCAGAAAGTATGTTTTCAATGTTTGGTACAATATTTTTTTATTGAAATTTCTAATTCTATACGTCATTCATTCATTAGAGCCAATGGAAACGCACTATGAGAAATAGGTTTTAATTACTGCAAGTGCAGGGTAAACAAATGTCACAAACTATTCAGTTCAATATTATCTTGGCGTTTTGTCATTTTCATTCATGATAAAACATACTCGATGTTGTGAACACTTATAAAAAGACGAACGAACGAAGTATGACACCGTTTATAAAATGTAAAAAGTAAATACAAAATACTATATATACGTTAATAATCTGTAAACTATCATGTATTTAGTTTTTCATAGTGGTATCGAAAAACAAAATAATTTTAGAAACCTCAATTGCAGATAATGCTCATCGCCTTGTAACTAAAACACTTGCCAGTCCGGTATTAGAGAATGGCCATGATAAAGTGGATGGGGATGCATCTACCAATGTTGCGTTAAACAACACACAGAAAGATGTTTTATCTGCCAATAGCACACCACGAAGGAATAGATTGACTTTGCACTTTGAACACACTCCTATAAGAAACTCCGCACACTTTAAAGATCCTCCCAATATCACTAACAATATGTACGGCAAAGGTGAGTGTTCTTCAGTGATTTGCTTTTTTAGTTTTGGGTTTGGTTATACCAGTATTAATGTGATAATGTACAAGATTATTATATAAGACTTAGTTTTACCTAAAAAGATGCGGATTATTTTTGAGGAACCGAGAAAAACGATGGATACTTTAGGCTGGGAATGCCAAAATGGCATAATCTGTACCTTTTTTGCATAACAAGTATGCAGCACAATTTCATGTTCAATAATCCGTACAAGCTCCATAACTTTATGTTCAATTTACTGAACAATCTCTAACTTTTACTCAATATTCCGTGATTACAGTCTAATTTTAAACATGTTGTACTGCTACTTATAGTGCATAATTTTAATGCCACAAATATTAGAAGCACAGTCAGTATCCATTATATATATAACGTCATACATTATGCCTTGATGAGATTTCAATATTATTTCAACATTAAATTGTTCTTCGCTCCAAATACATTCATACTATAATTGTATTACAAATTAAAATCAACTGTATTTAAAAAGCAATTAGGATTATAATAGCACGATTCAAAAATATCTTAAAATTATTCTATATGAAGATATTTTCTTTTCTTGTGTTATTTGGTGGTTGTATTTATGTTAATGTTTTCTTAGATTCCCACTATTATCTCACTTGATAAAGCAAGGCCTAACAGATTTATATACGCGATGTAAGTGATTTTTTTTTATTACTTTACAAAACATAAATACGCGATATAATTCCGTTAAACTGTGTTTTATCACGATTTAGTCTTGGTGGAAGCGGTGGCTTGATCAACACTTTATGTTTGTAGATAACGCAAATAACATGTCGCAAAGTTCTTTAGAATCAGTATCCACGATGTCAGGTGGCGATTCTTTGCCACGGAATGCACGTTTAGATTTGAGCGAGATCGGTGACCAGGTTAATAGGTAAATATTGTTTATGAATATTTGTCCACTACGTAAGAAGTTGTTTCAGTACGCTTTCATTTAAAAATAATATAAATAAAATCTTTATAGAGTACCGTTTGTATGATCTCACATATCTATTTCGTCGTACAAATGTAAGAAAACTGTTTGTTATATATAATTTTACAGATTGTTGAGGAGACTTTCTGGCTATAAACATGTAAACTGTGTTTATAAGAATAGTAATGGCCAAAAATTAATAATCATGTCATTTTTGACTGTATTAGGCCGTCACATCACGTTTTAATATTTTATTACAATGTGAATATTGCCTCGAATTGTTTAAGCTTTTGTCCACCCAAGAATCTTTGAGTCCTTAAACCATTTCGATATTGCAAAAAAAATTAGTTACAATTCCAGTGATAAAAACGGGCTAAGTATCAAAATATTGGGCGTGATCTGAAACAGAGTAGTTTTTATGAAAATCTGAAACAGAGTCATCGGAATGTCATGCATACGTTAACGTGACGCGAACGAAACAGTGTCGTACATTTGTTTTGCTCATCCCTTAAGGCGGTATAGCGTTTGTTTGACTGACAGAAATACATAAACAACTAATTGGGTTTTATGTTATCAAAAACAATAATTCCGTCAATAAACGTAACAAACGGGCAAAGGTTACTTTATGTATTCATTATTACAAAAAATATGAATAAAGGAACTATTCTAATACTAAAGTATTAAAAAGAAAGTCATTCTAAGGGTATTTGAATCTCCTGCTTTGACCGGTCTTGGTTAATACAATTCGTAAATATATGTTGTTACACAAAAAATGTTCTTTATCTTACATTAAGTCATATAACCATGTTTGCGGAACATTAGAACAATGAGACCAACGCTTGTTAACGTAGAAAAGTTTTCACTTTCACTACTAACTAATAATCATTCATAATGATAGACTAAATATATATATTATAATTGCAATCGATCTGTCTGTAGTTCTGTTTTGTAACAAAATTTTCGTTTTGGTGCAGTTATTTTACTAACCCGGTTGTGTTGTCCAGATTCGGTGTTATGTCTGCGGAGGAAGTGCGCGATGTGCTTATGTGTTTCCTGTTTGTATTGAAATACTTGGACGAGGATCGCCTCATAGAGTGGTGGCGGACTCATACGCAGTCGCAACAACACGCATTCTTTAATGTTCTTGAGTAAGTGTTCTTTGTAGCTGCGTGGTTACTATGGAATAGCATTGTAGACCACCTCGTTGCTTTTGATTTAGAGTCACACAATGCAAGTTACAGTACACAAATGCATGAAGGTAGTTTTCGCCCTAGATTGATACATTGGATATTGTTAAAATTAGCAAATAAGTCGTGTTTTTACAGCTGAGTTGCTGTCCGTTAAACATAGATAGTAGCCAAATGTCTTCTTGAATTGAATCCAATTCTCAAGGCAGACACACAAGCCGAGGGCAGAAGCTAGTATAAAATAAATTGTAATCAAAATACCACAAAGCTAGATTTGGAAAAATTCAATGATATTGTTACAGAATTTGTGCCGAACAATTTCAATATGTGGGACGTAAAAAGATCCTGGCAGATTTGCGAGTACCCTCCCCTGACTGTAACGGGAAACCTAAACCAGTGAAAGCTAGAACACTACCGGCTAGAATGAGTCCGCCTGATTTCTCCAAAGAACCTCCTATTATTGTTGAGAAGAATAATACTGTGAATAGAGAGAATCTAGTCAATACGTCTGTCACAACCGGTTAGTTATAGATTCAATTCCTATTAGCTCACACTCTCTCTATACCGTATCATGAATATAATGCTATATTTAAAATTCTAGTATAACATTTTACTTATTTTTACATTTATTTTTACATTACAACCTTAATTCAGATTTTCGTTCAAACATTAATTAATAAATGTATTTGCGAATAAATCTATTGAAAGCTTAAACACGTGCCGTTTATGACATTTGTGTTAGTGGGCTTAAGAATTGATTAGATATTTTTAATATTATTTTTTAAACGAATTTCTTAATGTTTATTTTTTACTATCAATGTATTTACAAATTTCCTAACTCTGTCCAATATTTTTAATGCGAAAGTAACGTTATCTAGTCGTTCGTTATGTGCTTCAATTGGAAGATTTTCAAATTGGAATTTTTTGGCAAGGAAAATTTAAAGAAGTTTTATTTTCGATAAGGAGGGTTAAATTACTACAAAATTAACCTCGTTTATAATTTGGACATTTAATAATAACGAATACTTTCTCTTTTGAACAATCAAGGTACGATGGTTTTCAATTTATTTATTTCTAACTTTGTAATGTAAATTATAATAATTATATTTATAATTTAGCGTTAGCTTTAGCTGAGACTAGCCAGTTTTAAGCGCGATACGATTTTAGGTAGCCAACCTATACTGATACTGATATAGTAAATGTGAAACTCTATATATTCATATGTCTGGTAAATAAACGGCTGAACAGATTTGACTGAAATTTTACATATGATTGAATACTTTTAACATCGAAAAATTATTAAAAGTGCATTGTACTAATGTATAAACCCCGTAGAAAGAAAACCAAGAGATTCTCAGACCATACTCTTAATCTCATGGAACAGAGACATGCAATGAGCTTGCAGTCTACAGCAGACGCGTCCGCATATCGGCAGATCAATAGACAGATCTCTAAATCGCAAAAGCGTGATGTGCGACACTTTAATGCCGAGCGTATACGAGATACCATCGAACGCAACAAAGGCACTAAAGTGTTCGCAAAAGATTTGTCTATCGGTCAGAGCCAGTTGACGCGGCTGAAGACCCATAACGGCGAACTCATTGCATCTGGACCTGAGATTCGGAGGGAGGTTGAGAGTTTCTATGGACAGTTGTACACATCGACTTGCAAGCCTATTGATAGTTTGGCTAAAGATCCCCGTGCCAAACTGACCCGGCATTATACCGAAGATATCCCGGACGTCAGCTTGTACGAGATTAGTATGGCTCTCAAACAGATGAAGAACGGCAAGGCACCGGGTGATGACGGAATCACAGCGGAACTCCTGAAGGCGGGTGGAAAACCCATTCTTAAAGTCCTTCAGCGAATGTTCAATTCCGTCATCCTGGAAGGCACGGTGCCAAAGGCATGGCATAGGAGCGTGGTAGTTCTGTTCTTCAAGAAAGGTGACAACACCTTATTGAAGAACTATAGACCTATTGCGCTGCTAAGTCATGTCTATAAACTGTTCTCGAGGGTCATTACGAATCGTCTCGCTCGCAAGTTTGACGACTTCCAGCCTCCCGAACAAGCCGGATTCCGAAAAGGCTTTAGTACCATAGACCACATCTTTACGCTGCGGCAGATTATACAGAAGACCGAGGAGTATAATCGGCCACTTTGCTTGGCGTTCGTGGACTATGAGAAAGCCTTCGATTCGGTGGAAACATGGGCCGTGTTGAGATCTTTGCAGAGATGCCGAATTGACCACCGGTACATACACGTGTTGAAGTGTTTGTACGAAAACGCCACCATGTCAGTCCGTATACAGGACCAAAGCACAGAGTCTATCCAACTGCAGCGTGGAGTGCGACAGGGAGATGTTATCTCCCCGAAGCTCTTTACTGCGGCGTTGGAGGACCTGTTTAAGCTTATGGAGTGGAACGGACTGGGCATCAACATCAACGGCGAGTACATCACTCATCTACGGTTTGCCGACGACGTGGTCATTATGGCAGAGACTCTGGAAGATCTCAATGCAATGCTCGATGACCTCAGCAGAGCTTCTCGACAGGTGGGCCTAAAAATGAACATGGATAAGACGAAAGTTATGTCCAATATCCATGTTCCGCTCCACCCAGTCATCGTTGAGAACTCAGCACTCGAAATTGTAGACGAATATACATACCTGGGACACATTGTCCAGCTAGGTAGGTCCAATTTCGAGAAAGAGGTCAACCGCCGAATCCAACTCGGTTGGGCAGCGTTCGGGAAACTACGCCAGATATTTTCGTCCGATACTCCTCAGTGCTTGAAGACAAAGCTCTTCGAACAGTGCGTGTTGCCAGTGATGACCTACGGCTCCGAAACGTGGTCGCTGACTATGGGCCTCATACGAAAGCTCAGAGTCGCTCAGCGTGCGATGGAGAGGGCTATGCTCGGAATTTCTCTACGTGATCAAATCAGAAATGAGGAGATCCGTAGCAGAACCAAAGTCATCGACATAGCCCTACGAATCGCGAACCTGAAGTGGCAATGGGCGGGGCACATAGTCCGACGGACCGATGGACGTTGGGGCCCGAAGGTGCTGGAGTGGCGACCCCGCACCGGGCGGCGCAGTGTAGGGAGACCCCCCACAAGGTGGACCGACGACATAAAGAGGGTCGCCGGTAGCCGCTGGAGCCAGGCGGCGCAAGATCGGGCCTTGTGGACATCATTACGTGAGACCTATGTCCAGCAGTGGACGTCCATCGGTTGAAGCGACGACGACGACGACGACGATTGTACTAATGGAATATGTTGTTCGTTAAACATAGGTGTCGTTAGTAGTTGTTAAAGGTCTGAAGTCGATGCAGATGAAGTCGCTGGCAAAAGCTAGTATTAGATAATATATTAGGTTAAGTACAAATATTTTGAACATATATGTATATAACTTTGTTTTTCGTTTATTGTCTTGTAGAAATATAAAACATTCGATATAACGTTATTTACATATTTTTGAGTAATGGTGTTACTTCATTATTTTGTTTTTAACAATGCAATTTGCAGAATTAGAAGCGATGTCAGAACACACAGTACTCTCCGCTGGTTGCTTAGCGACAGAAGTTGGTCTCACCATAATAGATAGAACGTGTCTTTTTATGAGAAACCTTGGAGTAGCGGAGGGTGTGGCAGCGAAACCTTATCTGAAGTTAATACAATATCCACAAAGCGAAACATTATATAAACACCTCTTTGCGGCACTCCGTGCCTACATTAATCAATACTCAGAAACCTTATTTGAAGGTATGTTCCCTGACACTTATGGTTTCACACTTTAACTTATCATTTGTTCGTGTTGTTGTTTTATAATAATAGTTATATATTCAAATGTTCAATGTAAATTTTCAATCATTTGGATTATCTATTTTTAATTTACTTATATTCCAGGTGGTAGCATGTTATGTTCCGGTATAGTTAGTTCAGTGGTTAAGCTTTGTGAAGCCAGAGCCGCGTGGTTACGTCGTGAAGCCGCTGCGGCGCTGTACCTCCTTATGCGTGCCAACTTCCAACATGGCACTGGTGGAAACCTGACTAGAGTACATCTTCAGGTAAGTTAGATTAAGTGAGGTTATTTAGTCCTCATTCACGGAATGGCGCGTAAACTTGCTACGTTACCAGGTGTCCTGATTGCGATATCCGGTAGGGAAAATCAACATTTGTGTGGGGGGCTATGGCCGCGACAGCTTGTTACTGTGCAAGACTTGCAGTTAAGCAAAAAATTTTATACCAAATATAAAACCAATTACGTATGGTATAAAAACCATTACGAGGTAAATTACTACTTAGCTGGGTTGCGCGCTATCATCTTAAATTTAACATGAAGTGAGTTTACAGTGAAATGCTAACATGACAGCAATGAAAAACAATCTGGCGCATTGGTGTTGTGTAATCGCTTCGCTAAAAAGCCAGTGATTCAATCTTCGGCAGGGCGAACTTTTGTAATTTTATTCTCTTTTTCCTTTCCTATTTTCGATTTTTAGCTAATCAACATCCTAAGAGCACTGCATAGACTTGCAGCACAATAATATAAATTATCTACTTTTTCTTTTTTTCTACCCAAGGTTACATTGCCTTGCCTTATGTCCATAGGTTATCATAGCGGTATCAAAATTACTGGACAGCTCTACGGCCTTGAATTGCAAGCGTTTTCAAGAGTCGCTCTCTGTGATCAACTGTTTCGCAACTGGCGATAAAGCTATGAAAGGAACAGGTATTTAACCTTTTAATTTAGTTTGAAAATAACTATTACAACCAAGAAAAACGATAAATCTTTTAAGTAATCTTTGCAATTATAACAACCATGTTTGTTTATAAGTATAACTTATTCCTGTCTGTCTGTTTCTACTTTATTGTTTAGAGGTTAGCGTTTGACTTTGATTTCACCTGATGGTAGGTGACGGTACAGACTAAGATGTATGACAAAGCCTTGGAGGGACCTTTTATGTTTTTGTTTGTTGACAAAGCTGTGTAGAAACAAAATATAACTAAAAAAATATGTTGTTATTTTTTTTGTTATTCGCATAAGTAAATAATATACTCTCATGTTTGATAATTCTTCTCGTTCATGTCTACTTGATCCAAGCTGTGTCCGCGCTCTTGCTAAGCGCCGGAAGTCTAGTCGGTAACGTCATGCTGACGTGTACCAACTAGTTTTCGCGCCCTTTCTATTTTTTTTTTATAATAATGTGTTAAATAACACAGGTTTATCGAGTGAGGTGGCGGAGTTGATGCGACGTGTGAGAACAGTTGTTGGGGCGCGCGCACGCCTTGCCGGTGTCGGCGGCAGTGCGGCCGCTGGTAATTTATTAATGATTATTTATACATTTTTATATGTCGAAACGAAGACGTCGCTTTGCGTGTAACCCATTTGAAAATGTTTAAAAGATAAAACATTGTGGAATAGGAAGTCCTTAAGTTAATTATTGTTACTGCCATACCTGTGACTAAATGCGCGTGATAATTATTAATATAGCCGACCGATGGATGTCGAAACATCAACATTCTAGCTATCGGACGGTCACTATGCTTGAAAGACACTAAAATAAGAATTACAATCAGTGTACTTAAAAAGTTTATTTCGGTCGGGTTGATGTATTTTAAAACGCCCGGAAGTTCCTCCTTCGTATTAGCTTTAAAGATTATTAAGTATTATTTTTTAAGAAATGAATCCGAGAACTGGATAAGGTAACGCATAATATGTCAAATTGGAGGTAACAGAGGGTGATTATAATTGCAATGCTTTATATACTAAAATGTTAAGACTGCTTCTTTGAGTTGATAATATCTGAGGGTTTTAGTAATTGAAACAGCCAATTTTTTAGGTAGATGATTAATTCTATACAGATACCAAATCAGTAATATTTTATTTGTATTATTATCTCCATTTAATTACAAAGTTATTTTTATAAACGTTTTGAAGCAAAACTTAATACAATCAAATGAAGTACATGAATATTTCTATACAGATAACAAATCAATAATAAAAATAAATTATTCAATTTTACTTGTACAAATATACACAGCTCTGATGTTGTACACATTTCATATTAGCGTCTGACAGTGACGCGAACCCCTTACCAACGCGTCTAAAGAAGTTTTCACTTTATTTACTTTAGCAGTGTGCGTAAAAATAAAAATGTAGGGTAATTTAATAGGGTAATAATAAGTTTATTTTCATTTAATTTTAAATTAATTGTGCTATTTCATTTTATATGTACCCGTGTATTTCCCTTATCCTTCAATATGAAATTTAAATGTTAAAATTGTAAAAAATATTTCTATGGGTCCCAACCCGAATTAAAACAATTTTACTTAATTTATTCCATTTCTAAACAATTAAACGCCCTAATACATACGGTACTCTTAAAGTGTTCTTCTGTCGGAATAAACATAATTATATATGTAGGTGCAGGTAGTGTCCATTTGGCAGACTTGCAACACGCGCTTGCCGCGTCTTGTCGCGCAACGCCGCGCTTGCGTCACGCGTGGCTCGCAACGCTGGCCGAACACAACGCACGACAAGGCGACCACGACGAGGTACGCATGTTTTCTTTATTAGTGACAGCTTAGCGCTTGACTATAAACTCACCTGGTGCCCAGTGATGATACTTTATAAAATGATAGCGCCCGAACTTAACTTTGGTGGTGATTTGATGTAGTTTTAAACAATCGTCAAAAATAAAAGAAAACATTTTCTTTTGATCAATTCTGCTATGAGGTAAGTCTTGTTATTATTTATTTTGTATATTTTACAAAACTATTTTTCTTGAGATTAATAATATAATTTTAAATTGAAGTGAAATATATTTTCATTATTGAAACTTTGATTCGCAATATCTTGAAAAGCTCCGGCTGCCGTTATTTGATTTGTTGCTGGGTTCATTAACATAATATACATGTATATTGTATTAATATATACTTATGTAAAATAAAACTCAGCAACATTAACTTCTAATATCACTGTGATATTATGTGATGTCATTCTTCCGTAGTTGGACTAATTCAACTGATATCTGTAATCAATTAATTGGTATCTCAAGTTGAAATATACTACTTTTTAACGGATATTATGACCTTAATTCCTTATTTCCTTATTTCCTTTGATTTTTGCGAGAAAATAAACCTATAGTATCTATATCTGTCTTCAAAATAAGTACTCGTATTATTATTATTATTATTTAAATCATTTATTTCCCGGCCTTGGACTCTAACCCTTTAGAGTAACAATTATTTTCAGGCCATGTGTTGCCAGCTGCATATTGCAGCCCTCATCGCTGAATATTTGAAACTACGCGGCACACAGACCTGGGGCGCAGAAACATTTTCTGATATCTCCTTGAACATTCCTAAAGACGAAACGGGGCTTAAGATTGATGAAGGTAAGTGGAAATTAAAATAACCGTATCCAAAGAATCATTTAATAACTACAAACTGACAATAAATACCAGAGCTATAATCACTTTTCACTATTCTTGTTTATATCATAAAATATGCCACTTTCATTATTGTTTTGAATACATTTTCGTGTAAAATTAAACCCTGTTTAGTCACACTTGGAAACTCTTGTTCCAATTGGATTTCAAGGAAAAATAGTAAAATTATAATTAGAAGTAGATGTGGAGTAATTTTTAAACTGGTTTCTCTTTACGGCCCAATATGAAATGTTATTATAGGATTAACATTTTTTTTAATATAAAAATTAATTCTTAATTATAGTTTCATGTTCTTGTTACTTGCTAAAATCAAATAAATGAGCCTGAATTGTTAAGACGAGTCAGTCAATGATTGTTATTTTTCTCATTTTACTAAAACACTACTTTAGAAAAGGTTTGTTTTGAAAATGTTATTTATTATTAAAAGATTATAAAAAATTGTTCACTTATTATTTGCGGGAGGGAAGTTCAATTGTTATTTTTATTTACACAGAGGAATACTTTAAGTTTGAGTTATATATGAGATTTGTCCGTAATGCTCCTAAATTCCTTCAGTATTGAATGGAAAACTTGATTTGTATTTGAAAATTAGATTATTATCAAGTAGATTTACAATAGAACCAGGCGATTAATCCCGAGGCGTGACTTGTAAATTTCAATTCCAATGATAATGTGTCGAAATAAATACCTTTAATTTAGAGTGGCATATTTTATAATGATCTAAGAATGACCTTAAATCATTTTTCATCTAATTTATTCCGTAGGATATAATGTGCAGTCTGTCTTATAATCGTACGATACTATATATTTAGTAATATCCGTGAATGTGTCCAGCGGACACAGTGCATTACACCCGGGTACTTCCATCAAACGAGGTTCGGCTGAGTCGTCGTCCCAATAGTAAATCTAAAAAAAATTAACATTTCAAAATCAACGTAATATTTCAGAAAGGTTGAAAGAAGAAAAAAATCAATGTTTATGCGAATTTCGCGTTAAGGAATTTTAATGAGGATGTCTTTCAAAATTACAATTACATTTGCTAACCCATTAGATATTTGTTATTTAAACTATTAAGATATAACTATACTTTAATTGCATATTCACATATTTTGCTTTAAAAGAATATTACAAAATATACTACCAGGTGGAATGTGAATTTGTAATTTTATGCAATATAAATTATTAATGATGAAGAGGTAACATTTGTGTTTTGTATGTACGTTTACGTCTGATATTCTACGTAAATTATGTTAGGAATTAAAAAATATATTAGTTATATATATATAATTGCTGTAAAGTAAAATCTGTATATTGATTGGATTATGAATGTAAATTTGTATCTAATAATGTGAAAGGAAGTAATTGAAAACTAAATGAAATACAACTTTTTATGTTAACACTGCACTGCCACGAAGTCGGTACCTATACGGGGGAAACCGCGGGGCATTGCAGGCATTTAAAATAAATTGCTAAGTTAACTTACTTTTTAACTACGCATGCATGTAAAGTAAGATGTGTGTCATGGCTCCAAAGGCTAACATATGAAGAAATTGAAAAACTTCTTGTAATTTATAAGTGTATTAACACAACTTATACAGTTTTCCAACAGTAATCTGATTCAGTGACCCGCACGCATACGATGTACCTTGAATCCAAAACGTTGTCCGTTACTTAGGGAGCTTTGATCCTTCTTTCCTTGTTTCGACGGTTGTTTTTCGTGTAATTCAAAGAGTAAGGCCGCGCCGGGATCTGGTAGCCGCGGCGGCGGCGCCACGCAAGCTGCTAATAGCGCTGCAACTGTTACCGGCGTACCTATTCGGACGATCACCTTGGGGCTGCTAGGGTCCCGTACGTTTAATACCGCTTCTTTTATTATTTGTTGAAGTAGAGCTCCTGTAAATTGTATATATAAATTTTACTAAAACTTTTAAAAACTAGAACAATAGTTTTTTTGGGACTCTTGAAATAGAGTACGAACGAAATCTGATATTATCCTTATCATAAACAAACATTCGAATGGAAAATATGAACAATAGCCTATTGACATTCCACTGCCAAAGCTTCTTCATTAATCAAATAGAAGGTATTTCTCTCAATACCCACAACGCTGTTCCATTAGTAGGGTACACATGTCGATGTTCGCTACGTTTGAACGGCTTACATTTTAGACGTTTTTGCAGTGAAACTTCTTTAGGCACATGCATAAAATTTTACGGATGAAACGCGTGATTAGCGTCACAAAGAAGTGCATCGTTTTTTATGCTAATTCGTTTGAAGGTTAGGTAGTTTTAATATTTACAAATAACATATGGCATTTTAATTTGCCACTCGTCTTATAATATACTAATTTGCATAAAATATAAATACTTCATAAATTCTCTTTTATAAATGTTTACTTCAAAAACAAAATTTAATTAATTATTTCTAATATTGTCAAAAACACGTGGCATTTTAATTTCCTATTCGTCATTTGAGATTTCAATAATTTATATGCATTAATTTTCGACTCTTAATATTTTAATGACAATTACATTCATTAAATTCCTAACATATCATCATTTTATACTTGCCTCTTTATTCGTAGGGGCCGTCGATTTGTATTTGCGGGATTTTTCTTCATCAAAGAGCACAATGATTAATTTTAAACAACAATCAGGGAAACAATATAATTTGAACTAATGGGACCTGGTCAGGATCCGTGGCTGTTAACAAGAATGCACGTATCTTACCGGCTTATCGCGACTCTTGAAATCTCTTTCTGTGTGATTAGTGTGTAAAATTCATATATTTAAGTATTATTTGACTTTAGGAAAACTTACCTCCGCTTAGTTTTCTTAAGAGGTTGTTGTGGAACATCATAGTGTATTCTAGTCTAGCAACGTCCATAAGCTTTCGCTTCACATGCTTAGCCCATTTAGGATTTGCAACCTTTATATCATCCTGAAACCATAATTAAATACAACAAACAATTGCTCAATATTTACACTATAGACTTATATAACGAATAGTTACTTGTATAACGAATAAATTGTTCAAGTTATATGCATCCTGAGGTGTACTAAAATTTGTGCCCGTCATATGTGCAATTTTATGGAATAAATCACGATAAGGTATTAGCAGCCCTTCCTCTGTGAAGACTTTCAAGATCCTTTGTTTCTCTTGGTTGTACCGAGGGCAATTCTCTTCATAGAGTAGCTGAAATTTTATTCTAATATATATTGACTTTTGGTAATTGAAATAAATGTTATCGGAATTTTGATTTTAAGTACATGTCCTTTAAAGTTCTATAGAGTCAAAGTTGTTACTGGGGTAGCGGTTCTCCCCAACATCAACTTGTTGCAAAAAATATACTTTAATACATATTACATGTTTAGAAAAAAATAAATATTGAAAACTCATATTGGGTGAAACTTGTTATTACAGTTTTGAGTAGGATTATACTTAATTTTTTTTTTCAGTTTGCTTTGTAGTTTGCAAAAAAGTTGCCATTTTATTAGGTAGTCAATGACATATATATAAAATGTTACATAGTCTTCGTTTCGCGGTGGATAAGTATAAGGCACTGGCTGCCAGTTGATAGTTTCGTTCCACATCTGATTAACAGGAGGTGGCCAAAGACCCGCAGATATTAGAAGAGCTGTCATCTTGCTTAGATTTGTGTCTGATGCTATAACGATGCTTTTCTCTGAAATTTCGATGTTTGTATAGTAATTTTTTTAAAACTCCACACTTAGCGAAAAGTATAAAAATATGTTTGCTTAATTGTGTTGTTCTGTCGAATTAATTTTATTTTGTTCGGGTACTACTTTTTACGCATGTCCAAAATACACGTTATGACATAAAATCTTGACTCTCTGCATAAGAATCTCTCTATACTTGTCAAACTCAATTAACTAGTAATGACACAAGATATCAATTTCTAATATGTATTAAAAAGATGCTTGAAAGAGATGACGTCAAAGAAATAGTTGCAAGTGCAACCGATTTTTTACCAAATAGAAAATTCCTTCAACTTGTTCTTATAAACACAATTCCTATGAAATTGAATTCTTTTAAACATTTATATTACTTACCAGCTTCGTAGTGAGGTCCTAAAAAGTCATTATATCTTTTTCTAAGTAATGCGCCCATTTCGTATGTCAATAATTTGCCTTCCTGCAAACATTTCAAGATCAATAATAAAGAAAGTAATGCAACCTTGTTAAAGAGTGATAAAATAAATCGAACGCTTTTCTACTCATTCGATTGTGACGTGCGTTGCAAAAGATAAATCATAGTTAGAGGCTGACAGTAATCTACGCCTCATGACACCTCGTTCCTGTTTGGATCAACCGCGACCTTCAGAAATGGAGCTCCCTCGTCGTACCGGGAAGTGAACGCTTCGTTATGAACCTATCTTAAGGTGACCCTCGGTTGTTGTTTATTATTATATTTTCTGTTTTCAATTTCTAGTATTTATACTCCCCCTATTAATGATCCTTTTTAAAATTTTCAATAGTTAATAGAATACTTTTTAATCTTCTTAAAACTTGTAGCGGATGACGCTTGATGTTGATACTGTTTATTAAATATTAATTCTTCAATTATTTGCTAAAATGTCACAGTGTCATCTATTGGAAGTTCACGTAAAAGGTCCAAAGGCTTATTATTTCTATACTTTGAGTTTTAAAAGTTCGTACTAGTTTGCGTACGAATTGACTTTAACTTAATTTAGTATTATTATATTTTAACAGCAATTAATTACTAACATTTTACTAGTTACCATTTTAAATTCATCTATGGCGATATCAGTTATACCAGCAACTTCTTTCACTTAATCGATTTAGCATTGTCACTTAATTAAAAATATACATTTTTGTTTATATACTTTAAAAAAACGTACTCGTAAACTTCTTGATATTTTTATCATCATCATACATATTTATTCGAAGATTAAAGTCCATTCGGAAGAATTACAGATTGAATATAACAAAAGCCGTATCGACACGGTCATGAGATTAAATTCCCCGAATAGAGGAAACACGCTAAACTGGGCTTTTGTTAAAAATCCCCGTCTCACGATTTGCAGCCAAAACGAATAAACGAAATCGAGTATTCATCGCATAATGCTGTTGTTAATCAAATTAAAGCGTAGGGTTTCACATTGTCATGCTATGAACAATTTTCACAGTCATCCATTAGTAAAAAAATTACAATATTCATACAATAGCATAAATATTTGCCAAATAGCAAGCAATATTATATTTGATTAATAATCCAGATTATTGGGATCTGGAAGTAATAAAAATTTCTTCATTTTGAATAATAATGTGAAGTAAAATTTTTGCAATCATTAATACAAAATATACATGTTTTTAAAAGGTGTTCATTTTTCAGTTTTTTCACCCAGGATAATCTTCGAAATGGTTGGCTCCTTTTTAATGGTAAAGGTAAATGAGAAAATAACTAAGTAGTTCGTCTGTGTATAGTGTTGCAAAGGTTCTAAAAAAGTTTTTGGATTGAGTAAATTTACTCGGTATACTTTTAATGTTTTCGAAATTTATTATTTTCTTTAATAATTTAACTTTAAATAATAAGACACCAAACCTTTGGGCGGTAAGAATATCAAGTAAAGACACGTTTTTGATAAATATTCTTATAGTAATATAAGGATATTTGTTAAAAACGTTAGCGTTAAAGAATTCGCTTCAAGTTTCAAGAGGAGTATTTTCCGCTTACTTGTTTACATATAGCAAAGCAATTGATTTTTCTTATTTATTAAAGTATATGCTTACATTAGTCAGTGCTCCAGCGCCGTAAGGGACAAAAACGTGTTCTGGTGGAGGAGCTCCCAACATTTCAAGTTCACGTTCGCTAGGAGTGCGTTCTCCGTGTGACATGAGCTAAAAAATTTGAAATATAAAAACTAATTTTTTTTACTGATATGTATTGAAGTAGCTTGTAAGTAAATATTTATTTATTAGATATGTTTAAGTATCAAGATCTGTGGAATCATGAAAAATGTATTAATTATGCATCAAAAATTTTATGACATGAAAGAAAACAAAACATCTTTTATAGTGCTACCACAGCGTCTACTGTAAACATTCTTTATGTGTTTTTTTTTTACGATACACAGAGGCAATCCACAAGTGTTTCATTGTGTTTAAGTGTATTAAGCACAAGAAATTTAAATCTGTAGCTATTGTAAAGTACGGATTCTTCGAATGAAAGATTATAACAAGCGCTAACCTGTCTGCAATAAAAAAACTTACCACGTGCACTTGTCGCAGTATTGTCAGTTCGACCGTAGTGTCCTTCATCAGAATCACTGCTACGAGGGCTAAATTAACAATTATTGGCTATTATTATTTCGTCGTTATTGTAACACACTTCAAATGATCAATTGCTTTCATTGATATATATTCATTTCTTCTATTAATATAATACTGCAATGTATTATTGGACAAAGGCATTAGAAATATTTTTGATAATGTTTTAAGAGAAATACTACATTAAACTCAATTGTGGCGTATTTTTAGATACTGAAATGGCTTTTGGGTTATATAGGCAACTGTGGGAAGTATCCCAACAGTTGTAAAATTCAGAATGTGTTTTAAATTCAATGCTCTACGAGTAAATGGGTTAAAAAACTTTCAGAAAATAAAATTTTATTTTTGTAAATCAGCATAACAGCTTGCTCCAAAATATATCATCTATTTCGCGTAAGGGTTATACTGACTTATTTGCTTATAGAGATATAAGCTTCTTAAATTATATGCATCCCTATATTAAAACGTGTATGAAAATCTCGGTACACTGTTTTTTTCGCAGTTTTACATTTTATTATTTTTGGTAATAATATTTCTAACTCTCATAAATTATATTTATTGCACGGCACAGGATACTGAATAGCCATTTTTAGATTGACCTGTTTGTACGTAGCCATTGATAAAAACTTGTGTATTTGTTATTAGAACATGACAGGTATTCTTTGCACATTTATGTGCCGTTGCGTGTTACAATGTATTGCTATTATGCACATCACGACGCATAAATGCAATCAATCATACGTACCGGCGATGAGTGAGACGCCCACCAACACGCCGAGGCAACAGCAGGTGTGTTCGGTGCGCATACCAGGCGCCACATCCGATGCGCTGGTCGGCTCCTCCTCGCGACCGCCCTCTTTCCTGTCACCATTCATGTATACGTCATGTATGTTTTCTGGGACGTGTATTGAATTCCTGTCTTACAGATTTAATTTCAATGCCTGTTACTTCATACTCTCCCTAAATATATCTTGTTCAAATTTTAAAAGGTTAATATAATACTTTTATTCTCACAGTTCCGTCGCAATGTATAATAAATAATATCTTATATATCCGTCATAATATTCACTTACACAGCAATCCCGTATTTTAGGGTGAAGAAAGTTTAGAAGTCATTTGTCGGGTAGAGCATACGCATTTTTAATAAGATACCGCAATCAGTTTTAGATTTGCCTCCGCACAGTTTTAAGATTATATGCCAAAAACATAATTTAAAAAAGGCATATTATAATGTTGAAGATTATTTGTACGATAACAATGTTTGGACTTGATTCATGATGAATACAGTTTTTAGTAAGATTTGTTCATATATATATATATATATAAATATAATATCAACTTGACTTGATCAATAATTTATATATATATATTATATATATAAATTATTGATCAAGTCAAATCCTTCAAAAACACTTCATGTGACGATTTGTATAAAGACACTTGGATTTTGATGAACTTTTGAATTACATTTATTTTATTTATGTCCTTACTATTATAATGTACTATTGAAATATATAATTAGTTTCAATTTATTGTAACCAACAATTCTTTCACTCCCATACCTTGGTTTAAGAAATTCCTTCTCATTTANATAATATCTTATATATCCGTCATAATATTCACTTACACAGCAATAAAAGTGAAACACACAATCCCGTATTTTAGGGTGAAGAAAGTTTAGAAGTCATTTGTCGGGTAGAGCATACGCATTTTTAATAAGATACCGCAATCAGTTTTAGATTTGCCACCGCACGGTTTTAAGATTATATGCCAAAAACATAATTTAAAAAAGGTATATTATAATGTTGAAGATTATTTGTACGATAACAATGTTTGGACTTGATTCATGATGAATACAGTTTTTAATAAGATTTGTTCATATATATATAAATTATTGATCAAGTCAAATCCTTCAAAAACACTTCATGTGACGATTTGTATAGAGACACTTGGATTTTGATGAACTTTTGAATCGTGAATTACATTTATTTTATTTCCTTTTTATCAATGTCGTTACTATTATAATGTACTATTGAAATATTAAGAAATTCCTTCTCATTTAAAAGTTCTCGTGTATACAAATAAACCGTTATTAATAGCACTGCTTATTTTCTTTTATGATGAATTACAATCATGCAAAGTTGAAATGGTCGTAGATTTGTAACAAAATGTATCTAGATATGATTATACACAAGCAACGATCAAAATAGTGTGTCAATTTTCAATAACGTTGTTCTCACATGTTCAAATTTAAAAAAAAAACAACAGTGTAAAACTACATATGAGCTTGATTTCGAATCTTCAACATTTAATTACAAAAAATATCATACCCAATGTAAATCATCGTATTGTTTGGAAACACTTTTATAATAAAATCTTGTGACTAATATAACAAAAAACAAAATAAGTGTACATATATGTATTAGGAAAATTAGATGTTCTGTATGTTCTAAATATATTGCACGATAATGTTATCAGTATAGAATATGTAAGTTACATATTAAGAAATAGGTTTTAGTGAAAAAATTGGGATAGGTTTTGAATTGTGACATTATAGTGTATGTGTAATTAATTATAAACGTTTTCTTTTGTGAGAACATAGTGTAAATTTGGGTGATATTTTCACGTTTTTTAGAAACTATCCTACTAATATCACTATGCAATACGTTTTGGTACCGGACCTGTTCGTTTGTATCTGTTAGCGCCGTTTCTTTTCGTGCTACAAATCCAAAACACTTACATTTTCCTCCGTCTGATTGACAACTCTACATTGTAGTCCGGTCTTGGTTTGTGTCTTGATCATTTATTGTGGAGCATCCTTAAAAACCTATAATCGTATCATAACACAACACAAAGGACGCGATTGTTCGGTTTGCCGTGTGTGAAGCGGACGACACCAGAGCGGAAGTGCACTATACGCGAAGTGCTGTCCCACTGAGAGCGACACGGGATGCTCGGTAGATTCACGGTCGTTGCGACCTGTCGCTCAGATGATTGACTTTGTCCAATCGATTGTACGGTGGATATTTACACACGCGTGAACTGACATCGCATATTGTATGGCGGTACCTGCACCTCTGTAAACGCCCTTGCCGACGTCATCCGCTATTTAACCAACTGATTTTATCAGTTTTACAAATCCCATAGATGATGATATTTTATGTGACATATAAGTTATTGGAATTGCGCGAGCAATCAATATGCTCGCATTTATCCCACGGTGTTTATTGAATCCATATTGTAATCATATGTTCAAAGCCTTCATTCAAATACTAAGTAAATGAGTTTTGTTACTGTGTAATGCATACATGTTTGAGATGTAGTTTAGCAGTATATTATAGTGTAACTTAAAAGTAAATTTAATTTATATGATGCTATTTTTGATAAGTAAACCAATAAATTACTTTTATTTCCAACTATCTGTTACCGCGTAGTTCGCAATGCCGCGTGAATATGATGTACCACGTACTGCTAATGTATGTATGCCGAAATTTTAGTCAATAGGGGGAGTAATAGCTTTTTTAATTATATATAAAAAGATTTATTCAGTGATCCTATTTCGCTATTATGTATACGTGGAGAATGATTTGGAATAATGCAGACCAATCATTTATCCTCATATTTTACTTTAAATTTCGATTGGTGAATTTATTACTTTTTAATATCGTTCATTCATTCCGACTCATGTGCTCCCATGTATTTCCTCGAAATGTTGATATCTGTTCTAATATTCGTGGCGGAGACAATTCAACAAACCAGTGATCAATAAAATCGGTCAATCCGTTAATGAATGATGCAACTGACACAACGTTTATTCATATATATTATAAACATGTATATTGAACACTGAATATATTATAAACGTAATACATAAATAATAAATCTATAAATGATATAGCCTCTTTCGTAGTACAACTTTCTATTGGGAAGAAATTTATTAGTTACCACTTTCAAAAATATTCTTTCATTTTGGTTTTACACACCGATGGCCTCCTATGATGCAGGTATGATTGTCGGTTAGTGTTGTCTGTTAGAGTGAATTAAAAGATTGCTATACCAGTGCGCGTTAGAGGCACCCTCCGTCTAATTTTGATAACTGACAGATGTCTTCCTCCTCGATTAAATAATTCATAGAACTATCTGGTACAAACAATTTTCGCTATGGGGTTATATTAAGATAATCATCATCGAATTAGGTCTTTGTTAACTTCTCATATATTTTATAGGCCTTCTATTCTTATAAGAAATGTTTACAGACTTGTCATTTCACCTAGTTAGTTGCTAAATAGCCAAAATGCTGTGGGTTTGTGAATAAAAATATTCGAAAAGAATCTCAATATTACCATTTTAGACTTATCAGAATCTCTATGAAACTGTTCAGAAGAAAATAGTTTCACAAAATTATATACCCAAAGTTATACACATTATTTATTATTCTTGCAACAAAAATACTTCAAAGCACCAATACAGGAAGAAAAATTTGCCATTTAATGTTGTGCAAATTATTATAATATAAACTTATATATTAAATACCGAAAGTACTTACTTTACACAAATTATTTCCGCTAAATGTACCATGGTACAGTCTTCCACTTTATCTTAATGTTTATGTACCACTATAATATATATTACCGAGATATAACCTCGTCCGTTGTCATTAATGTACTTAGCACATTTGAGCATGCATATCTATTTGCTGTGAAATCTGATAAAAGGTATTAAAATCAAATCATTACTTGGTATACTTTGCATTAACTACAATATTTAAACAGTATTTACCATCCTTTGTCAACCTGATAATAGTGTAGAGCAGCTTAGGTACTGAAAACAGTTTTTAAAATTACATTAAGTATGGTACATTTTAGCTGTACTATACCACTAAACTCACCGTCTGTTCGCGATTGACTAGAAATCTTAAAAAGTGACTCTTTTTACGTCATTTAATACGGATTTCCTTACATTGTTACGGGATTTGGAACTAAGCAAGTGAAACTGCAGAGACCAGTTATAAAATAAATTATGCATCAAGTTATAAAATATAATTGTGTTGTCGTCGTAGGTTAATGAAATAAACTCAGATTAAATATCACAGCCACTTTTATTCGCTTTTATTAATATATAACAACTGTGTAAAAATAACAATAGTAAATAAATAATACAAACAGAAAAGACAATATAAATAGTATAATTTAAGGGAATACGTTTGATACTAAAATAAGGTGCTTACAATAATTACTTTATTAATACTTATAACTTACTGGTGATCTGGTAATTGTCTATAATTTTTCTTTTTATACTAATTGGTTCTATAAAGTGCTTATCCTATTTGACAAACAAAGGTGTAATTGCATTAGTCTAAAACGGATGCCCATACTACGAAGTACAATATTAATTCTTGTAGGAAATTGAACAAGTAAAGAAAAAAGTTCTTTAATGATTTTTATTTTACTCTTGCGAAAATTTGTAAAAAAATTGATTGTATTCACTGATTCGCGCTTATTTCTTATTAGAAAAGTAGTGAGTTGTGTAATAGGTTCCATTATTTTATTATGAAAATATATGTATTTTTTATATTACATAATTTATTTAATTTCCTTCCGGAATAAATATTGTACTTTTTAGTATGAGGCGGATTGAACGGAATAATTATATACGTAACTTCACGTTAGCATTGCCAGTAATAGTCAAAAAGAAAATATTTTTTTATAATATAAATCAAAATCTAAAAATAAGAGAAAAACTTGGTACCAATTAAAGACGTGAATATTCCCCGAAAAAATAATATATACTGTGACTATACATAGATAAAATTTGAAATATTATATATTAATATTATCTGTCGGAAATTGAACATTGCTTTTTATAATCACTTGGGGATAGTACATTATTTTTGGTTAGTGTGACGAAGGTGTCGTAGTCACAAAATGGCTGCCCTCCGCATCCAGCAATAGGAAGTATCACTCCAGGTCCGCCTGCGTCTGCTGCGTAAATTACCTTTAAACATTTATTTATTTAAGAACCACCAGTAGTTGCTAATGTCTTATAATATATAAACTAACATCTAGAAATTGGTGAAGTGTGCAACTCTTTAAGGTAGCCATAACATAATTAATCTAAAAATACAATAATTTATAACAATTTTAAAAATTAAAAATTAAATGGCTTTACGTATTATATTACGACTGCCTCATTCGTCTAGCGGTTTACATGTTCGACTACAGACATAAGGTCCTGGGTTCGAGTCCCGGGTAGGGCCAATTCAAAAATCGATATTGAGGTTTCTTTTAAGATTTTCTCAATATCTGCCAGGCCTCGGAGAGCACATTAAGCCGTCGGTCCTACGCCTCATCTCTCTCCGGTCGTGTCGGATTTCCGTCACATCGGACTATGAGAGTGAAGGAATAGAGCGTGCACTTGTTTACTACACCTGCCAATCCGCAGTGGAGCAGCGTATTGGGTCTATGCACTAAAAACCCTCTCTCATATGAGTGAGGAGGCCTGTGCCCAGCAGTGAGACGTAAATGGGCTGCTACTTACCTTACCTTACATATTTTTGCTTTTAGTTAGAAATCACATCCCTCAACAATTCTGAAACTCGCTTCCGGTAGTGGCTATATGAATCTTTAAATAGGTTTAGCTCGTTAGAAAGTTTATTGTATTGCCGTGTGATATGGAGTATGGGGGAGTGATTAACAAATATAACTAAATTAGGAAATTATGATTAAAAAGAGTCATCGATAAACATTCATGACCATACTTCCACCTTAAACTAACTATTATGACAGATCATTACCAGTAATTTGTTACATTTTTTGTAGCCTTATTAGAACGGAACAATTGATTAATATAAAATTTTACATGTACTTAAAATTTTTTATCGAAGCTAATAACTTCAAATTAAAGCCAAATGTAAAATAAAGGAGTAATATAACGCCTGAAATATTTGAATTTTATTTTAATAATGTAAGAGTTTACTACTAATAAACTGTGTTAATAATTAAATATTATGACGCCTAAAAATCTCAATTGATTAAAATCTCATGTATCCCTAATACATGAGATTGATTATAAACTCATGGTAATTAAACCCAGGGGAAAGCTTGTTGTTGGAAATATTGTCTTAGTCTCTCTTATAGGTTTTTATACTAGCTATCAAGTGATGTTTATATTTGTCTGATTCAAACGCTCACGTCTCCCATCGTCTATTGGGTCTTCGAAATACGCCTGCCTATTCATTTCTGTTTCCGCTTATATTTTAAAACACTTAGTTGGCTGCAGAAAAACATAATATGATATCTTTGTATATTTTATACTTACAGTAAAACCGTACTGTTCCTTCAATGTGTGCTTTCTAAATTCCAATAATAATGTCGAACCGAATTTCGGCTGATGTGGTTTAAAAACTCGTATAGCCGCCATGAGTGCGGCGACATTGTTTTCATGTGCTGAGTACAAATGCAGTTTCTTTTGCTCTTCATTACCCGCAATCACAGCGGCCGTTGTATTCAGTATATCCATTAGTAATACTCCTGCGACATTGAAAAGGTATATTTTGTAACAATCAATTAACGGCCCATTAGGGTTTGGGTTTTCAAACGCCCACAAACCTACTGTGGCACAGTACTTATTGGCTATATTATAAATACTATGTTAAATGTTATACAATAATCTACTTATCTTACTTACCCATTAGAACATTGCGATCGATTGCGTACGATAGTATTTAATTTCAATCAGTTAAAGTTTAGTAAAAGAAGAAGTTGTTATCCAAATATAACATAACAAAGTAGAATATTTCGGGCATACCGTAGTGTATATAAAAAAATATTAACTTCTTCCTTCGAGAAATGAAGAGAATTATATACTAATATTTATTATTCAGCAGACGTGTTGCATAAACAATGAATTTATATTGAAAGCAATATGTAAATTGAAGTTAGTATCGATTATATTTAATTTAATAAGTAAGACTAGCCACGGAAATATGATGGATTGATTGAAATAACATTGACACATACAGTTACGCACAGGTTTGAATAAAGTAACATTTGATTTTTTTTATTAAAAAAAACTGTTATACGATTAATATGCATATTTTAATTATATGTTGTATAAATGAAAAAATATATGCTAAATTATAAGATTTGAAATACCGTAGTATCATTTTAATAACCTGGTATATTAATGTAATAATAATCCAAATTTTTCTTGGATACTGCCAGATCTATTATTTTAGTAATTTCACATATATTCAATGTATATTATATGTAATACAACGTGGTACCTGAAGCTAAACGTATTAATTCACTGTTATAGAATTCACAAGCGTATTCAATTTTAGTGATTTCTTTAATTTGTGGCATCACTTCCTGAGCCCAAGTTGGGGGCTGTACACCGACATTCGCCTTAAAGAAAAATATTGTTTATAAAACTAATTGTTTATACAAAAACATATGCGCACATAAAATTAAACGCTTACCAAAGTCTGGAATAAGTTATCGATATAGAAAACGTCCTCTGGCGTAGTTATATTCGTTCCTGTTTTTTGACTCAACAGTGTAAAGAGACCGTCATAGGGTTTTAACAAGGCCTGGACCTCTGGCAATGCGTAAACTTGTTCCCTCAACTTTAAGTATCGTGGACAGTTGTAGTAATAGAGCAACTGCAAAAATATTTGAATAAATAATCGTCACAGAGAATCACTCATTCGGAATACATATAATTCATTTTCAACAGAAATAAATAGTTATTATTTATGCACTTTAATAGGCATCGTTTCAATATTGTATATATAATACTAGGATATAATATGTGGAAATTATCGAGGATTATACAACGGTAGACAAAGCCAACAATTATACTTGTTAACTAAGTAATGAAATAAATCATTGTATATTTCGAAGAATGCACAATTCTACCTTACGTTTAAGACATCCTCTACGTGTCTCCTGATTACTAATGTCGTTGGTTTAGGAAGAAATTTTATTAAAAGAATTTCGAATTAAGCTTTTCTTCCCTGCTATGACTATATGAAATATATGGATACATTTTTTAAAATTGTATGCATATAAATATTCGACGTAGTAAAACATAACATATAATCATCAGACCACGGTAAATCGAAAGGACTGTTCAATGAGATATGATTATTACACAACTTTACTCACGTCATCGTCTTCATGAGGTTCTGTGTCATAAGGCACTGGTTGCCAGTTTAGGAATGGATTCCATCTTTGTGCTGGTGGCGGTGGATATACAGCAGCCAGAGCAGTCAAAGCAGTCATTTTAGTTCGCGCATAGTCCGTTGTACGAATCGAAATTTCGTCGGGCAAATATAATTTCGAGATAAAGTTTGTGTAGCGTCTCCTCAAAAACTCGCCAACGAGAAAGCCTCTCAGCTTGCCTTTCTATTTGATAGGATTTTATTGTTATGTATTTAATAAATATAGAAAGAGGATTGTACAATAAAGACAAAAGATAGCCGTTCTCTTTTACTGAACACTTAAAACATTAATATAAATTATATCTATTGCGTACGATAGTACGCAGATTCTGATTCTTCCAGGGTATACATAGAAGAATTGTCCATACATACCATCTTATTAGAATATTTATTTATTTTACGTTTGTGGTATACACACACATGTTAAAAAAGTAATAAAACTTAAATGCTTTTAAAACGGCTTTTATGCTGAGCTGCAGACCTTTTCTGCGTTGTACCTAGTTTTTAAGTTATTTTTTAATATTATTTTATTTTATAGATATAGATATGGTGTTAGTCATTTATTTCTTAGATTGTTTTCCTCTTACATACAATGCAGAATAAAGTTCTTTTTCTTTCTAAATCGAGTAAATTCATGCGCCACCTAGTACGAACTACTTAAACTCATAACATAAAAAGAAACCTTTAAAACTTTTCCGTGAGCTTCCAATAGATGACGTTTAGCAGTTTTCACAAAATAAATTGAATTACTTAATATTTGAAGAAATATCATTAACAAATCAAATCAAATCAAATCATTTATTGCTGATTGTGTACATAATTCAGGTCTTATAATAGGTAAGTGCAACAATCCACCACAGTATGGCATGCAAATATACAATTATAATTAAATTACAAAATTTCACGATATAATAATTACAGGTCTAAATTAAAAGATACAATATGTCGGTTATGTGAATGTATCCGCTAAATATTCTTTTACTAAATAATATGTTTTCTTAATTAAAAGTTCTTTAATTTTTTGTTTAAAGTGCTGTCCACATAAGTTCAAATAAATGTCAGAACTTGTACGAAAAGGTAAGAACTTATTTTTTTAAAGATTGAAAATATACACGACATACATACATTTAAAGAGAATATGAGCTGATAGTAGGAGTTCAGAGAGTAGTCCTTACAAATAAGGGTTATATTTGTAAGGACTTCTCTCTGAATTACAGTTTCTAGATTTACAATTTTTAACATTAATACTTACGTTTGTAAGTGCTTTCTTGCCATAAGGAAAGAATATGTTATCGTAGTTCTCCTCCGATGGAAATTTGTCGAGTTCCTCCTGATCCGGCGTTCTATCACCGTGACGAAATACCTGGTATTTGAATGCGATATCAATAAGTTTGATCGTCTCACTAGGGTAGTTGGCGTAGTTGTTATATGCACTCGTTCCGCTATCTTAAGACCTAGGTTCGATTTGCAGCAGAGCAAAGTTAGGAAATTTATTTTTACTCTATTTGGACTATTAATAGACTGGTGGGAATACTTCAGCCGTGTCTAGATAACAACTTACCAGCGAAGATGTGTCGCAAGGCACAGCTATTTGCTTTTCAGTACTGTGCTGTATGTAGAAAGAATTAAAAGATGAATTACCTTCTACCAGATTAACAGGCTCTTATATTATACTGTCTTATCATTTACTATCAGGTGAAATGGTAGTTAAACGTTAATTTGTCGCTAATAATATAACAAAAATTCATATATCACCATTACAAAAAAATATCTTTGGCTAAATTTATTCACCTCACTTTTTTAATAAACTTTATCTCGTCATTATCCTCAACAGCTAAGTTTAATTAATTTTTTACCGTCTTGTATTAATTCAAGTATCAAGTTTCCCTGTACAAAAACCGGAATTAATAAGTGGTTAGATAATTGTTTGGTTTTACCTTATATGAAAGGTTATAATTAATGTAAAAGTAATAAAACTAAATTATCGACATTCTCTTATAGAAGGCGGTATCGACGCAATGATAAATGTTTATATTAAATAAAATCTTCATTAAATCTAGTTTATAAGACTTATAAAATGTATTACGAATCTGAAATATTATAGCGATATTTTGCGCATAAAGTTAAAATTTTACTTAAGGATTAGTAAAACATTTTCGATGAAATTGCAATCTGTAATTTATTTATTGCTATTCTTTTATTCATTTTCCACTTGAATATATAATTTATTAGTGCAACTTTAATGGAACATATGTTATTAAATAAAACAATTTATGGACGTACCCCAAAAGACATAAGTAATTCTGTATCAGCTAAACCATTATCTAATAAAGTTAACTTTTTTTCTTGAAATTCGGTAACCCCAATAGTTGATGTCTCCGGTGTGTATTGTTCATCGCCTTTCACAAATACTAACATGACAATTATAACATAAAGAAATTCCATGGCACGGTATAAATAAATATAACAAATTTTTATACGGTATTATCTACGCGCGTTCACGAGTCGATTTCGACTGCTATACTGTGAGGCCTCCACTCTATTTATATAGAGATTAAATACATCTGTACAGCACCGGAGCCATACCTAGACTCTATGCAAAATTGTCTCACGCATATATTTTAAATAAGAAATTTCATAGTCAAAGCAAATATTTTATTAGGTGCTGCTTTTTCATTTATCATGTGGAAATAATTAGTTAAGTTTTTATTGTTATGCTAAAATTTAAGAGGGAATGCAACGTGACAAACGTGTTCAACGCAATGTATTTATGTATATATCGCTGCTTTTCATGAATAATCACACAATTTAAATTTTTCGTTAAAAACACCGCATCATACGAAATATACTATATTATCTTATCGTATTGAAGACTCATTTTTAAATTAACAACCTTGAAGGCACCTTGAAGGACAACCACAGGAATAAAACTCCAACTCATCGTTTAACAGTATATTCTACTATTAATTCACTCATTATTTTAATTTTTATTATATTGTACAATTTGTAACACATCTTAAACTGTACGGATAAATGGCTCTCAAGAAAAATTATAGTGCTTGAATTATAAATAAGAAAGAGAACAGAAGATTTATTTTTTTAAGCACCTTTTGGCAACTATTGACCGTGCACTAAATCTGAAAAAGAGCAACACTGCTTTTAAACTCCAAGCCGACGCAGTATTAAATTATTTACGCGTTTTTATCACAGGTCCCGTACTTGATAATCACTCTTAAATAGTTTCTTGATTTATATTTTACTAACTGGGTCAACATGCTTTTTACCAAGACCTTATACTTACATGAATGCAATAAAAAAACTCTAAATAACTTTTCTGAATCCACATCCATTTTCAAAGAAATCTTAAAATTATTAATATCTAATATCAGAAAAGGATTAAGCCTTAGATCATATTTATAAACTGACTTTAAATTTTAGTAAAAGAAATAACGTTTTTAGTATGCAATGTTTTATATTAGAAATCGCATGGCCATATCAAATCATGATACAATCTAAGAAGGAAGTGCACAAACCTGTTGGTGAAATTTAGTCGTGTAAGAAGAATTAGTGGCTTTTATTAAAAAAGCGGGTATGCGTTTATTTTGTAGAGTATGTAAATAATAACCAAAGCTAATACCCCAGTACTGGCTTTGGTTTATTCATTTTGTTTTTCTTTCAGTTCCATGAGCTTTGATAATCTCCTATTTGACGGCCTCGCTGGCGTAGTGGTACGAGTATTCGCTTTGCTAACGGAGGTCCCGNGATTTGTGTTCCGGTACGATGCTGTGTAGAAACCGTAAGGGGTATATCGCCTCTTAACAGATTAGCGCGCTTCCATCTTAGACTGTATCATCACTTACCATCAGGTGAGATCACAGTCAAGCATTAATCTGTCAGCAATAAAAAAAAATTCAAGATTCCGAAGGTAAAATAGGTCAATGCCATCTAGACGTAATTTCTTAAACTCATTAAATGAAAAGAAATCCTTAAACCGTGTAGGTAAACATTCAAAAGATGGTGCTGTATTTAATTGAAAAACTATATTAACGTAAATTGTCATCCACTAAAAGTTAGAAATGTGTTTCCTGATTAAAAAGGTATTTTATTTACAATTTAACAAGACAAATATATTATATAGGGAGATTGTGAACCAATAGTAAGAATTAAAAAAGCGTTTAGTGTATTGATTTAGTGATTGAGGATGAATAACAAGGTATGTGTCGCTTCATGTTGATTTTTCGGTATGTTAAAGCTGTGCCGCCAATTTTGCAACGAAAGGATGATAGTAACTAAAATAGCTAATCAAACAATTGCTAAACTGGAATTGTTAAAAACAATGGACTTTATTTGACGTCATCGGCCCAAGTAATATAAAGGCATGGCAACTAGTTTTACATTACTCGGACAACCATTGTCAAACTGTGCCCATTTTATAGGCAGTTAGTGGATAAAAGCTATTGCGAAGGAAAATGTGATTCCCCGACATTTTATACAACATCCTTACGTGACAGTCGAAGTAGTCTTTTGTGTTTCCCGGTTGACAACAACATTACGGATGTTTTAACATAAAAAACAATACATACTATACACTTTATGACTATTATATATAGACATATATATATACAATAAACTTCCAGAATGCATTAAAAAAGAATAAGACACAAATTCATAAATTATATTATTTATTAATAAAAAATGTAAGTGGAACTTGTATAGTATAAGGTTAGTAATTAAAATTTATCTTTTAAGTAAATTATTAATCCTAAGAGATATATAATGTTATTGTAAATAATATTTCGAATTTAATAGTGGCGCTAAAATGAATTGATCCTATTTTAGCAAATAAAAAGATTTTCATTTTATACGAGACTTGAAGTACACATTATGTATGTTTAATCATAGTAAACGAACTTGGTTCACGTGGACACCACGTAGTTTAGTAGTCTTTTAGGAAAACGTTAACAAAGTTTTGCGGAACACACCTTGGTCAATAATACGGAAATAATAAAAACTATTATCTTTTCCAAAAAAAAAGTCATTAAACATCGTATAAGATTATTTGTCTTATCAGGAACACAGAATGCCAGCAAACTCTTTGCTGTTCGCGAGGTCAATTATGCCCCAATAATGTTTTATACTATTTAGTAGGTCTGAAAATAGATTTTATAGTACAATACAATACAGATACATTACATTTCACCGTTTCATTATTTGGTGTATATACTTTTTTAACCCTTTCTATTTGTAATATTTGAAATAATATTTCGTTTTGTCTGAAATTTATATATCAATTAAAATGAAGTCATTCAACAATACATTTACAAAAATGTAAATTATTATTACTTTACATTCAAATTTTCACTTTTCATTCGTCTACTGCAGTTTAAACACATTTATTTACACTTTTAGTGGATGACACTTAATGTTAATGCAGTTTTAAGTGGAATTATAACCTTTAGTTTTATATTACCTGTATATTATCAGATTGAAAATGTTTCTAGGGTCAGCGTCCGACTTTCCTGTAGCGAAGCTGTTTAAATGAAAATCTTGTCGTCCTCCATATTTCGTTTAGCAATCTCCTTTTGCGATATGACTTTCTCATAACAAGCCATTAACGCTTTCTAGTACTTTTAAGTCGTCAGCCAACTTGAGAACTAGACTTAGCAAAAAGTCACGACCGATAGCAGCTTTGAGCCACGTACGTAATTCTAATTATCAACGCGTATATCAACTTTGAGTAGATATAAGTGAACTTAATATAAGGTGATTTTTCCGAGTATTAGGTCACACCCTCTCTATACTTGTCTTTTTCAAATTAAAATTTTTGATAATATACTTTTTATCCGTCCACTTAAGTTTATACNCTCCATCCACTTAAGTTTATTATTAATTTTAATACTTGTAATTGATAACATTTGATGTCAATACTCTTTTTTTATATTAATTCATTAATTAAATTTAGTTTACGATAAAGTGCGCAGCGTCATCTGTTAAAAGCTCACGCAAATTGTTTAAAGGCTTCTTTCTATGTAATGAGTTTTGAAATGCGTTGTAGAATTGACTTGATCATTTTATATTTTTTATTTCTTTTTTTTTTTTTATTATAAAATGTATAATTCATTTAAATTCATCCTTTCCATTAAGAGTTGAAATAGGTAAATAGTCAAAGTATTCTTAGTGCGTTTTAATAATCTCTCTGATCCTCTGCGATGAAAAAACAGATATTATTATCATGTAATAATAATATTGTATTAACATTTCTACAAACGTCTCGCTACAGGAAAAACCATACAAAATGAACAGGTTGATTCAAGGTTATATAGAAAATAAAAAGGGAGACATGCATTATTTCTTGCAATAAGTTATAATAATATTAATAACGAAAATAAGCTGGAATCATGGAAAAAAAATTACATAAATAACTTAAAATCCATACAAACTCTTTTCTCTCTTGGCTAAAATTTTTGTATAGAACATAATATTCCGCTGTTATCTGGCAACTAAGTTAAAACAAGATATAGTATACTATAATCTCCTTGAACTGCGTTGCTCAATTTTGGGTCAAAGGATATAAAATCGATGAAAATTTTACTGGGTGAATAGATGCTTGGTTTTGGTCCCGTCATCATTATCAGTTTTATAATTTCACGTTTCTCTCTATTTTTGTAGCATCTCAGATTACTTCGTCAGTAATTTTATTTCCCTCAGCAATTGAGGCGTAGAGGTAGAAGTCGAAATTTTTGTTTAATATATACATTTGTAAGGACTAGCCGAAAAGGTTTTAGTTGACACTCGACATTCGTGTGTCAAGTTTAAGATAGCATAAGCAAAAGCAAAGTTTTTTTCTGATTGTTTGTATCCATTAAATACGTGCGGTAAATAAAGGTCCTCCTTCATATAAGTAATATTATTCCTTCTTTTGCATAGGATATCTTACATAATCTATAATTTGTAACCGTTAAAATAATGTAATTAATTCATTTAAGCTAGATAACATATAAATATTAGTACTTGTTTCGTCTCCAAAAAGTAATTTAACGATGAACGGAATTATCTAACAAATAAATAAAATTGGAGTTTCATTTCGTATGTACGGTACTCATATAAAAAAACATGTTTCTCAATTTGTATGTGTGTTCCGGCTAATTTCTGAAACTGGCTAGATTTGAAATGGCAAATAGCTGATGATATAAGGAGTAACTATGCTAGTCTTTTTTTATAGTTAAATAAATAGAATTTTGGAAGAAAAAACCAAAATATTTAATCGTTTATTTTACTGATTTTTTTTTAATGAAATCTCTATTAGCTAATACATGTTAATACATGTATTAGCTAATAGAAATTTTAATTACTTATGGTTAAATATCTTATGGTGCTAAAAAGCACACTTGCTCTTGTATTCCTCGCGAGTTAATATCAATTCTTGGATTAGACCAATGAATTTGTCATAATCGCATATAGGTTTTCCGCCGCAATCCGCTATTGATAGAATTTTTCCTGGTCCTCCCGCTACAGGTGCGTACACTACCTAATAAAGGAAACAATTTTAATCTATACATATACAAATTGTTCCTAATTATTATAATTTCCAGAAGGTACGCAAAAGATATATAAAATTTCAAAAGCAAGAGAAAAAAGAGGAAAAGATATAAATTACGTTAATTGTATAAAAGATNGTAAGAGGGTTCTAAATATGATGGTAAGCGGCAGGGCCGGGAGAGGGCGACCAAAAAAAGTGTGGATGAATTGTGTGAAAGAGGATATGTCTATTAAGGGTGTGAATGTAGAAATGACAGCGGATAGAGTGAAGTGGCGAAAGGAAAAATGCTGTGCCGACCCCACCTAGTGGGATAAGGGCAAGAAAACAACAACAAAAATTGTTCCTAATCGTTGTTAGCATTGAAGGAAATATTTTTGTATTTTGATTATTCTATGAATAGTGTATCTGTTTATTGCATTATTAATTACTACTCTATCATTTTTATCTTTCAGCAATATCTCTAAAGCCTGGGAGAAATCGCTACAAAGCTATACGGCCGCTTTATTGGGTTATACTGAAATTTATTTTAAGTGTTTTTTAATGTGTATATTTCATGTGGTATTCAAGAAAAGTGTGCGCTCTCCGTCTTTCTCTCTCTCTCTCTCTCTCTCTCTCTCTCTCCCTCAGTAAACTAACTAGTGCTTGATAATCACACCTAACGGGGACTATGCGGGTGACACCTCGGGGAACAATAACATAATAAGTTACATTGTTCTGAGGATTATTTACAAAGTAGTCAAGCGCGTGTTATGCAGTCACTATATATGTGTATGACTGGTATTTCTAAGTGGCATAGCGTAATATCTTTTTATAGGATTGAAGGTGTGTTTTATAAAATAGTTACAATGGCCTTATCCAAATATTGGTCACCATAATGTTCACCTACTGGGCACTGGCCGCCTTTCTTATAGGAGCGAGGGTTTCAGAGCATAGATCTATCATGATGTACTGCTCCGGGTTTGTAGGCTACACATAAATATTATTCCGGAAAAGTACTGGTTTCCTCACGAGTTCTTCTTACCCGAAATATACAATGATGAATTTAAAATAACGGTTTGACACATTCGTTTTTCAAAGAAAACTTAGTGGTGACTGCTTAAGACTTGAACCCGTGACTGTTAATATGATCCACATAACCCTAGGGCCATTACCAATTTTTATTTTCGAAATTTATTAATATAAATTATTAAAGAAGTAGTATCTTTCACGAAGTAAGTTACTTGAAAAGGGCAAGTATATATGAAGAAGTCGTATAAAACCAATAAGGAAGTTTTAAAATTCCACTTTTAACATTTTGGCATTACTGACATTTACCGTTGTTTTATTTAGTTCTTCATAAATAATGGATATATCTATATAACCTTTAGGTGGAGATAATACATAAAGACATCTATTCAATTTATTCAATTCACAAAGTAATATGAAAAAGTTATTTTCTACATAAAACAATATTAACACTAGAAGTTGAGTTGTTGATTGTTGGTTTTAACAATATATATGTATTTGTAGGGAGAGTTTGAACTTGTAATTAAAATTTAAAAACTTGTAAATGTTTGATGGTTAATTTAGAAAATTGGGTAAAATGTAATGTATTTTTAAAAAGAACTTACCATGACACCATACTGCCCTGTTTCTCGATTTTTTCTTAATTCTAAGGAGACTGAGGATCCGTAATTAGGCTGATGCGGTATAAAGACTCTTAGTGCAGCTAACATAGCGGCAACATTAAGCTCGTGACCTGAATATAGGTACATCTTCGCATGGTCTGCACTTCCATTGATCGCAGCATTCGTTATACGTACTATATCCCCCATAAGAACGCCTAAAATAAGGCATGAATATTTACAAAAGTTTTACCACATTTTTTTTGTACACAGAAATATAATTATAGGTTTTGATGGAAAACTTTTTTGATTTATAAGGCCAAATAATGAAATAGCTGTTGCCGTTCGCCTATCGTAATATAACCATGAATATGTTTGTGAGTTTTCTAAATACACAATTAATATATTTTCTAACCACTTAAAATTTTGAAAAAGGAAAACTAAAATGTTGAATGGTTTAAAATCGTAGCCCTTTTATGGTTTTTGTACCTATTTAAGCAAAGTTCATTTAATTGGAATTCAAATTTACATATAAAATGAATTTACTATTTTGTCAAGTTCTCATAAACCGGTCTATGTTAGGTTGTCGATTTTCCTAAAAAAAAAACTATACCAGCATCATCCTAAAATAAGCTGCGTGTTAATTTATATGGCAGCCATTATGAAGCATATCAGGCTGTAGCTAAACAAGATAATAAATCTTTTTGAAACTAACTTATCTGATATCTGTCAAGTAAGCCAATTCCAGGAAAATTTGTTTTCTGTATTTTACATTAACTAATTCAATTTACTACATGAAATCGTGCAATATCTTTAATGATATTCGACAAAATTAGTAGCAAAGTTGTCGAGGAAAATGTAGTCTCATTATGTAAAGTAGAAACTAGCTGTAATGTATGCTCTTATCGGGGATTCCTCTATGTCCGAGACTAACTAAGCTTGGCTAATTCAACATGTTTTATTTCCATACGCTCACTGAGTAAAATGTTATATAACCAAATGAAAATGTCCAGCACGATCTTTGGTAGTGTTTAAATTAATACGTTTGTGTTAAAAATTTGTATTTTTCGTGAAATTATAATACATACTTACTATGTTAGTTTTATAATCGTGTAATATATTTCAATTAATGTTTATATATCCGATCATCCTCTATACATTCTTAGTTAGTCACCCAATTAAGAAAAGGAAATTTGTTTGAAACCGTTTAAAAATTATTCAAGTCGTTTAAATCAACCAATGACAATTTGTAGTTCCACAGTCATTTTTATGATTTCAATATAAGTTTTTTTGCACAAGAAAATAGAGATTAATCGGACGTGTTCTTAACTAAAATTTTGGATTGTGTAATTACACATCCAATAATGGATTGTGTGATTACACATCCAATAATATTCAAGCATCAAACCTGAAGTATATCTTATCAAATCGGTGTTGTAATAACTGCAGTGGTATTCTAATTTGGTCATGTTTTTTATTTGTGGCATAACATCTTGGGCCCATTGCGGGATGGCCACTCCAGAATTGTCCTGAAATTTAAAACCTCAATTTTATTGGACTATTAGCTGTTCCCCGCAGTGTTACCCGGGTAGTTCTCTACCTCATGACAATGTAGAAAAATCATCCGTTCTTTGTGAGGGACTACGTCGCGAAAGGATTATGTAAGCCGTGTTCCAAATTATGGGACGAATAGTTTTGTTATCTTACAGCAGCGAAATGCGTTTTCATTGCTTTTAATTTTGTGTTTGCGGAATGTTCATCTATTTTCCAAAATAAAAGTAGCCTTTATTAGTCCTTTTAAAAACAGCACGTGAACGTCCCGTCAAAATTTGCCCGTTCATTTCAAAAGTTAGCCGCAACAAAAATAACGCAGACAAAACAGCCAAAGATAAAAAAAATCTCATTACAGTCGTATATATTTCCATATACAATTTTTAAAAGCTGTTATTTAGAAATTTCACTCGGATGACACTTCATTTTTATTTATTTGTTTAGATACATCTTGAAAATTAAATGCAAGTGGATAAGTTTAAGATATGAATTACATACCAAAGCTTGAAAGAGGTTATCCAAAAAGAACACTTCTTCGGGTAGTGTTATATCCGTTTCCGTTTTCTTGCTTAGGAACTTTAAAAAGTCTGCATATGAATCCAGCTCGTGGCGTATCTCGGGTAACTTATACATACTGTTCTTTAATACTTCATAAGGGCCGCAATGGTTGAAGTAGAGCAACTGTAAAATACAACAAGTATTACGGCGTTTCAGGGCCAATGGTACGCTGTAATTCCTAATTTTTCTGAGTCTGGTCTGGTTGGCTTTAGCCATGGTAACTATACTAAGGTTTTACACTTAGAAAATTTTAAGTTGTCTTAATAATGTCAACTTCAATATAATATGTCCAAGAAGTGATGCTGTTGTTATTTAATCTATGATCCTTGTTACAGAATGAAGGTTATTATTTAATTTGTATAATTAATAAGTGCATACTCTCCTTCTTAAAATCGTGCTGAAATGTTTAATCGACAGTAATAAAATATTTTTTGTTCATCCAGTCAAGTTCAAATAAATTTTTATTCGTTGTTAAGGACACTTTTTGTTACGTACGTACTACTTACGACGGGGAGCCTCGGAATCTCCGGAAAATCATCCGAGGCCCCCGCTGTGTTCTGATTTTCGGACATCTTCTATTAGGCCATACCTCTTGTTGGCATTAGGTGCTGCCGGGACATATTAAAACCACTTTATCCTGCTGTCTTCCTGGAGTCATATGACTGCTAAGTACACACATAGCCCCCTTTGTGACCGCTCGCGACGCCAAGTCCCACTATCAAGGATATGTTATTTTTGTATTTCAACAGCCTTGCTCCGGTCTTTGACTCCTCCGGGAGAGGGAATGAAGGACACGTATAGTATTTGCAAATATTTGTTTTTGTGAAAAGCTCTACAGCGTATTGTAAGCAAACGTAAAAAAATAAGGTTTCTCTGTATGTAATGAGTGTAAGTAGTACATAGACTAGGTAGATGGCGTAGGAAATGACCTTAACTTTTTGTATTACATTAACTCTACTAAGACCCCGGTTATAACTTTACACAATGCTTGTGAATATAAATACTTACATCATCGTCCTTCGCAGGCATTGTATCGTATGGTATAGGCTGCCAATCTAACTCAGGGTTCCATTTTTGAATTGGTAGCGGCTTATACAATGCCGCCAACACAGCCAGTGCACTCATCTTTGTACGCGAGTAATCTGTAGTTCGGATAGATATCTCTTCCGGTAAATATAACTCACTAATGGTATTGTTGTACATTTTTCTCAAATATTCACCCAAAACATACGCTCGTTGTTTACCTTTCTAAATGACAAATTAAAAATATAAATCTTATATTGTAATTCTTTTGTTTACTCTTGATTATCTAAAGCTATCACAAACTCATAGTGAATGGGTGAGGATGATATGGTTGTAATATAAAAGATCTGGTCCAATTAGTTACTATCCAAATTCAAAAACATGTAAGTAGTAACTAATTTGGCCGGGATACTTGCTAGTTTAGTGGTTACATCGCTGAAGAATAAGTTATATTATCACATACTGAACTATTTACGTTTTAACGAACAGACACGATAACGTCAAAAATGTGGCTCTACTATTGTTGTCTCCTACGTATAGTGAGTCAACTGTCACTGGGTACTATGATTTTTTGGTGATTTCGATTTTAAAGTGACTGTATATTCAGCCTGAATCATATTTTTTTTTTAAATTGCAGAGTTATACATAATGTTAAAAGATTATATCCTCAATATTAAAGTTAAAAAATAGTTTTAAAACTCCCTCCGAAAAATTACGATTTTACGTTAACGCACCTTAAGTAATTGCCATCGACGTTTTTCTGTTATGAAGAGCTCTATAGAACTCCATAAAAACATATTAGATAGATGTAAGAATAACTTTTAACCATCTACGATATTAGAGAATATTTTCTACTTACTAGGGTCAAAGCCTTCTTCCCATAGGGGAAGAATGCACTATCATCAATTTTCGAAGAGGGGTTTAAATATATCTCTTCTTCATCTGGCGTTCTGTCGCCATGTCTGAAAACCTGCAAGTATCAATGCCATAATATATACAATAAAAAAAATTATATAAAACTAGGATTTAAAGCAATCTACATATAGCTAAAAATAAAATAAAAATAGACATATGAGTATATAAGTATTAGTTTTTCAAAGATCAAGAAAGTTTGTGTTTAATGTCAGCACATATTTTATCAATACTAATAGTATATTAATGAGTCGTATATGGTAATATTAATAGCACTTAAATCGGCTTAATATGCTCTTCATATAAATATTGTTTAGTATAATCAACATAAATGAACTTGGATAAATTTGTTGAACGGCTCCCCTTTTTGCGCATTAATTAATGTCTTTGTTAAGATTAATTGATATTAAAAATTCAAAATAAATCATTTCAATGCTAATTGAGTTTATAACGCTCTTAATATGTATACCTCGTTAAACCAGATTTCCACCGCTATATTTTTGATTTCAAAGGTACTGATTATCACTACTCTTAGAATTAATTTATTTTATAATGTTTTTTTTTGTTATAGGAATTTGTGATGTAAAATTTGTCATTACTTTAATAATGCGCTTAATGTGAAGATAAGTTAGCTGAAAGTAGGTGCCCGTCTAATATCCCGTATCTTCAGTGTCTCTCCAAATCCACACGGATTTTCTTCTAGATCATTTAAACGGACATCGCAAATTTTTTACACATAAAACGTATCTGCTTATGAAATCAACCTTACGTATCTTATATACAAATGAAGTAGACTAGCACATTCAACTCAGTAGTACACTTAACAATATTTCAATCATTCAAAGTATTTGAATTTTGTAATGCTACATAAATGTTCACTATTTTATTATGACGACCGGATGTTATTACGGCTTAGGTACCAACAAGCAAAATGCCGATCAATATGCAAACCTGGATAAATTTAGATATTTACTCTAACAGTAACTATTTCAAATCTTACTCAATAACCCATGCAATAACAACCAATTCGACACCCCCTTTTCGTTAATGCTTTTTATAGCTTAGTATTTAAATTCGTATTCGTGTTTATACCGCTAATTTAAACATTTTATGGGCCATCTATGACAATGTAAAATATAAGTTGTGATTTAATTCTTTTGTTTATATACTTACTACAAATGCAGTCACTAGATCATTTTTTTCCAAAATATTTCCCACGTCAATATTCGACGGCGACTCTATTACAAGGAGATTGGATTGTTTTGGCACATCACACGCAACTACCACGATCGTAAATAAAATAAAGAACATTGACCACCTCATTTTAATTGATATAGATCACAAGAAAAACAACCTGCCTTAATACACGGGCCAATAAAGACTGACAACGCTACCTGTGATATTTTATTTAAATAGACATTCTACACCTAAAATTGCGATGTTGTAGCACCTTACGTACTTACTTTTTTGTTCGCTTATGTGTATGCGAATTTTTTACAATTATCAGCTGTAAAGATTGTTTATAATATAAAAATACAAATATGTATCATAAATTATGTCATGGATGTAGAACTAATATGATTTATACATAGATATACTTTTTTAAGAATATTTCACAGTTATTTAATTGAGTTATTAGAAACTTGCAAATATTTTTTTATATACTTGTATTTAGATAATGGAATCTACCAAAATATTTTATTACTTAGTTTTTTTTCATCTAAATTTAAAAGTTCGTTTCGGTTTCTTAACAATATTTCTTTTACAGGAATGGCTGACGTCCATTATAACGAACAAGCGTTCCTTGATCAACTAGTGATATGTACAGAATACGTAGACAAGGCAGAAAGATATGAACTTCTTGGCCCTCTTTATCGTCTTATAATTCCGATATATGAGAGAAGAAAGGACTATCAAGCTCTGCTTACTTGCTACCAACACCTTACTAAAGCTTATGCGAAAGTCATCGAGGTCACCAATTCGGGAAAACGACTTCTTGGAAGATTCTATCGCGTAGCATTTTTCGGAAAATCCCATTTCGGCGAAGACGAGGAAGGTATAGAATTTATTTACAAGGAACCGAAATTGACGTCACTAAGCGAGATATCGGAAAAACTACAAAATTTTTATGAACAAAAGTTTGGTCCCGGTTGCGTTAAAATGATTATGGATTCAGCACCGGTAAGTTTACAATATAAATAGACAGGTTTTTGTACTACTTTGTGGTTAACTGATAATTATTAAATGAATATCAATTAGGCCACTTCCAAGGTCTTATCTATCTTCACAATTATAACGTCATACGACACTATTTTAGAAACGCTAATAAAAAATTAAAAATTTAACGTGATGTAGAAAATTATTTTAGTCCGCAAAAAATATTACATAATTCTGATATTTGTTACATCGTCACACAGAAGTGTTGCTATTAAAAAAGAATATCTTGTCGAATTGATTCTATAACAGTGATAATTTATGAGTAAAGCATACAAACCGTTAAATTTAAACATTACGTAAATCTTAAATGATTCATACTTTGTCATTAGCAGAAAATTTGACTTTGGATATAACATACTAATATCAGTTATTTATAGGTAATTCGCGAAGAGCTAGACGGCAAGCTAGCTTATATACAAGTGACATGGGTTCGCGCTTCACCAGAAGGCATGGCGACTATTCATTCTGGGAGTGAAGGCTCTTTTGAAAGGGCCCATAATGTTCGCAGATTTGTGTTTGAAACGCCCTTCACTAGGGATGGCGCTGCGCGTGGTCCCGTGCATCACCAGAGATTACGACTTACACACCTTACCGGTAAATTTTATTTAATTATTGATACACAATCTTATCGCCTTAAAATCGCATTGAATCATCAATGTATATATTCTTTGCACCATAAATGTTTCTGCCGATTACATTATGCCAGAACATTTTATGATATTTGTCACCGTTAAGTTAGGTTGGCTACTAAAGATGGCTCTCAAATAAAGAAGTGCAAGGCGGTGCAAATTTACCTACCTTTACTAGATAGACAAATATCTATATAGTTTAGATCCCATTTGCAAAATCGGTAAAATTGTCATTATGTTGCAAGTTAAAAGGGCTATGAAATTTTGCCAGCTTGTTCAACCTCCAAACAGGGCTTCCAATTCTCTTTCACTGATGAAAACGTTACAATTAAATGTTGATACTTGGCACTGCCATTCTTTGGGAGCAATTCCTTTATAAACCCTTAATCGGATTCATCCCGGGCATCTGTTAAGTTAATTTAATAGCGCTCACCTCATAAATTGAAACGTAAACGCCTTTTCTAAATATTATAGAGATTTCTCACCCTATACACACTCCAATCCGATTGCAGATGCATTTCTCAGAAAAATAATATTTGCAGGACTAACAATTAAAATTGCTACTTGTAATTGTTTACACAAACGTGCCTGCGAACTCTCGTCTAAGAGTGTACGGCGTGTCTTATATCAAATCCAACTTAAAAATGATTAAAAGCTAGAATTAGAAGGCGAAATCACATTTTTAGAAAGCTAATAATTAAGAAGAAGCTTATACTAACGTGTTAATTCCCTAGAGAGTGAAATGTGTTATTTTTCCTTCGAGATCTACTCAGTATTCAAATGTAAAATGTATTGATTGCTTTTTATATTTATAATGTTTATCGTTGAATTATTTTCCTTAAATTAAAATAACAGACACGTGTAGACGATATGATCCTGTTAGTATTCGTATATGTTTGACGTTCCTTAGAATTATCTCGTATGCTATTTTTTACCGACTTCAAAAATAGGAGGAGGTTATCAATTCGTCTGTATTTTTTTTTATGTTTGTTACCAACCGATTTCGATGATTCTTTTTTTATTGGAAAGTATACTTCAAGGGTTGTTTTATGATAGTTTGGTTAGGTTCTGATGATGGATTCCATGACAAAGTGACGGAATTCTTCAATTCTTAGGAACAAATTAACGATACGATAACGATACGTGCGAAGCGGTGGTAGCACGTATTAGTGTTGCCCTCGATTACCATATAAAAGACTGGTGATAGCGGGGTGGCAAAATAACTGACCTGTAACGCATAAGGTAGCGGGTTCGAACCCGGGTGTGGCGATATCAATGTAAATTTCACTCTGCAAAGTTGTTTTATTTAAACGGTGCGGTCTCATTTGAGTAACGCGTTGTACCCATATTCAGACAAATTTGTTAGTGTACTTCACATTCACTAAAAATCATAAAATAAATAAAAAAAATTCAAAAAAAGAACCGCCTTCAAAACAAACTTACAAATATTAATATGCTCTAAAATGTAAAAAAAAAAACATTAAACAAAAAATAACATTAATAACAATATTTGTAACAGTTTGTTTTGAAGTCGGTTCTTTTTTTGTTAAATTTTTTATTTATGTATCTAGCATAGTAATTGATATGGAAAGGAAAATATTTTTATTTTACTTTTTAAATTTTTATTGATAAAAATACGCTAGAACTTAGGGACATAATATTTACAATTACTGTCCTCGAGCCTATACAAATTAATTAAAAATCTCTCAGAATCTTGAACATTATTTTTTACGAAAAATGCAAGTTCAAAGTTATTTGTAAGAGGTTTTCCTGTATATTTTATTCCACAGCTGAGAACTGGTTTCCATATGTAAAGCGTCGGGTGCAGGTAATCGAGACGCAAGTTGAGGAAAAAAGTCCTATAGAGGTCGCCGTATCCGAGATGGAGAGTCAGGTGGCAGAACTAGTGGAAATTGTTAACGCTAAGGCCCCCGACATTAAGAAACTGCAACTTAGGTATTAATCTACATCAACATATCTGTATTAATCTTTACATACATGATTCTTTAGTATTGAGCGTATGTATCTAAACTTCAAAGGGTGCGTTCACGCGTTATATAATGCAATTTGCGTAGAAGGGTGATTTTATTAAAAGTTATGATGTGTTACAGGGACGGGGCTTCGAAGAAGATGTTACGTAACATGTAATTTAAATTAAAAACTATGGCAATAAAATCAATCTGGTTGGCAACCCTTTTTGTATGTTTTATGGAGAGTTTGTCGTCTCTATTGCAGTTTTAAAAAACGACTGTGCTTTAGACCATACGAGTGAAGTAAACAATATACATATATTTTTTATATGTATGATATACGAGTATACATGCACTGTGTCATTGATTTATGTAATGTAACTGGGCGTGAGAGGAAGAACATATGGGCTTACACCTTTCTTGTCCCTACTGTCATGTACGAAACGTTACTCTCTCTGTTTATTTTCACTAATTTTATACGATCACGCTCTTCGTAACGCTCTTGTCATGCATTCGTCAGCTTACTCCCCAAATCAAGCAATCGTAAAGGACTTCAAAAATTGCTTTACGTTATACCTGGAGCTTAAACGTCTAAAAGGATTATGATTTTTTCACCGTGATTATATAGATTTAAGAACAATTTAGAGAATTTGACCTGGATTTCCCCATATAGTGGTTAATAAAAATGATGTCTTTACAATTTTTTCAAGTAACACAGAAAGACAGCTGTTGATTTAATTGAACAGTGATAGAACTGAGCTGATGTCAGTTATTAAGTGCTGCTCGTGATTGAACTTCCACGACCGAGAAAGTACCCTGTCCTTAGAGACTATCAGTGTGTGCTATATTTTATTGGTTGAGTAAGGAATTTGAATGCCAAAAAGGGTAGACAAGGGGAAAACGTCTTAGGCCTTTTAATTGACATTGGCAATTCCACTGGACCTGATAATGTCTATAGGCGACGTGATTTACTTTACATCAGATTAAGCGTTAACACGTTTGCCGGCCTATTTACATGATAAATTATGATTTTTAAAAATATACGATACTAAACCCAATATTATTAAAATGTTGTAATTTAGAATAACTTTTAAAGAATAAAAAAGATATAAAAACAAATTATATCCGTAAACGTTTCATTTCCGCGAACCTTTGCACAATAATTCATTCTTCTAATCATTATGGCATGACTTTGCGGGATAGTTAAGTCAAATATAATTAGCAATTCTATGCTGTTTTCAGGCTGCAGGGCAGTATATGTGTGCAAGTGAACGCCGGCCCCCTGGCGTATGCAAATGCTTTCCTGGACCCCACCTTGGTCCTAATGTACCCAGATGATATGGTCGATAAACTCAAGTCCATATTCAAGTATGTATAGCTGTACAACTAACTAATAGATTTTTTTTTTTTCAATTTTTCCTGTGATGTTTTTACCTTTGCAACTCAAATTAAATTTATTACCCATTAATATATACAATATATCATATACACATATCTTCCTAGATATAATAATAGATTAAGCATAATAAGTTTGTTAATATGTATGTACTAATCCTAGATTGTGAACTGTATACAGACAGACATTTAAGTTTGCATAATTTTTTCCAATAGATGGCGATGTACTATTATAAAAAATAAATTTAATTAATGAATTTATATTTGAAACATCTGTATTAATATCAAATGCTATCCCATTACTAGTTAAAGTATAAGTCTCGTATGAGTTAGGGGGCCGGTGCCTAGCAACTTTTAATAGTTAAAAAAAAAACTTATTTTTACTTGTGAATAAACAAGGTTTTTGAATAATGATTGAAAATTTGAACAAATGAAATGAAAAGTTTGAAAAAAGTCTTGCAAATAACATTGTTTTACGCAAAACAGTTGATGATCTAATAAAAAGAGCTTACATTCTTATGGATTTAAAAATTGTGAGGTATTATGTATCCACACTGCAAGTGAAACAGCTGATGCAAACATGGTCGCCGCCATATTGGCCTTGGATCCGATGTCAATCACCTTTCACATTACCTCTACTCAGTAACCGGCTGTAATGATATGCAATAGATAGACAAAGAAATCTATTTTGAAATGTAGGTAAAGAAGTGATTTTTCTTTTAGTCATTCAATCAAGTCTTTGAAAAGCGACTGTAAGAAATGATTTACAACCTTGCCTTCAATTTTAGATAAATATTTTTANGACAGGGATGTGTTGCGTCACCATGGCTGTTCAACCTTTTCATGGATAAATGTTTGACAGATTTAAAAGAATGTATGTATGGGTTAAGAATGAATGAATTACTCATCAAATGTTTACTCTACGCTGATGATCAAGTAATACTTGCGTCATCCGCTAACGAGCTTCAGGAGATGATATATATATATATATACTACTACTACAACTTATTTAATCGATATATATATCGATTAAATAAGTTGTGTAAAGGTCACGGTCATTCACCGCGTTCTTATTAGCATTTAAGAAACGTGACTAAATATTGACACACAGGTTTCCAAACTTTTGCCTGTTCTAATTAAAAAACTAATTTCTATGACCGTAATATTTACCAATATCAAGCTTGCTAAAACCAGAATTAAAAGTGTCATTGATCTCTTATCTTACCAGATTTTTATTAGATATAGGCTCGTAGTACACACAGTATCGACGTAAAAACCACAATGGCCTAATGGCGCGTGGATTCTTGTTTAAAGAAGTCGCGGATTCGAATCCAACAACAGGCACCGTTAATTTTCTCTATATAAAAATAAAACTTACGTGATTGTCATTTTTTTTATAGTATCGACATAGTTTCCTGTTTTTTACAGCTGAACTTAATACGAACATAATTTAGCTGTTGTTTCTTTGTAATATGCAATTTGCTTAATAAAGTACAAAGGAATTTTACTAGGATATAACTATTTATATGCTCTTTTATATAAAAGGTCATCTATATATATATATAGAAGAGATATCCAGGTATCTACGGACTCATTACGATATCTCTGGAACCATAAGGCGTAGAGACTTGAAATTTGGTAGGAATATTACTTTTGCCGAGTAGAGGACAGCTAAGAAGGGGTTTTGCGAAATTTCACCCGCAAGGGGTTTGCGGAGGTGTTAATTTAATATATTCAAATTTTCTCATTTAATAAAAATTCAAACTTTACACTTATAAACTATATCTTTTATGGCATGTATATTTTGGTAAGAATTATTTTTGACATAATGGAAACAATTTGCCTAAATTAATGAAAATGCTACCAAAAAAAATATTCCTAGTTAGTATATTATACATATAACACGGTCATCATATATTTAATTTGCAATTATGAATATATCAGCAAATATGATTCGTCTAACAAAGTCGATTAGCTTAAATTTGTTAAGTATTATATATTTTCAGTTCTCTTGTAACTAAGGTGACCTCCGTTCTCTATCCGCGAAAAATAATAAATATATATTATATTCTTAACTTTGAAAAACAAAAGAATTAAGTTGATGTAGATATAATAATTAAAGCACCACGTTTAACAAAAACATGAGGAAAAAACATTTCATAACTTGAATTTCTTGACTCTATATTTTAACGAGTACTTCGCTTCTTAACCGGTTTTATTCAACCGGCTTCTTATAAATGAACTATTATATAATAATTAACATATATTATTTAGTATCGATTAATTTCTGCTATAGTATCGAATCGCTTTAATTTTTAATGTAACGTACATTGATTGACCTATTTATTGAAATACGATGTTATTATTTTCTAAGATGGTCCCCTTATTCAATTATTGGAAATCCCATTTTCTTGGGAAAATTATAAATATTCGCTATGGGCAGCAACGGCAAGAGGGGAGGGATGGGGTCCTATTTGTTTTAAATTCTCTATGATATCGCATACATGAATAAAATATTTATTTTAAAACTATTTTTATTATATCTTATTAATTATATCCCTACGTATAATTATCAATCTGGTCACGAGTAGACCGACTGTACCCGTGACTATGAATTACATTATAAATTCCATTGATATATCATGAACTAAAAGCTAAGAAAATGTATTACATCTTATATCTTGTTCTCCACTGCTTGTTTGTTTTCTTTGTTAAAATAAAGTAGACTAATTAGCTTTGTCCAACTAAGAGCGCGTTCTATATCTTTTTTGTAAAAATTAACATAACAGCTAGGTAATATTGTATCCCTTTTTAACGATGCATACACGTTAGTATTGAAATATTCAATGGACATTGTGCACACAGATTTTACTTGTTGAACTTGTCATTGCATATCCTCAGAAATCATGAGTGTTATTGAGTCATAAAATAAACGAAAGTATAAATAAACATACTTTACCATAATTTCCTATTCACTTCGCCGTCACTTTATTTAAGTTTATTTAGAAATAGAAGTGTTTCTGAACTTCTGCCTAAGCATAACATTATTGAAAATCCAAATCTTACGAGTAATATCCCATTTACGGTACATTTTAAAATGAGATCACCTGTGATAGTTTTTTGTAACCCTGCTATTGTAAAAATGTAAAATATAAATTGATTATATTAAGGATTGTTTTTTTTTACAATTACTTTAAACAAATTGTGAGACTTGCCATTTCTCCAACACCAATAATATCAATGTTATTTTAAATTTTCATCGTGTGCAAGACAAATAGTGCTATAAAGTACAAAGACTACTTATTATTGACATACTCGATTTATTTGACATAGACAAATGTTTATAGTGAATACATACATACATACATACATACATAGCATCACAGCTCATTCCCATAGGGGTAGGCAGAGACAACTTCCTTCCACTTGCCACGATCCTTGCATATCTCCTTCGCTACTTTCAATCTCATTAAACCTTTCATACAAGTTCGTCGGTTTAGAGTACTCTTGACCTGGCCGTTATTTAAAATGTCCTGGATTTGGTCCAGGAACGTTCGCCTCGGTCTTCCCCTTCCAACTTTCGCATTCACTCTTGACTCATAAATCCTTTTTGTCAGTCTCCTTTCATTCATTCTCTCTACATGCCCAAACCATCTAAGCATACCTTTTTCAATTTTAGTCACTACGTCTTCTTTTATACCACAACGTTCTCTTATATAACTTTATTTTTATTTTGATTCATAATTTTCATTCATAAATCAATTATAGTTAAATTTAAATACAATATGCAACAGGGAGTTCCTGACAGTGTGCCATGCTGCTTTGCAACTAAACGCGAAGCTGATAAGTTCAGACCAAGTTACCTATCAAGAGGCACTCGAAGCTAACTACTACAAGCTCAGCGATTCACTGTCCAGCGTACTCGGACAACCGCTTCAGGAGATCCTTCTCAATGGTAACCTCAGCACCACCGTCACCGGTGTCGAAGTTGAATCTAGCAACGCTTAAGATAAGTTTTTCAACATTATACCCTCAAATTAATTACCCTTATTATTATTGTAACAGATATCGTCAATTGTAAAAGATGTAAGGTACAATAATTAGGATTCTCTTTCATAATAGATATCATAATGATCCTAATTTGTTTAGGCTCAATAACCTTTTTTAAATTGGTCTGCCGTAATCAGTGGTTCGAAAAGTGTATTCTACTGAGACAAAAAACCCACTAGTTTCACTTTTCCTTTCCGGCCCCGAGTATTATAAAATAACGAGTGATCCCAACGGGGGTACCTAAACACTCCAGTGCAGTTGTATAGAAATTTGAAATAGTCTGATCTAAACAACCATATTTCTAAACGTGCTGTGCTTTCTTTATAATGCTTATAATTTAGGATTTAAAAAATAGGAAAAGTCTCTTGTCCAGTTCTTAAATAAAAACTATGGGAGATATCAAATGCCTCGATGTGTCGGTTAAGTTAAACTTATTTACATTTTTTTATAAATTCACATTTATTTACATTGACCTGCAATGGCATCTGGAAGCGAATACTAACTTTTTTATAGTATAAAGAAATCTTCAACAATACAATATGCTCTTTCCATAAGAAATTTCTATAATCTTAATATTATCCAGGAACAAATCCAAAACAGACTGATGTATATTGTAAACATGTGTAGGCTCATCTCAGTATGTTGAAACTTTTAAGATCCTTATACCAATATTTTGTTGGTACAGGGAGTAGAGGTCGTTACAAAGTCATCTTAGCTAATTTGTGATAATATCTGTTTAGTACAACATATAGCAACGAACTTGCTGAATAATAAGTCTCTGATGAAATGATACTATCACATAATATTATTATAATCTACAATAATTTTTCTTTTACTGCTAAATTGAATAGATGGTTAATACCACACCAAACTATTATTTGGGCTAAACTTAAATTGTTGACAAGTTTAAAGGTTGTTGTACCTTATTAATCTTTATCTAGTTACATCTAAATATTCGCCTTTAATTGTAATACGGCACACTGTATCAAAATCTATTTACTATATATTTAAGGTAATCACTTTTTAATCTCACTTCACGTAAGCTAATTACACAGTGATTATAAACATATTTCTTAGAAAGAGCATAAGATGCTTTTCATTTTTTTTTACTCATGTATTTCTCTTTGTTTATATTTGTGTGTATATATATATATATAACAATAAAGAGGGGCATAAAAGATGGGAGGAAGGGCAGTCAGACAGCTGCTGATCCACAATAAATTTTACTGTCGGTAATCCAGCTAAGAATCATCTAGCTCTTTGAAAAATGTCTCATTAATATTTAATATACCACAACATTTATTAGTAGTGTGGTCAATGCGACTTGACAAGCATTTGAACTCTTATATATTGTAATATCACAATTAAATAAGTAATATAGTCCCGTTTATTGACATATGCTTAGCTGATAATGAATGAAAATTAGGTCTTCTGAAAGACATAGGTCTTATACAAAATGATCTTAATTAAAATGACGGAAATTCGACTGTTATTTTTCTGCTCATTTGCATCTATAAGAATCAGGAGTTTTTCAATGGCGAAAGGTATATAACTGACTTTCATAAAATGCTGATTAGGTCGTTCTGGTGCTCTCAAATCTTCCCGACTTTTAAAATGAAATACTTTATATCTATGACTTTCTACAAGCTAGAAAGTAAGCAGCCCGACATAGCTCTAATAAAGTTAAAAAATAAGTTGACAAATGGCATGACACAATCAAATATTTTTGAATATAAATTAGATATACAAGTCAATTAAATCGTCCATGCCTTTTACTTAAATTTGTTCATAGTAATGGAAGTCATAATCAGCAGGATTTTGGACGCTTAATTTTTTTTATACTATTAAGAGAGAAATTTCAAATTGTGTAAAAAAATTATATTACTCTATGACAATCGCCATTTAAATCGAATAATACTTGGACACGTCACGATCTCTAATTATATTGCACACTATCTTATTATCTCAATGAACGCTATGCTTATAAAATAATCATTTCCTACACTTAAAATGTATATTTTTAAATTAAAAAAAACTATCGTTTTTTTGGTTCAAAGAGCTCCAAACTAATCTCCCACTAATCTTGAAAGTTCGTAAAGAACATACATCTGATTTTCATCACAATTGCGTAATTTATATTACTAATACTAATATAATAAAAATAAAAAATGTAGAACAGTCGTACATTTACCTTGTACTTAACTACATTTGTTATTTTTAACATTTCATTAAATATAAGTATGTAGTTTTTATTAAGTTTTATTTATGATAAAAGTAGCAGTAACCAAAACCGTTCTATTATAAATATTACTTTATAAATTCAATTTATCAATATAATAAAAATAAGTAAAGACATCAATCGTGAAACGCATTGTGAGTATATATCTCAGTACCCTCATAAACTTAACATAATTTTTATTACAACTTATGTTTCATTGAACGTGTGTTTAATTACAAATTATGTCACAGTTTCTTTAACCTTTCTTGCCGTAAGTATCACAAAATTACGCATGATCCGAAAGGGGGTACCAAGACCCTTGTTCGTTTGTATAGAAATCTGAAACAGAGTTATCGAAACATCATGTGCATAACGTTGAGTTATTAAAATAAAAATAAAAGGTTTAATTCATGCGTAATTTGAACGGATTTTTTTCAAAAGATCCAATATTAGACAAGTGAATATTTATTTACTTATTTAACAATCGACATAGGTAACGATATAAGATCTGATTTTGAAATCTGGATGTCTTTAAGACAATTAAATTAATTAAATTTATCATGATATCGTAAGACAATTTATATAGACAATTTCGTAAATTATATTCGGCAAACTATTTCAATGACAATAAGACTATTTGTTTTTTTACCTGACAATACTTATCTCAAACCGATCCAAACAACTCATAAATTTATTATAATGTGGAAGAATATTAGATGATTTAACTTAAATGTATCATATAACTTATTTATATAATACAATATGAATTCATACATTTGAGAATGAAATATATGATATGCTTAGTTTAAGGTTCCTATAATTTTAAACTACCCACCATATCAAATAAATGTATCTCTCCTTTCATAGTTCAATTAAATTTAATACCGTTGGATAATTTAACATGTCTGATTTGTATATTGTGTTGAATTAATATTATTTAATGTTTTGATTTAATAATATCACTATTACGTTGATACAATTTAGTACAAGTTAATGTTCTATTTAAATTTTATTTACATAGTTTATGTTAGTTTTATTTATTTTGCTGGCAAAACTGATTAGTTTTTGATATTAAGTAGACTCAATTTCATTGATGTATTACTTATTCACACAAATTTAGTCTCCCTATTAGACTACGTTATTCAAATGTATCATTATATATGCCATTTGTGAGTAGTTATTAATTAGGAACAAGTATGAAACAATAACAATGGACTGGACTATTTATGTCAACAGAATAGAAATTCTATACTCATAGACTTCGAAATTATTTTACAATAAGAGTATACATATAAGTTAAAAGTCCTCTAGAGTTATACATATAACTCTGGAAAGCAAACACGTAGTAACAGTTTATCAGCACAAAAAACAAAAACCATAAAGAAATATAACTTTCGCATTTATCGCTATTTTCTTGCTAAACGGATTAACTTTAGCGCCGTTGTCCTAAAGTTTTATCAAAATAATATTTTGTATATTACTATGTGTTTGTTTTCCAGCGTCAATATTTAAAAAACTTCGCAGTCTGGTAGTTTCCTATTATTTCATTCCATTTAATGATTTACATTATACATTAATACTTGTTTATATTACTTTTTATTTATTGTATAAATGATTTCACAGTGCTTTTGATAATTTCGAATATTTCAAATAAAATAAAATTATGCAATTGTAACCTTTAGTTAGGTGTCTGTTAATTTATAAATTAATGTAATATGGTGTTGTTTTCACTTATATATTTTACATTGTAAAGAATAAGGATAAAATAGAACGCCACAACATTGGATATAAAATTTTATTTTTATTTGCTGACAAAACGTATTTCTTTTTTATTTTGGTCTCGATAAACAATTAAAAGTCGACATCATATAAAAATCTTTTAAGATTCTTATTTAATTTCAGACAAAGATTCATTTATTTAAAACTGACGAAATGGAATGTTCTGATTAATTTACATTCCTACCTTTTTAAGTTTTAAGCAATTTCACTATGTAAACAATATATAGTAGGTTATTAGCCTACTATTACCTATTACCTTTATTTTTAGCCCGAGAGAGCAAAAACGGAAACGTAGAAAATTAGTGGAAATAGATTATCAAGGTTTAATTTAAAATCTTTTTGTAGGTTAATGCAAGGAAAATATTACGGGTATTATCTCGTGGTGCATTGTTTTAGCGCTGTTACGGAGCGCCCATTTATTGCGTGAAGTCATTCGGTAAATTTTTCGTATACCCACTTCTCCGGGTGACATTCTTTCCAAAAATCTCTCGCGAGATTTGAAAAATACGCATTTTTAGTGATTGATTATTGTCTTTAATTGTGTTGGACTAATTAAAAACTTTTATAGATTTGACATTTCGCCTTTCGAGCTGCTATTGCATCGTGTTGTGACGTTTACATTTGCTTAGAATTTGATATAGTTATTAAATATGATTTGCCGAGACTGTCTCCCATGAAGTAAATTCCTTTTAAACCGCTGGCTATCTCCCTTAAGGCACACTAAATGGTTAGTTTAAATGCCAGAAAATTCAAATGTTAATAGGTGAAATACCGTTTTTACAAAATGATTGATGTCGTTCTTGCTCTCAAGGCTACAAATATTTTATGAAAATATTCTTGATAAGAAGACGCTCTGTATGCAATTCTTTTCTGAACACTAGGCACTTTAGCTTGTAGCCTTTGAAATGCTTGCTTAGGATAAAATACCTTTATTTATTCTGATCAAGCATTTTAAGGCTAAGTATTTATATTTCATTTCAGTACTTAAAATGTTCTTAAGTTAGTCATTTATTTACTATCTATATACTTCACGTATATGCCATGAAAACATACTTAACTATATTCCTACTTCAAGTAGTTAATATATAATGTATCCTTGCACAAATTAATATAAATCAAAGAAATTGTATCTTAATCTGAATATTGTAATCTGAATTTGCTGTTTTAATACATTTATAACAATAAATTGGTGTTTTATTGTATTACCTGGTATATCTACCCCACCAACTGATTTGTTAAATTGGAAGTTACAGCAGTCATTATCGATAGTTAAAAGACGCTGCCGTAGACTTAAAATCAATACATACAATAGGTAATTCAAGTACAACAATAATAGTTATAAGTGGTTTGTGTTGAAAATAATATCAGTTGTATTTAGTTAAGGAAAGTACTAACTGCAAAATCAGTACTGTGATAATATCTGAAATCAATATCTTCTTACTACAAAAATAATGCTTTTAATCATATGTTTAATAAAGGAAATAGACAAATTCTTCCATTTGATTTAACAATTTCCTTCAAACTCAACTTTACTGAGCTGAGCATAGGACACAGCAACTTAAGCTCAGGGTAAAAATATATTGCCCTTTTTCACCTTATATCGATTATTATATACTCTACATATTCTGTGTCACCATAGATACATTTCATATAGTAAAGTAAATATCCGGCTCTTTATGCATACTCTGTCTTCTATTATACTACTGATTATCCTGAACGTATTGCTCTATTTTTATTATACTCTCTGGTTTGTGTTAATTATTGAAACTTCTATAGTCTATAGCTAAATATACAAATTGCAAGTTGGTGCTTTTTGTTGAACATTTTTTAATTAATTTCATTTCTGTTTGTGTTCAAGGACATGGAAGACGAATTAGAAGACAGGGTTTTGCACCAGACTTATGTGTCGTTTATGAAAATACTGTCGCGTTTTACAAGTAGTGTTGCCTTTGACACTCCATTGAGCTATTTATGGAAGATGGTGCGACTGTATTTGCTTAGATCCGAAGTGGTTGTGTTTACTCTAGCGATCATAATATTCTTCATGTATCTTCAAACGCTGGGGCTATGGAGCCGTACTCTTTTGAGTCGATTATCGCAGGCAATGAGTCCATTAAATGCGGTGCAACGCATGAAATTAATGGAAGGATCTGAAACCGATAAACAGAGCTGGGAACTTAAAGGTACACTGAGTGCGGCTTATGCAATCAAAGGCAGAAGAATGCACATGGAAGACAAGTTTATTATTAACGAAAATATAAATAGCACCGGCATATCACTGTTTGCGATATTCGACGGTCACGGCGGGGAATTTGCCGCCAACTACGCTAAAGACCATCTCATTCAAAATTTATACAACAAAGTAGTTGAAATATGTGCTTTCAAAGATGGCAAAATAGTCGGTACACCTCGAAGAGAGAGCCCAGAGGAGCAAACCAAAGATGAAAGCAATATTAAAGTAGAAAGAAAATCTAGCTTTAAAAAATCTACGAGCACAGCTGATGACACTTCAAGAAAAGAAATCACAGATCCAGAGTTATTGGCTCAGTTGTCTAAAGCAAGGCCTATAATTACAAGAGAAGTAAAGCCAATGAAAGCAGTGAAAAATGTTGCTATCCCATTATCAAGTTATGTGGATAAAGGAAAGATAAATTATGGAAAATTATTGACAGATGAAGTCTTAGCAGCTGATAGACTACTTGTGGAGGCAGCTAAGAGATCTATGAATGTAGCAGGAACAACAGCTCTTATTGCGATATTAGAAAATAATCACTTAATAGTAGCCAATGTTGGCGATTCTAGAGGAGTTATGTGCGACAGTCGGGGTAACGCCATTCCTGTGTCATTTGATCACAAACCTCAACAGGTGTGTAAATTTTGTATTTGTGAACTCATTCTTTTAGTTTATACATACACAACATGTATAAATATATCTATGCATAAGTTTTATACTCATATTTTAACAAATGATTCATCTTTGCCCTTAATAGCAATAAATTGGTAAAATTAACTAAAACTTATAGATTTATTCTATGGGTTCAGGAACTACATCAATAATATATAGGGGGGATCAATTGCTGCTTTATAAAATATTAATAATCATTTAATATTTCATTAGGTGCGTGAACAAAAAAGAATTGAGGCAGCTGGTGGCTACATTGCTTTTAATGGAGTATGGAGAGTGGCAGGTATCCTGGCAACATCAAGAGCTATGGGTGACTACCCTCTTAAAGACAAGAACTTTGTTATTGCAGATCCAGATATCCTTACATTTAATTTAGATGATCACAAGCCAATGTTCTTGGTGTTAGCTTCTGATGGCTTGTGGGATACATTCTCAAATGAAGAAGCTGTCAAATTTATTAAAGAAAGACTAGATGAACCTGATTATGGTGCAAAAAGTTTAACCCTCCAAGCCTATTACAGAGGGTCTGTCGATAATATTACAGTATTAATTATAAATTTTTTGAATAGCAATTTTTCAACATCTCAGTAAATTGTTCTCCTATTATAATATACTAAATATAATATAGAATATATAGTAACTCAGTCATAATAAATTTGTGTACATTTATTGTATTAAATTTTTTTTTTTCATAAAATAACAGGATTAAAACACTGCCTGATGTTTATAAATTAGTTGTGGATAATTAATATCTTACAGAGATTGACTATGGTATTACCTGCAGGCATGCAAATGAATAACAATGAATATGTTCAAAAGTAAAAAATAGTGTATATTAGTTAAATAGTGGCCCATACCAAAATCCTCATACAATTTGTGGCCCTTCCTTAAGAAAATGTTGCCAACTCATGTTGTAGAGATAGTAAATGAATATTAAGATACCTAGAGGTTAAATAAATTATACAGTTAGTATCCAGTGAACATAATATGTATTCATAAATTTTATTTACAAAGAGTAAACAAAAACTTACACTTTTCGTTTAAGATATCCACCATTATTTTTTTTTCAGTTAATGATAGGACAAGTTAACTAAATTCTTTTAAAAAGCTTTATCACTTAACTAGGTGTGACTGTAATTTTGATTGATATTGGTTTAAAAAATTAGAAAGTGGAAAGGATTAATTAACACTACCTAGATTCAAGGCAGTCTTTTTATCAGTAATAAAAATGTGCTAAATAAATTGTTTTTTAAGAGTTTTACTACTTAAAATTCATGGTGAATTTTCATAATAAATGTTTCTTTATTATGGGTCTAAGAATATATAAATAAGTCTTCTAAAAACTTAATTACATGTTTAGAAATACTTATACATATTTTTTACGGTAGCTATAAATTTTTTGAGGTCTAACTTAATTGTGTGGTTGTGATCAATTATTTGGGTATGTTAAAATGTAGATAATAGTAATCTTGCTTGTATATATTACAAATGTCATTACCATTTGTTGTTATGTTTTATATCTTTTGTGATATAACTTTTGTGTCATATTTAGATATTATTACATCATCTCATGCTTTGTTTTGTTGAACATTGGCTCTCTTTTAGCATCATAATATTTAAAACATTAAATGAAAATGCATAAAGGAATGTTAACATTCATTTAAGGCCCATGCATAGATTTAAATGACACATGCGGTTTTGTATGTTATGTTAATTATTATATTTACGTCAAGCTGATGAGACACATTTAAATATAGCGTTGCCTATTGATAAAACCTGTAATATATTCATATATACTATATTCCTCAAAGGTATTCTTGTTATTCAAATAATCTTGAAATAAGGTAGTATTTTAAAAATACTACTCTATTAATAATGGTTATGTTATATATGTACGTCATTGGTGCTAGTGGTCAGCTTGTTCTGCCACAGGTCATGAGGTTTTGGGCAATGGTTTCTCTGATAAAAATTACCAATAGTGGCCCTAAGTTGGAGGTGTACTCCCCACCTGTGCACCTGAAAGTACGTTAATTCGCCAGTCCTGCACATGATCTCTAGTTGATTATCTTAAAATCCATTCCAACCTCGGTCTCACCCCGACTTAATTTCATTAAGGTAATAAAAGGGCACTTTTGAAAATCAATTCATCAAAATGGCGTTGGACCCAAAACCTATCGACGGCATGGTAGTTCAAAAATGTAATTTAACGCTCTAATTATAAGGTTTGATTTAATTTACAATAATTTCTAGAAAATTTTTAACTTTGCCATCTTTAGTTTACACATCGGCAGCGTTCTATTAAAGCCATTTGACGTTGATGTGTGAAACGTTAATTTCATTTTCAAAAGTAAGCGATCTGGTCATCTACGATTTGCCCTTCTATCAGACTTTGAGATTAAATTTATGCAGAGTGAAGTTGTTTTTGTCCAGTATAATATCATTGGGTCCTAAGTATATGGACCAATGCAAAAATTTGAGCAATATTTGTGCGACATTTTACTATATAATGTTCTCGAAAACCACATTGCACTACTTTTGATGACGTTAATGGGCTGCCGCCGTTTTTGTTGCAATAAAGTGTGAAAAAAAAATTATGAAATTGATTTATTAAGAGCTTCTTCTAAAAGAAACTTGTTATTTTGCACATTGGCCATTACATAGGACCTCTCGACATCATCTGCGCAATTAGATAATATCTCAATACGGTTCAGTCAAGAGAGTAATTATATTTGTCATCAAATCATATTTAATGCAAATGTGGTACTAAATAACGTTTGATAAATGAAGTACCAAAGTTGGAAAGAATGTGATGGGTCTTATTAACATTTATTGTGATTTACTTGTAGGATAGCTTCCAGCCTTTTTTATAGTTCCCACTGTTGATTTTGGCTCTTAGTGCAAATGTTGTCATATTCTATTTTAAGATTAATATCAGTCGCAATCGTAATTATTTTTGTTTCCAGGCTACAATATATATCGCTTTATTTATTTCTTGCTTCAAAACTTTAAAATGTATGTTTTGTCTCGTGTTTGAGAAGGTGTTCCTTGCTTTGTATCAAAGACAGAACGAGGTCAAAGAATTAAATTGAAATCCTTCCATTAATATTTAAATGATTTAGATTGAGATTGATTTAGATTTAGCTTTAAAAAAAGCATATTTGGAGAGCCTAGGCATAATAATAATACAAAAAAATGGAGGTTAAGATGCCATAACAGAAGTGTAAACTTCAACAATGTGTGTTTCATAAAATAATAACTTTTATAACATACAATATATATAAGTATAGATTGTTAACATTAATATAATGTCAGTAATGTGTATTAAATAATTAATAAAATTGATGTGAACCGACTTTACTTGAACAAGTGTGTAATCAATACTTGTAAATAAACTTCACCATATGCCTAAATAACATTTCAATTCATAAACAAGTCACTTCCTAATCTTTAAAATTTTTTTAAAATGTAATTATTTATTTTTTCAACATATTCAGATTATGCATTTTATGTCCAAGCTTTACTTAGCAGTAGTAGGTATAACATTTTTTTTTACCTCTGATGCTAGTCAGTATGTTATTTGCGTTCTCATACAGAATATATATCCATATATGAAATAATATTGTCAAATCATACTAGTGAAGTAAATTAACTGTATTTTTGTTGTGATAGAAATTAAGTACTAAATAATAAATATTGTTTGATGATAAAATATTTTTATATTCCAATATTAAGTTTATTTATGCTGTGGAGTGTGTTTATTAAATTATTATTAAATACGTAATCTGTGTTTATGGTAACTCCTATATTTCTTTTGATAATAAAATATTACTTGTGTTTATTGCACGTTTTCAAAATTGGGGCCAAATTTTGGTTTTTTGGCTTTGACTTTTAGGATTCAAATTTATATTCCTCCATAAATATTTTACAATTTTAATGAAGCTGTAAGCTGAAGAACCCTTTGTGCGCAAAAATTATTTGTATGGAGCAATTTATATAATTTCAGCCTAATAATAATAGTTTTGTATTTATGTGTTTGTACCATTCCTGTAATATAAATAAATTAAAAATCGTATTAAAATACAACTTTGCAACAATACAAATGTGGATACAAACATTTTAATACTCTAACATGTTGAAATCAAATTTAAATTTAAATGTATTGTTGTATGATGCGTGTGCTACATAAACTGTTTTTTTTTAAGAATTTTTTAAAGTTTTTGTAAAAAAAATGTTTCCTCTTAAAAAATACCGCGATAGTATATCTTAATATATTATAAATCTTATGTGCGTGTGTATGTCACTCCTCTGTATGTATCTATAGACATATTGATATTTATGTATATTATATTTAAGTTTTTGGCGCTTTCCTATTTATTTATTGTAGTCTGCTTCTTAACATTATAAGGTTGTCTGGAAGAGATTGCTTGTAGCAATAAGACTGCCTTTGCACGCTATATTATATATAAGTATCTTAGTTTATTATGTCTTTTTATTTTTATCTTGTGTGCAATAAAGTGTTTTCTCTCTCGCTCTCTATGTGTATAAAATCCCCCCCAAAACGGCTGGACCGATTGTGTTGAAACTTTTCATGTGTATTCAGATGGATTCGAGATTGATTGAAATAAAGAATTCAATCCGATATATAAAGACTACACCATTAATGAATGAAATGAATAAATCATGAACTACACGGGTGACACCACCGGCAACATGTAATATATACATTTTTTTTTTTGAGCACCAACAAAGTACAGATTATACACATAGTGAGTATTATCTTTAAAAGCTGCTTCATTATATCCTTATTTATGTCATAGTTGTTCTCTTTTATGTGACACAGACGAAGTTGCTTGTTCAGTGTGTTTTATTTATGTAACAGAATTGGTACAATATCACCCTACATCAATATAGTGATATAAACCATCCTCTGGATTAAAAATATCCTATGGTTTTATATACACTAAGCTTTGGTAGTGTATTAGTCCGCCTCGTGTGTGTTTTTATTTGCTATTTGTTAACAATTTATTACATATAGCATATATTTTGAGTCGCAATTAACATAGTATTGTCTATAAGGGGAATGGTCAACATAAATATAACATACAAAGCTAAAACGAGTAGCTAACGGCAGCAACGTAGTACCGCGCTCCAGAATTTATTTGCTTTGCTTGTAAATTTCGCGACAGTTTTTTTTATCTTTCTTGTTTAGTGTGTGCTTTAAACTCACAGTGCCTAATTTAACATTTCAAAAGTACTCTTAAAATTATTTTATAACGTTTTTAGATAAAAAAATAACATTGTACACAATTCTAAATACTAGTGACATTCTTGTGTTTCATCGGAACGCGTAAGCGCCGTAGTTTCCTTGGCGCTTGCGACCTTTTAGCCGCGATCTTCTGTGACGTTCGAACAGTGCATATGCTAATCATAAAGCGCTTCAAGAAATACGCCGGCTAACCATACAAACTTATCAAAGCAGCTCGGCCCGGCAAGAACGCAAACTCAGATTTTGTTTGGTACCCTACCTTTCTGTGGCAGTAAGAAAATATTGGACGTCTGATATTGTTTGCGTGGTAACTTTAAAAAATTAACAATGCCTTCTTATAAATGCGCCGGGTGTAACCGTAGTGCAGATGAAAATGTGACCATGAGATGCCTTCGTTGTTCTGACAGATATCACTATACATGTTTAAATATACCCGAGGAACAATTTAAAGGTTATTCTGACGCGTTTAAGAGTAAGTGGGTCTGCCCCTCTTGTCGCTGCAAAGAACCTAAAATAGATAATACCAACACCCCTGTTCGTGCAGCTGTGGCCAATGTACAGGAAAGTAATATTACTTTCCGTTCTAAATCGAAGCCTACCACTGCCAATTGTACCTGTATATCGCCAGAGAATATGCGTGAAATTATTCGGGAGGAACTGAAATTCGCTCTTGATGGGCAACTTGTCGAAATAAAAAATCAAATCTCAACCTTTGAACAATCGTTAACTTTTCTTAGTAACGAATATGACACGATTAAGAAGGATATCGACTCTCAAAGAAGCTACATCATTGATTTGCAAAAGGAAAATGAACTTCTTCGTTCCAACACTAAAGACATGGCACATCGCCTTAGGCAAATTGATCAACAGGCACGTGTTAACAACCTCGAAATTCATTGTATTCCTGAGCATCGCAGTGAAAACATTTTAAACTTGATACAGCAACTTGGGAAAACAATCAATTGTCCTGTCAAAGAGGATGATGTCCATTTTTGCTCACGCATTACTAAAATGAATACAAATAGCTCACGACCACGTTCTGTATTGGTACGCTTTGGTAGTCCCCGCCTTCGCGATACTTTTTTAGCAGCTTCAATATCTTACAACAAGAAACATCCTAAAGACCGGTTAAATGCGTCCAACCTAGGAATTGCCGATGAAAAGAGAACTCCGATTTATATAGTGGAAAATCTTACCCCAGAAAATAAATCTTTACATGCTGCAGCGAGACTCAAAGCTAAGGAGTTATCTTATAGATATGTATGGGTACGTAATGGCAGAATCTTCATGAGAAAAGCAGAAGATACAAAATTTATACTTATACAGGATGCTACAACATTAAAAAATTTAGAATAAGTTCTCTTTTTGTTTTTATATATATAGAATCGTATTGGTCGTAACCCATTAAAAGTTAATAGTCTTAAAGTATACTATCAAAATGTTAGGGGCTTGAGATCAAAGACTCATGATTTTTTTTGTAACATCGTATGTAATGATTACGATATCATAATCCTATCTGAAACGTGGCTAAACAGTAGTGTTTTTGACTCGGAGCTATTTGACGACCGCTATACGGTTTATAGAAGAGACCGAGAAACCACGGGTTTTCATAACAATAAAAATGGTGGCGGCGTCCTTATTGCGATATCTACAAATATTGAATCAAAACGTTTGTCGTCTTTTGAATCTAAATGTGAAGATTTATGGGTCGCTGTTAGTGTTGAAAACATGCATGGTATTTCCGAAACCCTACTTATCTGCGCAGTTTATCTTCCTCCTCCTTTGCAAAAACATATATTAGAACAGTTTATTGATAATTCCAATAACGTACTTGAAAATTATCCTACGAATAGTGTACTTATAGCGGGCGATTTTAATTTAGGGAACATTTCTTGGTCAATGGATTCCGATAAGCACGTGTTCAATAGTAGTAGCCTATACAATACAAAGCTTATCGATTTTGTGTCTTTAAATTCATTGAAACAATATAATAACATCCTTAATAGCAACGACAAGTGTTTAGATTTAATCTTAAGTAATTTTCCCACGACTTCTGTAAGTCTCAATAATAAACCTTTATCAGTATGTGATCCTCATCATCCACCTCTATACATCAATCTATCCCTGTTATCGCCAAAATTTTTATCCAATAATGCTAACAAACGCTATTGCTTCTTCAAAGCTGATTTTGATAGTATAGTACGGGAACTCAATAAAATCAACTGGAACGACGCTTTAGACAATTATCTTTCAGTTGATGATATGCTGTCTCAATTTTATGGCATATTGCATAGTGTTATTTATAAATATATACCTTTGAGAAAACTAAATAATACTAAATACCCTACTTGGTATACATCCAAGTTAAAATCGTTATTGAAAGAAAAGTTAAAGTTTCGGCTCAAACTACGCAATTACAATAAAAATCCCTTAGACCTTTTATCCTATAAGTTATTAAAGAGTCGCTGCCAAAGGCTACAGTCATCGTGCTACATGGATTACAAGACTTGTCTTGAGGGTCTTTTGCGGTCTAATCCCAAATTTTTCTGGTCCTTTTATAAAAGCAAAAGAAAAAATAAGAGTACTTATCCAGCTCAAATGACTTATGATACTAAAACAGCCTCAAATGGACCCGACATTTGTAATCTCTTTGCTACCGCATTCTCTTCGATATATAATCTGGGCAACAAAAATACATGCGGATCCATTCACGCCAATACGACACACGGCTTCTTGAGCAGAGTATCAGTGACATCAAATATTGTTCTTAACGTTTTAAAAAGAATGGACCCTTACAAGGGTGCTGGTGCCGACGGCATACCCTCTATTTTTTTAGTCAAATGTGCTCCAGCTCTTTCAGAGCCTTTATCAATCATATATAATAAATCTCTATCTACGGGTATTTTTCCATCGGCGTGGAAAAGGGCTTTAATCGTACCTGTCTTCAAATGTGGCAGCACCGATTTAATTACTAATTATAGACCGATCTCTATATTATCCGCATTCTCAAAGGTTTTTGAGAAATTATTATGTCCTATTATAGAATCGCACTTTAAACAAATAATTACAACGCATCAACATGGTTTCTTTAAGTATAGATCCACTACAACAAATTTGGTATCATTTATTGATGCCATTTCTAACACAGTAGATTCACGCCAGTCTGTTGACGTTATATACACTGATTTCAGTAAAGCCTTTGACAAAGTTCCACATGCTATACTCCTCCATAAGCTGTCTGAATATGGTGTTTTTGGTTCCTTGTTGGATTGGTTGGCGTCATACCTAAGCAAAAGAGAATCTGTAGTGGTGATGAATGGATTTGCATCAGTTCCATATACAATATTGTCTGGTGTGCCTCAGGGTTCTCATTTGGGACCTATCTTATTTAACATATTTATTAATGACATTGGCAGTTGCTTTTCAAATTCATGCTATTATTTATTTGCTGACGACTTAAAATTTTTCAGAAAAATTCAAAACTCAAGTGATGTTAACTTACTTCAAGGCGATTTAGACAGATTGAGTAATTGGTGCCTTAGTAATAGCATGCATCTAAACGTAAAAAAGTGTTTTTCAGTAAGCTTCAACAGGTTAAAAAAAGTTTCAGCTCGCTCTTACTATTTGCAGAACGTGGCCATAAAAGGATGTTGCGAGATTCGTGATCTGGGCGTTACTCTGGATCAAAAGCTACGTTTTCACTCCCATGTAGATATGACTTGCAGAAAGGCTTTCAAAAATTTGGGTTTTATCTTACGCAACTGTATTGATTTAAAAAATCCTCATACTTTAATTATTTTATATAACGCCTTTGTTCGTAGTGGACTAGAGTACTGCAGTGTGACTTGGAATCCCTTTTATGATATCTATGTTAAAAGATTAGAAAGTGTACAAAAACGATTCCTGTGGCACCTTACTTATAAATATGGTCTAGCGAAAAAAATTCCAAGCTATAGAGAGAGGCTAAAATATTTTAAAATCAATACACTTTCTGAACGAAGACGTATGCTAGACAATATGTTTATGTACAAACTTGTAAATGGAACATTGGATTGTCCAGATTTGCTATCTCGTATCAACCTAATAGCGCCCGTCAAATGCGAACGAGTCAATAAACGCAACATTTTTTGCAGCAAGTTTTCTCATTCAAATTTAGGCCAGAACTCCCCACTGAACAGGATTATGAGAACATATGGCGAAATTGTAAGGAAAAACAATGACATTGATATTTTTAACGATTCCCAAGTCATGTTTAAGAAAAAACTATTATCTTTAAGTAATTGATAAGCCCTAATGTAACGTTTATGTTTAATTTAATTATATTGTATAACTTGTGATTTTATTTTATCTTATGGTATAACTTTTTTATTTTATTTTATTTAACTGTATTAATTGTATTAACCTACTTTTTTTTTTGTTACTACTCTGTTGCCTTAATCTGATCCACGTAGTTTTCACCAGTAAGTAAGATACCACTTAGTTAATAAGCTTGTAATATTTTTTATAATGTATATAGTGTGTATTTTGTTGGTGTGCAATAAATAAATAAATAAAAAATAAATAAATACAGTTGCTTAGTTAAATCTTATATGTACATTGTTTCAATGTGATATTTTATGTTCAGACTAGTTCTCTCTTACTGTTCCTTGTTTTAGTAGTAACGATTTACATGTCAAAATGCTCTTTGTTAGAACTAACAAACTCTAAACCCTTTATTCTTATGAGGAGGCAAGATGTTGCCTCCCTTTATTATAGTAATAGAATAAAAATATATGTTTAGTACAATAGCATACTAGGTACTCATAGTAGGACGACTGTTCCCCTATTGTTGTAGTGTGTGCTATTTAATAATAGTAATTCATTAGGTTGAGACATAATGCAGGTACACAAGTCAAAATTTTATAGAAAATACTGCATAGAGATTATTGGCAAGGTAATTAAAATATATAATTTCGTGTTAATTGTTAGTGTTAAGTTTTACTTAAACAGTGTTGTAATAAAGTGTAGTATTCAAGTCTAAATATTTATCTTCGTAATAACAAAATACTCAGGGCTAAATATAGAGGTCTGGAGGTCCCCAATTTATTGTGCAATCAAGTAATGTCTTTGTTTCACTTAACAATTGTTTATTAAGAACAAGAATTATCTAAAAATACCGGGGAAAGAGCATAAAATCCTTTTTTAAGTCAATGAAGCTGTAGAAGCAATTTTGACAGTGCATATTTAATTTTCATTTTTTAACAATTTCGAACTTTATTGTGGCAGATAGCAGGGCTGTGGTCCCGGATCCCTCTAAATCCGGTCCTAAAACTACTCTTACTCAAAGTTCCTTCTATTTTGTAGTGTAAATATATTGTTGTGAAATAACGTCAAAACATTTGTACCTGTATAATGTGTACCGATTAAGAGCTGCGTGATGAATTTAATTTCACTGTATTGTGTGATGTCAATATATTAATGATGGATAAAATGAAAATAAAGTTTTATGTTCATACACATACTTTATTTACATACCAATTTATATATTGAAAAGTAGAAATTAAAACCTCATTGCATATTCTCGTTTCGTAATAACTTAAAATTGTAAGAACTTTGACATTTTCAAAATAATTAAAACTTATATAAATATTTTAATTAAAATTAACTATTTTTTGCATTTCAGGTAGAATGTATTTTTGCAAATTATATTATTGGACTGATTAAGAACAGTTAATACTTAATATAATTGGTTAATTTTATAATATATTTCAAGGTAACTGCAAATAAAATATTTAGATTCTGGTGTAAAAACCATGAAAAATCAATTTAATAATTAAAAATTTTAATATCATTAATTGGATTTAAAGCAGCACTAGCTGTTTTAAATCTAATTAGTATAATTGTTCCCTTTTATGTAAATCTATATACATGTTTTCAGTCCTTTGAAAATAATATGATAATAAAAATCTTTATGAATATATAAAATAATTGCTACATGCACTTCATATTTCTTTTCTATTATTAAATGACTAAATTATTTGGTTAAAACAAGATTATAATTATTGTTCTTAGTTAATACGTCGGTCTCCGTTTTATTTTATTAATTTATCCATTTAATTGGATTGAAAATGTAAACCTCTTCTGTTAAATGGCTTGCAGGTGTATCAATTGGGCAATCGACGTACACGTATATGTAAGTGGGTTCAATATCATATAGAGTACTACATTATATTCTGTTGAGTGAACGAGTAGAGATATTTGAGGCGGAGGCGCATAAAATTTATAGAGCTACAGAACGCCTTATTTGAAGAGAGATAATGTAATGTACGGAGGCAGGTACTCTTACAAACTATTTCTTAACCCGATATTAGTATAGATTATCTCGCCAGCGACTTAAGTAAGAGAAGACTTAATTGATGAAGAAAGTAGGCTCCTTTTACTATCTCTTTTTCAACCCAACACCAAAACATCGTCTCGCCAGTGTCAAGTATGTTAGAAAAGATTCAATTAAATTTTAATTTAACATACTGTTTCGCAACATAATACTTGCTGAGATTATTTCGCCTGTGCTAAGTAAGAGAACACAATTGAATAAAATAGGCTAATTAAAAATTCATTCAGCCCAACACTAGCAGAGATTATAACGACAAGAATCAAGTAAGTCAAAGAAGACTCAATGGAATTACAAACTTTCTTTTTTCGGTCAACACCTCAACACAAGCGCGGATAATCTCGCTAATGTCAAGTATGAGATGACAGTAGTTCAGTTACGATTATGTCACTAATTGTGACATTAGTAATAATCTGTGGTGTAGGAAGTTGTGTTGTTAAGTTTTGAAAGAATTTCATATAATATAAAAAATTGTTTTACTTTAAAAACAGCTAAATATAAAAATGATATTATTTTTCAGAATTATTACAATTTAAATAGACATTTTAACGACAAATTATTCCCGTAAAACTTAGTTAATTGAATAAAATGCGGTACGTTAGTAACAATGTGTAGTCTATTAAATAAAATATGACTAGAGCCGGCAATATTTAGGCAAAAAAGTACGTTACGATACACATAATAAAACGTTTTTAATAACAATTTATTGCAGCTGCTTGTATTATATGCAAATTGGGCAACCTTGCAACGATAACACTTTTTCATCATTAAATCATTTAATATTAACAGTGAAATTTTGTATTGTATGATGATTCATCTAAAGCAACAGGTATTAAGACTTATTGTTTTATTTAACACACTTTACACATTAAATAAAATCGAAACAAATGTATTATTTTGTGATGAATTATTAAAAAATTATATATACGTATAAAATAGTTATAATAATATTCACTATATTAGTTCGATTACGCCGAACATTTTGGATAATTTCATAGAATCTCGAACTCGTCGTCCGAGTCGTCGAATTGTCTGTCGACTTCTTCGAATTCTGTAAATGAATTCCTACATTAATGTATATATATTAATAGCTGAACCCGCGACTTCGTCTGTGTGTAATGATTTTTTGGTAGCATTTTCATTAATTTAGGCAAATTATTTTACAAATAAGAAACATACCGGCACTACTCTTTGAGGGTGGATTTTCCTAAAATTTACTTTTGATAAATTCCATTGTCAAAAAAAAATTCTGACCATTTTTACATACCATAAAAGATATAATCTGTAAATGTGATGGTAATATTTTTAAATGTTAAATTAAATTTATTTTAGTTTGACGGCTTCGCTGGCGCAGTGGTGCGAGTACTCGCCTTGCTAACATAGGCCCCGGATTCGATCCCCGATATGGCGAATTTGGAAAATAGTATTTTCTAATTTGTCTGAGTCTGGTGGGAGGCTTCGGCCGTGGCTAGTTACCACCTTACCAGCAAAGACGTACCGCCAAAACAACGACATTTGTGTTCCGGTACGATGTTGTGTAGAAGCCGTAAGGGGTATATCGCCTCTTGGCGCGCTTCCATCTTAGACTGTATCATCACTTACCATTAGATGAGATCACAGACATAAAAAAAAACATTAACACCCCCGCAACTCCCCTTGCGAGTGAAATTTCGCAAAATCCGTTCTTAGCTGACCTCTCTCTATATATATACAGATTACTAGATGTTCCCTATCACCTGTGTTATCCGTGTTATGGTTCCCAAATCTATGATAAGTCTAGAAAAAAATTCTCTCTGGTGAGGTTACCAAATCGGAATTAGTAAAAAAATGTAGATTGAACACTACAATACAATGTAAAGAATATGCTAGCTCACTTTCTATTGTAAGGTGTATTAATAAATGATTACCTGTAAAAAGTGTAGTATTTTGTAAATCTATGTCGTTGGTACTGGGCCCCCAGTGAGCAGGTCTTTTATCACAGATTTCAAACAATGGCTGACTCTCCTTCATTAAATTTGTTTCTATTGTTTCACACAAATTTTCAAAGTCACTCCTCGTTCGACACAGGAAACACTAAACAAGTAACAAAATGAATTAAAGTCAATTCCTAGTAAACTCTAAAAACTCATTTCATAAAAAGAATCCTTTAAACCTTTTATGTGAGTTTTCAACAGAGGACTATACAATTCTTTATAAGAAAAATTATTTAAACTAGCCAATCCGAAGCGGAGGGTTTGAAATCCCACATGTTCGAGTTATAATATATTGACTTGAGCATTAGAAGAGCTAATTTCTTCATATTTTTGTAATCATAAAAGCGTTACAAAGAAATCGTTCCATGCAAATTTTCTGGGGTTTTTCAGGAACCTCCTTCGGATCACGCATAATTTTTCACATTTGGGGCCGGAAAGATTAAGAAATAAAAATTGTATTCAAATCAAGAGTCGCGAGTTGTCACCGCTACAAATTTTAAAAATCTACTTGAATTGGAACATTAAAATTTTAACGCAATATTAATATAGAGAAAGTAATCTAGTAGTAGTAATGAAAAAACAAAAAACGAAAAGGTCGTTATTTTAATTTTTTTTCTTTTAATATATATTAGATACTTTTTTATAACTTTATTACATTTTGTGATAGCCACTGTTGACTAAACATAGTTTAATTAAAAAATATATGTAACATGTCTTTAGTTGTTGATTTTGTATAATTAATTGTTGTATACTGGAAGAATTTATGGCCCATATGCTTTTCACAGTGGTCCTTCGAGCCATTATTAATAGCTGAATAGGTGTACAATAAGCGCCTCGCACTTACCAGGGAGGTTGTCGAAAAACAATCGACAAATACTTACTACAGCAACTGAGGGATCCATAGATAGTATGGGTATTCGTGAAGCATATTTACAGTGGTAAGTGCAGTCCATTTCCTTTTGCTCATCAGTTGTTTTGTTCTGGAACATACACAAGTATTTTTGAATAGCATTTGACCCGGGACTACGAGAGACGTAAGAATAGTTAAGAGACATCAAGTATTATGTAACATGATTTGAGGGGAGGGGGGTCTTGTAAAACGTTACGGTGTGTTAGAACGGCGAAAGGGTTTTTTTACGCGCTATGTAATATTCCATACGAAATATTTAGAGTCAAGTGGCAATTTTTATGGGGGGAGGGGGGAGGCGGGGCTCACTACGTAACACTTCAATAATATATTTATTTACAATGATATTACCTCAACTAAGCCGGATCTCTGTGTAGTGTGTGGGTCAAGATATATGACTTCATCACCAACACAGCCAATGAGGTATAGAGCTTGGTTTGGCTTCCCGCCTATTACTCCGATAGATTGCGGTAATTGGAAACAAGTCTGCAAAAATATATATAATAAATTACCATAAAGACATAGTATAATATATAGCGAGTTAAAAGCTTTAAACACAGTGTTGGGGCTGACATCATCAGCCACATCAGGCTGAGACTTTGGTATATTTCACTACGTTTTTTCTCTTAATTTAAATTGTAAATGAGAACACGGCGCAGTTTTACAAACACTGTTACTTACACTGAAAATATATTCGCGGAAACGATACCAAATATAAAAAGTCATTTTTTTGAAGTAAGCAAGTAATCAAAATTGAAACTTGCTACAATTGCTATGGCAGTGAAATTGTTAAAACGCTCTTGCGTTTAGACCTGTTATTAAAAATACGATAACATATGGTTCAGAGTTAAAATAACATCTACATTTGAAATCCAATTTATTATATGTTGTCTTCATTTTTAATTTCTGATTATAAGTAACTTTACCAAATGTTTAATTTTAGGGCTAATTGTACAGCGATAATTTGTTTTTATTTTTAATTTAATTTTGGAGAAAGTAATTTTTATTATACAGCAATAATAATATTCATATTTTGTGTAAACCAAAATAAACTTTTAGGCTGGTCCAGTGATGACACCATGTGAATTAAGCAACAACATTACCTGTATAAAAAATTGTTACCTTAATCCCATCCAAATACACAGGATTAATTTCACTTAATCCAAGTCTAAGTGGTACAATTAATAGAAGTGGCATCCAGTCTGATACTAAAAAAATATCAGGAGAGTCTGAGGTGTCCCCTCTATCATTGTTCACAATGCACTGACACACTGCAAAAAAGTCATAAACACTTAACATGTTTAGATATAATTAAAATACCTGTCAGTCAGTACAGTGAACCACTGATACAACAAAACTGAATTCTTATATCAATTTATTTGTTAAAATGATGTTTTGTTGAGAAGGCAAAAACTTGTTACTTAGTATCAAACAATAATGAATATGTTAGGAAGAGTAATGTCCGAATCTGTTGGGTAAAATTGGTATTGATTATGAAATAAAAATGTAGAATTCTGTGGGAATAATTGTTAGTATATTGTAATAAAGGTATAGATTGATATAGATAAATAGGCTAATAACAGAGTCTGCAATGGTTAAAACACTGATATCCCATTTTGATTAATGTCTTCGTAATATATACATATATATTGCAATACCTTTTACAGGCAGTCCTATGGGTATTTTGAAACAAAGTCATAAAATCGAGAAATTTGATATTAAGGGTGTATATATTAAGGTTACACTGCATAACAAAAAAAAACAGATGGTAGGGTGGTAACTAGCCATGGCCGAAGCCTCCAACCAGTCCAGACTCAAGACAAATTAGAAAATACAATTTCCTGAATTCGTCCTACCGGGGATCGAACCCGGAACCTCCGCTAGCAAAGCGAATACTCGCACCACTGCGCCAGCGAGGCCGTCAAAAACTGTTGTTCTCACTTTGTTACATCAAATTCTAGTTAAATAAAACTTTGCTGAGAAAAACTTGTACAAAATAACATATTAAATAGTGTTTCAATTTTGAGAGAAAAGACCCCAATTATTGTTTTAGAACAGTACATCAATACAAACATACACTCAACTTACAAATATGACATCATCTGCATAAAATTTTTAATTAATGTAACAAAAGAGTTGAACGTTTCTCTGTCACTGTTATAGTTAGATATTTAATGCAAATACTTACATATATCTTCCTTGACAACTGTATTGTCTAATGCAACATGAATAACTAATGAACTCCATTTATCATAAACAACTAATTTTCTGAAAACATAAAAATTGTTAGTTTGAAGTGGGCTCTATTAATATAAGATCATATTTAACCCTTTCTCTGTAGCTTGTGTTATTACAACTTAATTTAAATGGTTTTACCATGCTAATACATCACATCCATTGTACTATAGAAAGCTTTGTATAAAACATCAGCCACACAGAGTGACATTGAAAAACGGTGCTACAGCGAAAGGATTCCGATTATATTGATATAAAATATTGTAATTTTTTTTTACACAAATCAAATATACTTTAGGTCTGTTCTCATGCCTACCAAAAAATAAGAGTCAAAATTGGTTGGGCAGGTTTGGAGGAGTACAACTACATATTAGATTTGACAAATATTGAAATGAGGAAGTTTATGAATGAGAACTTACTTGAGTACTTGTGCAACTGTGTTGGGCCCAAACCATTGTCCCACTTCCTTCCCTTCACATGCTCCCATAAGTGCTACTTGATGTATGGAATAAGGGGCTTGTTTTCTTTCTTCAAATCTTTGAATTATTTTCAAATATGTTGGATCCCTGGAAATGCATGTATGTAACTTAATACAACAAAGATGAATGATTTATAGGTGTTCTATTTTAGTTCAAGATATTTGTAGTAGTAGCATGGTTATAATTGTCTCAACACTTAAATATTACTAGTTTATAATATTCTTCTTACTAAAGCATGTGAAAGTTATAATGTAAGTGTAATACATATAAAAAATAAAAACAAGTTAAATATATTCACTTTTTTAAATCACTAAAATTGCTAACATATTATACATACATACATAGCATCACGCCTTATTCCCATAGGGGTAAGCAGAGACAACATCCTTCCACTTGCCACAATCCTTGCATATCTCCTTCGCTTCTTTCATTCTCATTAAACCTTTAATACAAGTTTGTCAGTTTAGAGTACTCTTGACCTGGCCGTTATTTAAAATGTCCTGGATTTGGTCCAGGAACGTTCGCCTTGGTCTTCCCCTACCAACTTTTGCATTCACTCTAGACTCCTAAATCCTTTTTGTCAGTCTCCTTTCACTCATTCTCTCTACATGCCCAAACCATCTAAGCATACCTTTCTCAATTTTAGTCACTACATCTTCTTTTACACCACAACATTCTCTTATCACACTATTTCTTACTCTGTCACTCAGTTTTAATCCACTCATGCTTCTCAACGCTGTCATCTCTACCGCCTTTATTTTACTTTTGTGATTCTTCTGCCATACCCAACTTTCACTTCCATACATAAGTGTTGGCACCAACACTCCAGCATGCACAGCCAGTCTAGCCCTTTGAGACACCATCTGGCTATTTATAAAGGCGTGCAGAGCACCATTTACCTATATTCCTTGCATTTACTCTCCTTTCAATATCACTTTCACATGTTCCATCTTTTGTAAATTTAGATCCCAAGTATACAAATTCTTTCACTTCTTCCACTTGTTCCCCATCTATCAAAATATTGCCATTATTCATAGATTCATCTCGTTCAAAAAGCTTAACTTTCGTTTTGATTACATTCACTTTCATTCCTTTCCCTTTCAAACCTTCATTCATAATATTTAGCATCTCCTGTAGCTCATTAGTGGATGACGCAAGTATTGCTTGGTCATCAGCATCACTAACATATTACATAAACATTAATGTCAATGTTGTAATGTTCTTCTAAATATTTCTTTTCTTATTGTTTATTAAACACTTTACCTTGTTTCAGGTGTCCATAACCAGTCGGAAGAAAGGTGAATTTTGATTAATGCAACTCCAAGTACCATCTGCCCACATCTTAACATGCAACCCCAACCTTTATCAGAAGTTAATCCTTCATCTCCTATTGGGACAAATCCTTTTCTATAAGTACACCATATAATGGAACTTATATCTCGTCTTATTCGATCCAAATCTAAAACAAATAAAATGAAACCAAATTTTAGAAAGCTTGTTTTTTTTGTATTAACTTACCAGAACATCAATTTTACAATATACCTTGGATTGCACTATACTTTTTACCTAACACCCAAACATTATCTTTTGTTTTGGGAATATCATCAGGCTCAACATAACTTCCGTCAGGCGAAAGGTAACAAATATCAAACATAGCATCCATCGTCAGGCATATTTTATTTCATTGAATGAGAAAAATTATGTTATAGTTTTTTAATATATGATTATTACAAAATCTTGAGCAAAACAGCTGACAAAGAAATAATCTTATAAAACAAGTCACGGCGCAGATAGATTTGTGTTTTGTAAACATGTTAACCACAGATAATTAACGAAATATGTAGCCCTATTTAAATTTTATTATAGATTTCATCAAAGAAGAATCACTTATTTGAAAACCTAGATCTTGAATAATTTCATATTTTGAAAGGATGAAAGTTAGTTCGATCAATTATTTCACTAGGTCCTGTGCCATTATAAAAAGTCCATTGAACTCTTGAATAAAGTTCTTATGCGTGTCGTCTTTCTACTTCGTTTAAAAGTAGAAAGACGACACGCACCTATCTGTAATTTCATCATATTACAACCGATAACTGAATGGTCTAAAACTATTGCCTCTTTCACTATATATAAATAAATCACTATTTTTATGTCAGTGTCAAATTGTCAATTTCGTTATTCGTACAATTTACAGTTGATTAATTGTTGTTGTCATATCATGTGGACTTGTTGACACAATTATAACATAGATTTGTTTAATATTTTATTTAAGAATGATCGTTAATTAGTATTTTATATAATCAATTAAATTTAACATGGAATCCAGTTCTTTAGATTACGTGGCCCAGGCTTGTTTGGATTTAACTGATGCTTTAGCAACAGCTAGTAATGAAGCTGATCGCGATTCTCTTATAGTCGGACATATAAAGAAAGTTTGGGCAGTTGTACCGCCTGTTGAAGACTTTAAAAAAAGTAATTTACCTAATTATATACAGTTAGTGATAGACCAGAGGGTAGATACGTGAAAATTTATTTAGCGTCACGGGTTCGAATCCTGAGCTGGCCCTAAACTATATGCTTATATGGTTATTTGTATAAATTTTGTGCTTTTTGTAAAGAAATTTATGGTGAGGAAACCTACAAAAAGCTGGAGCAAATTTGCGATACATGTAGCCTGCCAATCTGCAGTCATGGAGTATGATGGGTCTGGCCTTTAAAACCACTTTTACCTTCAAATGAAAAGACCTATAACCAGCAGTAGGACATTAAAAGGGTGCTGCTTATACCTCATATAATCTTTCATATTAATTATAGGTACTATTATTACATATTATAATATTAATATTCATTTTAATATTACAGATTTAGAATGGGTTAACGTAGCGGAATCAATTTCACTTGCTCAGCATTGTTCAGAGAAAATTGTGGTTTTAGACTTCTGGACCTATTGTTGTATTAACTGCTATCACATACTTCCAGATTTAGCACATATTGAAAAAATTCATAAAGCTAACAGCAGCCTTGTTGTGGTATGATAATTTTCATTTGTACCTTTTATAATTTCACATAAATAAATATGCTGTTGTCTACAATGACTAAATATCTTAATGCTATGAGTATATATATATAGAAAACTGTTAGACACAGCATCCAGTGCAGAGCTTCATGCACAGACTTTATTGCACAATTAGAAATGAGAAGAGAACTGCATAATTAATTAAATTGTGTATGTTGAAAAACATATCTGGGCTATGGATGAATAATCACAAAATGAGAGAATTAAGTTAAGGGCAATGCAAAACCCTGAGTAGACTATATTTTTTTTGTATTAAAAACTCAAACCTTAAGTTCACAAAAATGATGCTGCAGTACTATAAAATCTCATAAATTAAATTTAAAATGCCCCTGGTTAGGGATAATTTACCTCTTGTGGATTCTAAACAGCATCATACAGGAAACCAAATACTTTGCTTGGTGGCTTGTCTTAGCTAGCTATAGCTGATGCCTTTCCCCAGTCCGGACCCAGAGAAATTAGAAAATATGTGTATGTATATATGACTTCTGTAATGCTTGTATAAAAACATTTCTTATAGATTGGTGTTCATTGTGCAAAGTTTACCAATGAAAAAGTAACTGGCAATATTTTATCAGCTGTGCAGAGGTACAATATACATCACCCTGTTGTCAATGATGCTGATAGCTGTATGTGGGAGGCCTTAGGAATTAGATGTTGGCCAACTCTACTCATATTGGGTATGAATATGCTTATACAAGATTTTATATAGCAGCACCAGACAAATGAGCATGCGGACCTGATGTTAAGTGAGTACTGCTCATAGAGAGCTGCAGCCCCATAGGGCTGACAATGTGTTGCGAGCATAACATATTAATACTGAACCGACCAAATGACAGCTTCTGCAATTTTATTCGAAATTATAAAATTCCAGATTTTAATTTTAAAATATGTAACTTTAAATAACTTATAAACCAGTAGACCTAGCAAAAGATTATAGGTCAAGTTTTCTACCATAATAAACTTACCACCTGTTAAAACTAGCGTGATGATTAAAAATATTCTAGTGATCTTACTTAAAATATTTAATAAGTTACTGCTTTACAAGTGTTGAAAAACAACCACATGTGAAATGTAAATTGCAATTTCTTTAGCATTTTTTTTTGTCAGTGTTTAAATGATGACCTAAGCTTGTGCTATCTACTTTAATAATAATTAATAATATTTTATTAATGTCTCACAAAAATATGCAGAGATTTTTTGTATGATTTATTTTAATATGAAAATAAATCACTGAAAGATCATGTCTGGGGATTTATAAGTGTTTTTTTATGTAATGAGTTTAAGAAAAGTGTGGTAGATCTCGCTAGTCATTGTAAGCTCTCTGATTATATCGCATTGGCATCACTTTGGACCATGTGAGTCATAGAATAGAGAGTGCACTTGTGCACTATGCCTGCCAACCTGCAGTGAAGCAGTGTGGTGGGTCTACACTCTAAAAACTCTCTCTTCTATGAGTGTGGATGCCAGTGCCCAACAGCTAGGTATTAATGGGCTGTTACTTACCTTTTTTTATCATATAATTAGTTCACAATCTCCCTATATGTATTTTGCAGGAATTGAGTTGTTTTTATTATTTTCTTGATATATTACAGGTCCAGCAAATAAACCACTGTTTATTATCACTGGTGAGGGTCATAGAGATGAGCTGGTGTCATATGTAGGTGCAGCTCTGAATTATTTCTCATCACGCCTCTCAATAAATCCTTTGCCTGTTTCAATTAACACACATTTGAAGACTAAAGATAATGTACTGTCTTTTCCTGGCAAGGTTAGTTTTAAAATAGCATTTTTTTTTTGGTAGAATATAAGTTAATTGTCTACATCTAAACAGCCACATACAACTCTTTAACTTCAAAAATTCTTTCGTTAATTTCGTTATTGCAGCACTTTTGAATTGTTACATATATTAGTTTTTGCATCACACTTGAATTTAACTTATTGTACTTAGAAATTCTCTTAATTTTATAATGGATGCTTTGGCTGTGGCTTGTTCTCATTGGTCAGTATGTGCGGTGAGATAGTACTACATTTTTTCCATACATCAAAGTTTAATAAAATATACAAACAAATGATTATGCTCATCTTATGTGGAGGGTGGTAAATTATCAATTCTTGTTATTGGCAAATTGTTTTCTCTAGCCACTGCCCACTACAGGAAATGATTAGTATTATTGACAATTCATTTTATTTTATATTTTTATTTACTTAAGAAATATATAAAAAGAAAACCTAAACTAATTAACTTAGTGTCGCACAAAAGGCGGTCTTATCGCTTTAAAGCGATTTCTTCCAGACAACCTAAAGGAAGGAGATAAAGATAAGAGAGCATAGGTAGGTGGTGCGAAACTGTAATACTTATACATATATAAGCATAAAACATGTATAAAAACAGAATATATAAATATACATTTTGTCCTCTGTTAAATTATAATCTGAGTGAGTGGAAGAGATAATGATTTTTAACGAGTGTTTTAAGGATACTTAAAGATGGTGCACACTGGATTTCAAAAGGCAGTGTTATTACAAACATTTTTTTTTATTGTAGTACAATATTTATTGTTGTTTTAATCTTTACTTTATTTTGAAGATTTGTTTATAATGTGTTAAAACTTGTTCTGTAACTTGTTATGTTATTTACGCATTTTTGAATTGTCTACTTTAGCTTGCACTGAATCCATTTTACCGCGGTCGTGGTGAAGAACCATTTCTTGCAATATCTGACACGGGTCATCATCGCGTACTATTGACGGATTGTGCTGGGATTATTCTACGTATCATCGGCGGCACGGAACCTGGATTTAAAGACGGCAGTAGGTATTTATATTGAAACTAAATTTTACAAATTCATATACAGGTTCGACTTCGTTTGGAACAAAATAATCTATGAGATACTTACTTATACATTTACAGTACGACCTTGATATGATAAACCTAATGGGACTTAGAATGTATACCAAATAATGTGTTTACAATGAGGTTGCGTTTTGTTTTAACAATGTGAAAAAAACTTTTTCTTTTGCATCAAACAACGATGACTATCTTGCGAAGAATTCGACGGGTCTGGACATGTCAAAACATGGGTTACTATTGAATAGTGGCATAGAGTTATGAAAATATATGGGAATAATTAGATAGAATATGTTATAGGTAAATTAAATAGAGTGCAATGATACTTTTAATCTATGCAATGTTTAAAAATGACCTTTAATACAATTTTGAAGAATGTACCTAATGGTAATGTAAATTTTGCAATAGCTTTTACAGGCAGTTCTAAGGGAATCTTAAAAATTCGTTTAATGAACAAATTTATTATAATTAGACTCATTATATTAAGGTTTCATTATACCTACAAATTCTAAAAAATATTTTGCTTTCTCTCTGAAATCTTAACTGTTCATTCAAATTTTCCACTTAAAAAATACTTTATTTTATAGGCTATTATGAGACTATCGAATCGTGAAATAGATATCAGATTTGAAAGTTTTTTCTGACTTCAAAACACTCTCTTGAACACTTGTGTTTTTATAGATCCGACATTCCTAATAGGGACTAGGAATATGTTATAAACATAACTTCCATTGACGTATATTTTGCTATAATAAGAAGAATAATATCTATTCTTATAAATAAACTTGAAACTTAACAAACTTATAAACAGACTTGAAATTCTGTTTCATTTTGAAATATATTCATACTATACTTTGAGTTTAACATTTATAACAAATCAAAATAGTCGACGTTATTTAGAGATTTTATAAAGGTAGTTGGCCCCGCAATCTTTGTACCGCCTCCGAATCAATAAATTAAATAGCCAAATGGGGGAACGGAAGAAATGAAGGGACGAAAATCAAATGTTTGACAGGTGGAACTTTCTTGAACTTTTTGGTTCTTAGGGACAGCGAAATTTCTAATATTGCAAACATTTTATTCATATTTTGTTCACAATTAAGTCAAAACCAAAATCAGCCAAATCAGCCCAACCGTTTTTGAGTTTTAGCAAAACTAACTTTTAGTTAATTACAGATTTTAATGCCTATTTCAGATTTAAACGAAGCAAAATTCGACTCGCCTCAGGGTGTTTGCTGGTTGACTAGTACGGTACTGGTCGTTTGTGATACAAATAATCATGCTCTTCGAGCTATACATCTGGATGAGGGCAGTGTCGAAGTGCTCGCGGGTACTGGGGAACAAGCTGCAGTAGGTGATCAAGGTAATCGGATTTTGCATATATTTAAGTCATCATTATTATCAAGGCTCACAAACACAATAAAAAATAAAAAATGTATGCAATAAATCCTAGAGGAAACTTGATTTACGTTTGATGCTGTATTCATTCTGATACACTTTTTTGTGTAATACGCGTTAGAAGTTATAGTTCTTTGGCGTAACAAGAATAAAATCTTTTTAAATAAATTATCTTTCGCCTTATTCTACGTTTGTAAAAAAACAATAGAAAAAAGTTATTTAATACATTGAAAGTTTTATAATAACGCAATATCTAGTTAAATAAAACTTATTTAGATATCACAAAAACAATAAAATGTTGACTGTAGTTAACTTCAGGGTGACAGTGTGCGCGCGCATCGTAAAAATTTACTCTCATCATTTTCCCTGACGCGTCAAAAGAAGTATAGCTTCAAAAACTTTTAGTCAGCTGGTATTATAGAATACTTTTTGTCTTAAATTTTCACGGGATACAGGAAACAGGAAGTTTTAGTGATTCAACCATTAGACACTGCGAATGGTGACCGGAAATACTTTATCGAATATGCAAGCGAAAATTTTTTGGTTACGTAGGTTAAATCTTTGTGGCAGCGGGAAATTCCAAGCGGTCTAAGTTATTGGGTTACGTGCCACATTTTTTATGCTTATTTTTTCTATGCGAACGGGAAATTCCAAGCGACTTAGCATTATAACAATTTGCTACAGCGAATTGTAACTGCGAATATTTGCAGCCGGATTTTTTTGTAGGTCACGTAGGTTTCTTTTTATCCCGAATTTTCCACGGCATCAGGAAACTCCAAGCGGATTAGTAACATAACAAGTAACCACTGCGAATTGTGACTGTGAATCGCTGACAATTGTTAAGGCGGAAAACTGAATCCATACATAACTTTTCATCCCCAATTTTCCACAGGAACTACAAATTCCAGGCGACCAATCATTAAACTTTTGATCGGGAACAGTTGCTTATTGTATTTTCAGGCGGAAAATGTCTCGGTTTGCAAACTTTATCTTCTCCGTGGGACATACTTCTCTACACGACTCCCGACCTGGATATGTCCGTAAGACCCGTGCTGCCACCACCTCCCCCGCCACCGGGACAAATCGACTTGGATAAAGAGAACGACGACAAAAATGTCAAAGGTAAGCTAATTTCATCTCAAATAAAAAATAAAAATAATTTGTTTTAAATTCTAGTACGCAACATAAAATTAACAATTAATTCAAGGGTTACAGTATTCGTTTCTATAACATACTCCTAGAGGTGTTATTTAATAATTAAAAAAAAAAAATAAGTATAGGCTAATTCAAAAATCTACTATAATTTAAAACATTACTTTGACGATAAAAAGTGAATGAATTTTAAAAGGATGAATTAAAATCACATTGCAATGATGGTTAAAAAAAATTGACACCCGCCTGAGCTTCTTGTCTTCTCAGAACAGGACTCGAAAGAGCCTTCGTAACTTAAGATTTTAAGTGGTTCACAACACAATCAGTACATTATAAATAATATGAAAACAATATATGACCATTTTTAAGTACACTTGAAAAAAATAATTTTAATGGTATTCATTTTTTTTGTTTATTCACATTCAGTTATTATCTCAAAATAATGTTGTTCTAATTTTTATCGTTAATAAAATAAAGTTTAGTTTGTATAGTTTTCAAATATTAACCCATTATTCAAATTAATTCATTAACAATTGACAACAGCGCCATCTACTGAAAACTCTTGTAAAATGTGAATAAATTTAATTTTATATAAAGAGCTTCAAAAATCCGTGCTATATGGCGCTTGACTTTCTTATATTAGTATTTTTATGTTCATATATTTGTAAACGCTCAGGGCAATAAATAGTTTGTACTTGATTCTTCTTCTTCTCCATGGATTCTTGCTTAGAGATTCACGATATCAATACTGAGCAGGCACCACTAAGTTTCTTAGAAGTTGTTATTTAAACATCATCATTTGCTTTTTTATGGAGGAAAATATTGTGACAAATAGACAGATAAAAAATAATAACATGGTATAATTGCCAATGGATCATAAATATTATTATAAATTATATTACAACATTTTGTGAAACATACCAAAATGCGATACGATAATTTATGATTCTTTACAGAGAAAGAGAAAAAAGACGAGAAAAGACGCGTGCTTTTAATAGCTTGCGCGGGATCGCATCAAATTTGGGCTCTGTTCCTTGACAATACAATATGGTGGAAATACAAGTCGTTTAGTGAAGGCAAGTACATTTATGACCATTATACTTTGATAATCGACTCTCTAAGTCTATATATATGAATTTCATTTAGCTTTTTATGTTATCTGTGTATTTGTACCATTTCATCGCATATAAATAATCTTTTGTATTTTAAAAATATATGAATTAAATGTTGTAACATAAAAAGTTTGCTTGTATTTTGAAACACCTTGTTCTGTAACCATGTATGTTACTGAACTCCTCCTAAACTGCTGAATTGATTTTGATGAAATTTTTCATGTGCATTTAAGAATGGTTATTAATTGAAAATTTTAATAAGAAAAGTAATAATTAATAATTTTACATTTCAAATAATTTTAATTCTTGATATTGAATGATGTTAGTGCTTAATTCTAATTGTGATGTTTCATTTTAAGTTTAATGTTTAGTAACATTTTATGGAGCCTTGTTTTCTGAAATAAATGAATTAATGCTATTTTAAACAAAATATTTTTAGTTGTAATATTTATTATTTATTCAAGGAGGCTTTTCAGCACTTTTCAATCGTCTTAGAATCTAAAGTTACGAGGGTTTCGTCGCGCCTTATTTTGAAAAAAGCCCACATCAAACTCAGTCAGGTGTCCCTTTTTTCTAATCATCATAACAATATGTATTCTCAATTTTTTATCTTCTAAGTAGTCCTTCAAATTATAGAACGATTTCAAAATTAGTTTTATTTTAATAAAAGATTTAAATTTGTTAAGTAACTTCTTCTGCGAGTTTATGAGAACATATACAGTTATCCTTGAATGATGTGTCAATTTTATGCAGCCTACTAGAATTTATAATATAATGATTTCTTAAGTTATATGAGGTGCATTCACTCTTCATCGTAAAAAATTCAATATTTTTATGTGCGTACAACAGTTTTTCTAATATGTACACGCAGTGAACTGTCATTATTTTAACTGCTCTAAATTTATCTCTTTGCGACTCTCTTGGACCCATGATTGCACTAACGCCCCTTTTCGGCAGTACAAATACAACACAACACAAAAATACTATTACACAAAATTATATTTAACATTTACAACAAACACTTGTTAAAATTTATGTGCAATGGCGGCCTTATCACTTCAAGTGATCTCTTACAGACTTGAGCTTAAAGATGAAATATGGGTTGTTGCAAAAAGTATTAATAGATAGACATACGTGTACCTATATACTTAAATAATATAAATATCGGCGTGGGGCAGAGTCATTAGTGATAATCCGGCGCGCGTCTCTCGGTAGTTCTCGGGTGACGGTCTGCCAGAGCGGTCGACTATTGAAACTGTCGCGTTTCTAGCTATTATTAATAATAAGTTTGTGTAAATGGATACCGGAAACATTAAGTGATTGAACATTATAATCTGAGTTAATTAGTAAAGTATTTGATTGCACCAACGCCCACACTATGGAAATTTAATTATTGATGCCATTAATGGCAATGTCGGTGGAGAACTCTACGCTTCTATGCTTTCTGCTTCTTTGCTTCCTTCCGTCTTATTCTCCGACATATATATATATATATATATATATACATATTATGCATGATCCTCATGTGATGAGAGATAATGAGCCTTCAAACGACTTAAAGATTCCCAAAGAATGCAAATTGCATATATATCAGCAGTATTACCCCAATGGGGAATACCATATGATTTTATGGTTGTAATTGCAGGAACGTGCGTATGTGTAGCGGGATCAGGGGTGGAGGCGGCCCGTAACAGTGCTTACCCCAACACTGCAGCCTTCGCACAGCCCTCAGGATTGGCGCTTCGGCACGGTCCGTGTTAAACCAAGAAAATATTATACCTTTTTCCCTCTATATTTCGCAATCTTCATCTATGTACTGATCTGCGTATGAAGAGTCATTCCTAATTTAATAACAAGTGACAGTGTTTCAAAGACAAACGTACTACCTTTTATAGTAATGACGTGCTTTTAAGCTTCATGTATAAGTAGCTGCATGATTTTGTGTAAAAGACACATTTAAAAAGTCAGTTTGCAATTTTTTTCGTTTTGAGGTTTGATGCCTTTATCAATATACTTTAAACACTAAATCTTTTATAACCCATATTTTTGTTAACAAACTTCATATTTTCTATACATTAAAAGTTAATTATAGTAAATAACGTGAACAACATAACCATTCTTTCAGGTAATAGTCCGGAGGTATTCATTGCGGATTCCGAAAGTTCTTCTATAAGAAGACTTGCTCTTTCCACTGGTCAAGTATCGACACTATGCGGTGGCGACAAGAATCCAGTTGTAAGCAACATTATAATTACTTCGAAACTTTAATCATAGAGGCACATATTATTACCAACATATATTGCATATCTACCCGACTTTCACTACTCATAATGCACACGCACACACACACACACGCGCACAAACTCACAGACACTTACTCAATTTTGGGTATTCGCATATATATACCTAATTTTAGATTTTAAGTTCCTTCCTTTTTAAACATTCTTACTTTGTTTATTTATATCCTAGTTAACAGTTCTTTATATTTTTTATACAGCTTTATGGGTGGACTCATATTAGAGGCATTTGTATATGAAAAATTGAAAAAATATATTTAATTTTATATAAAGGAGATTGATTATATGGGTTTTATCTCGACTTTTTTTTTTGCTGACAGTGTGACAGCTGACTCTTCACTCTAATATATATAGCTACTTATTGGTTTCCTGAACGAATATATTGGCACAGCTATTACATATTGGTAACATAGTGGTAACTAGTCACGGCCGAAGTCCCTCAAATTTAGAAATTATAGTTATGACCCTACCGCCGAAGACGTGCCGCCAAACAAATAGAAATGGATTTCAGTATGGACTCTTTGAAATGGTTTACCTTATTACGTATTGTTACTTAGCATAAGTGACATATGGATACAAAACTATTTTATTACTCGTCATCAAACGATGCAAATTTATATTTTTGGTGTCTAATTGTTCTTTAACATTTCTTGTTATGCTTTTCGATGAAGGATAACACGTTGTTATCCTTCATCGAAAACTTGCATATCCCGGAAGAACATATTTCTTACCACCGAGCGGCGGGGAAATGACTTGCTGTTAATTTAAATTTTCTTTCTAGAATCTTTTCGCCTACGGAGACGTAGACAGCATAGGGGTTGATGCAAAGCTACAACATCCGCTGGCGGTAGCATATTGTGATTCCACGAAAAGCCTATACATCGCTGACAGTTATAATCATAAGATTAAAAAAGTCGACGTCGGCCCCCAAAAAGTAATAACAATAAACCCGACTATGATCGAGACAACAGATCCGACAAAATTCAATGAACCGTCCGGTCTCTCCGTCAGTATGGATGGGAAATACCTGTATATAGCTGACACAAACAACCATAGCATAAAAATACTCAATCTAGCCAAAAACGTGTGCCAAGAGTTCAAAGTACGTCTACCGGACCCGAAGTTCACGGAGCCAGAGAACCTGATTTTGTACAAAAATGATTTATTTGTTAATAGAAAGTGTGGAAATCTTGTCATATATTTCAATGTGAGCTTAGATGCCGATATTAAAAACGTGAAATTCACACCGGGAGCGCCTCAAAACTGGCATATGTGTATCCGCGATGAAAATAACAAGGAGGTGACAAGAGATGATTTCGAATTCGTCGGTTGTTCCCATAAAGGAACAACTTTACCTGGAAGAGTGGAATTGAAACTTAAAACCAGGACAGACAAGACTCACTATCGCTTGTATCTCAGTTTTCAGACGGCTTTGTGTGACGCCGCCGTATGCTTCGCTCATTCGTTCACAATCCGTTCCACAATTTTGGTCCGTGATTCCGTAAAAATGATGGAATCATACAAAATCACTTGTAAAGTTAATCCTGTCAATCGATCGGATCAAAAAGTCGAGCAAATCAAAACGTGAATGTTCGCTTAAATCATCATCATTGAGTGCCATCTTCGAACTGAAGTTTGGCGATCAGTTGGTGGAAAGATTTTCTCTCCTATGGCCGGTCCACTCCAGTATATCATCCATCCATTGCCGTTTCGGTCTTCCAGGTGACGTATTTCAGGACCAAATAGGGATCCTTTTAGAAGATGTCCGTTTCCGTAAAAACAACCTTTCTCTAATGATAGTTCTTTGTGCACCTCATTTCAAAAGTAGGTTCCAAAACACCGTTAACCTCAGTGCCCACGTATCCAATGTTTGGAACCGATAACTGTTTTGTTTTTAAGGTGCCATGTTTCGCAGCCTTATAAAAGGTTGGACCAAACATAATAACATTTACAATTTGAATGGATTTTGGGATTACATAAAACATCAATTTTTGCTTTTCCTATTCTACATCTTAATATTTATTTGAGGAAGTCACATCAATCAATCCATAATAAAGATGGATAATTTAATTGAGATTTTTGTAAATTAAATCGAACCTTAAACCATTTGCGTTAAAGTACATTCTGTAATAACAAAGACATCTCTTACTGTTATGTAATATTCGTTAGTGTTATTGCTACCTTGGTGTATTTTTTATCTTAATTTGTATTTGAAGTTAATCTGACAAAATAAGGATAATTTATGTTACCGTTTTAATTTTGTAAATGATTAAGGCAAAATGCTTTTATGTTTCTAATGCTGACAATAATAAAAGTTTTTAACAAAATAATAGCTTAAGTTCATTTAGTTATAAATGGTGGTGTTGCAAGATATAATAACTTTATTTTATAGTTAAAAGTATCATCGTTTTATTTAATGAAATAAATGTAATTTAATATTATTTGTTTCATTTCGTTTATCGATATTTTATTTTTATTTAATGCTTTATATATTTCTATAAATATAAAAAGACTGAAAAATTTGTTTGCCAAAGAAATTTCACTTCTGACGTGTGCTTTGTTTTTGTTGCTTTTTAGCGTACATTTTTTATTATTACTTGACTAATCACACCAGATGGTAAGTGATGATATGTTCTAAGATTGATACAAAACTTAGGGCAATTAGGTGAAGCAACTTTTCCAATAAGAAATACGAACTTAAGTGATGGATTACGTCCGGAACGCATTCTCACAACATGCACAGCACCCTGGCGTTTTAGAGAACTATTGTCAATCCAAGATTGAATAGGTTTCGACTGCATGATACGATACCATACCCCGTTGTCTCTGAGCACAAGTTTACATATGACATACTTGTAGTATGTACAACAAGCGGTAACCTGTTGAGTCTTAACTTCTGAACCTTCTTCAATGAATGTGTGTTTCTGTTATCTTTTTCATTATTGAAGTGAAAACTTCTTCAGCATAGTTGTGATTTCAAATGATTTTACTGGGAGAATATGAGATGGTAAACATTGTACAGTTATCTTTGTGCTCTGCTTCGTACCCCTTCCACCCGTGTTTACCAAGGCATAGTGGGAGTTAAAATTAAATCAGTACTAAAACCTACAATTATTCTCTTGCTGGAAATTTACATTCGTCTCATTATTTTGAAGACAAAATGCCACCTGCGTTCATCTGGGCAAATGGCTGGTCAGAGAGCACGGATCGCTCACCTGCAGGTTGTACAGGGGCTTACCAGTCAGGCTTGCTTCGGCAAATACCTGTACCAGACTGTTGGCTGTGGGTCAACGGCCAGATGTCACTAGTGTGGTGCCTATTCAGATACAGCCCACCACACTGTGGCAGAATGCCCCGCCTGGAGACCTCAGCGACTCATTATAACGTCACTGATCGGCACAGACCTCTCGCTGGCAAGTGTTGTAGGAACAATATTTATCAGTGAGCAGACCTGGAGAACGGTTGCTTCCTTTTGCCAGACTGTCATCTCGCTTAAGGAGGCACGGCAAAAGGAGAGGGTGAATGCCGCCGAAACACTCCAGCCTTGACGTAGGGTGCAGAAAACAGGAGGTGGAGATTAATACAAGTCCTGCCCCTGTAGAATACCTGTGAGCTGTAACCGAGGGACCAGAGAAGAATGCCTCAACGAACCTCTGGCTCCATGCTCACTCATGGTTGATGGCGGTCCCGTTGGGTTTTGGTGGGTATTGCCAGCTCGTACCTTCGCGGAGTCCTACATTCCCGACTTTAGTTTACCGATTAGTTTGGGGTGCGGAAATGCATTTCCCAGCGACAAAAAAAAAGTGTAATTTCACAAGATTTTTTTATGCTTGGATATTTCGTGGACAGGAACATATTTCTAATCCACAAAATATTTATCAGTTACTAATACATTAAAAGATCACCGCGTTGTAGATAAAGTAAAATGTTATTCCAAATAAAAATCGTGGTGCTCCCGTATAAATTCAAAGTTGGCTTTGACATTTCTTACCAGGATGCAAACTCTCAATAGAAACAACATCAATTTAAATGATCACGACCGATTTCGACCTCGCCGAATATTTCTATTGGTTGTAATTGAATGGTGTTTGAAACGACTTCGTTTCATAGAAATGCTGTAGAATAAGCATTAAAATTTCAAGTTTGTATATAGTTTTTTATAATATATGATCATTTGGTATTTGTTTTAACTCGGTTGACCTTTTGACCGGAAAAGTTATGGCAATAGGTACTAGCGGAATCGCGCAAATTTTTATAGCCATTAATAACATGGGGATGGGGTAGAATTTTTTATTTTATTTTAATTCGTTTATTAAGGACACTAACAATATGCGTAAATAACATTCACTATACAAATAACATAGACTAGGACACATTTACTTATACGTATATCAATTATAAGTGAACATAACATTTGCTTTGACATTTAATACATATAAATGATAATTTATTCAAAAAGGGAAAAATATTTTTTGCAGTTTTTAGACAGTAACGTAGTAGAATCATAAAAATACTGTATGTATCAAATATTTAAATAATTACCGTAAAAATCTGCAAATCTGGAAGACGGAAAACTGATATCAAACACTATGATACGAAATTTATAAATATTGACGACTTTTTTCACTTTCCTATTCGTTTACAATTTCCGTATAAAAATTGTTAAGAAAATACGTTTATCCATTTAACTTCAAATACTTTTCGTAAATTTTATATGATCACACCTGTTAATTTTTATTGTTATTTTTATATGTTATTTTTATTTTAATTAATTCATTAATGAAATTTATTTTGCGACATTGCCACGAACGAAGATGTATACCTAAAATGTTTAAAATGAAAAATTATTTTCGTTAATATAAAAGTTTTATTTCACTTGGTTTTTAATTACTTCCTTTCAGATTATTAAATACAGACTTACATTCATAATCTAATCAATACACAGATTTTACTTTACAACGAAGTTATACCTAACTGATGAACCCATATAAGAGGTCTATCGAACACGCTCAGCTCTGCGGCTTACGCGGTTAAAAAATTCGCCGTTTTACAGACGTTGAAACTGCCAGGCTGATCTATTTCAGTTATTTCACAGCATTATGTCATATGGCATTTTTCTTTGGGGCAATGCTGCTGATATAGTTGCAATATTTGCGCTGCAGAAAAGGGCTGTTCGTGCGATCTACAATATGGGTCCAAGAGAGTCGCTAAGAAACAAATTCAGGGCAGTAAAATTGCTGTAAATTCTAGTAGGCTACATAAAATTGACAAGTCATTCAAGGGTAACTGTATACGGTTCTATAACAAACTCCCAGAAGAAGTTACAAAAATGTCTCTTAATAAATTTAAATCTTTTATTAAAAGAAAACTAATTGAGAAATCATTCTATAATTTGAAAGAATACTTAGAAGACAAAAAAGCGTGGGAGTGAATGAATTGCTCTATATATATATAGATATAGAATATTTTTAAATTAAATATTGTAATGATGATAACAAAAAAAAAAAAAAGTACACCCGACTGAGTTTGTTGTGGGCTCTTCTCAGATCAGGGCGCGAAGGAACCCTCGTAACTTTAGATTGTAAGTCGTTCTTTAATGTTATCATCAGTCATTCATTTAAATAATATATAGAAAAAAACGATATTTGACGATTCAAAAGTGATGTAATAGGCCTACTTGAATAAAGATATTTTGACTTTGTGCATTTTTAAATTTGTAACATCATTTACGTAGAATGCCCGACATTAGCAAACTTAAAAAGATTCAACGGGTATTGAAAAGTTCTTGGTTTTAAGGAGGTAATAAAATAATTATTTGAACCGCTTCAGTCATTTTTAACTTGGTAAAAATAAAAACATAGGTGTATCGGTGGGTATCATTGGTAACCTTGGCATAAGAGTCGCAGGCCCAGTTATAAGAGCTGTTACAATTTTCTTTAGATTGACATTTTTAAATTCGTTATATCTTTTGAATGCAATGTTCGATTTTAATAGTTTAAAATGGATCTTACATGTGTTGAAATGGCCTTTAATATAACATTAATAAGATAAAGATAAATACAGAGGTATGAATAACATGGTTTGATTAGGGTCGGCACTTTTATTAACTTTTAAAATGTAAAAATATAGTTATAGTGGCATAACTACAATAGTTGAACATATGGTATTGGGACTTTTTTATAGATAATAATACGTTCTATAATATTGGAAAGCATTTCTTTGTTCTATCATCAATAGTTTCCCTTGCGCACGCGATGACAGATTTTTTGTGACCAATTTTTTCACACCTTAGGTTACATTAATGCCTGTTATTAGGGATCCCTATTTTTTTAAGAAAGTAATATGGCCGATATCGCTCAGTGAAAATATAGCTTTCTAATGGTAATTTTATTTTTTAAATCGGTCCAATAGTTTTTGAGTGAAAACCTTAAAAACACAAACGTTTCTTCTTTATAATATTAATTTATACAATTTCACGGTTTTTTGTTTCCAAATAATAAGTAAAACAGCTTGTAAAAATGTCTTAAATTAAGAATAGAACATAAAAACAACTTTTCCACTTTAGTGAGAAAAAGGTTTATTTTGTTTATCAAATATTAATAAACTTATTATGTCTTAATCTATTTTTATTATTCATTTTATACCTTATATAAACATTATTGTTATGTATCGCTTGATGTGCCTTGAGCCTTTATGTCGTAATTTATGCTCGAGCATCTCAGCCCAAGCATCATATGGAAAGACCCTGATTATTAATAAACGATTTAGTTCTTTGAGATCTTGACCTATATCTTTCAGATCTAGTTACAAGTTTGATATCGTTTGTTAATTACCTTTTAACAAATGAAACAAGTAAAGGTAAATTGTGAAAAGATTGAAAACAAATGCCTTCGGGTATATTGGGTATACGTCTTTATTCATATAATAATTATATAATCCTCAACTTAGATCTATGGGACACGCATTTTCATATATATAACAAAATAAAATTGTATCCTTATTATGTATCATAAAAGTTATCTAATTATCGAGGGCGACATCGCTGGCGTAGTGGGGCAAATACTCACTTTGAGATCCGGAATTCGATCCCGGTAAGGCTATATTATTCTTGCAATTACATTACATTTTCTAATTTGTCTGAGTCTGGACTCCTGGGAGTCATCGGACAGAACAGCACCAAAAACTTAAATATAATATATAATTTTTTTTTTGTTTTTAACTATTATATAGATATTACATATAATATAAATATTATATACATAAATATTAATATAATATANGTTCCTGGACCAAATCCAGGACATTTTAAATAACGGCCAGGTCAAGAGTACTCTAAACCGACGAACTTGTATGAAAGATTTAATGAGATTGAAAGAAGCGAAGGAGATATGCAAGGATCGTGGCAAGTGGAAGGATGTTGTCTCTGCCTACCCCTATGGGAATAAGGCGTGATGCTATGTATGTATGTATTAATAACATGGGGCTGGGGTAGAATTTTTTATTTTATTTTAATTTGTTTATTAAGGATACTAACAATTAACATACATAACATTTGCTTACATATAAATGAAAATTCAATCAAAATGGAAAAATGTTTTTTGCAGTTTTTAGACAATAACGTAGTAGAATCATGAAAAATACTGTATGTATATATTATTTACGTAATTAACATAAAAATCTGTCAATCCGTTTCGGAAGACTTCGATGATAGACACTAATGATACGAAACGATACTGATACGAAATTTATAAATATTGACAAGTTTTTTCACTTTCCACTATTCGTTTACAATTTCCTTATATAAATTGTTAAGAAAATACGTTTATCCATTTAACTTCAAATACTTTTCGTAAATTTTATATGACCACACTTTATCTTAATACAGTTATTTCAAATATTAATTCATTAATGAAATTTAATTTGCGACATTGGCACGAACGAAGATGTATACGTAAAATGAAAAATTATTTTCGTTAATATAAAAGTTTTATTTCACTTGGTTTTTAATTACTTCCTTTCAGATAATTAAATACAGACTTACATTCATAATCTAATCAATACACAGATTTTACTTTACAACGAAGTTATACCTAACTGATGAAACCATATAAGAGGTCTATCGAACACGCTCTGCTCAGCTTTTACGGACGTTGAAACTGCCAGGCTGATCTATTTCAGTTATTTTCACAGCATTATGTCATATGGCATTTTTCTTTGGGGTGATGCTGCTGATATAGTTGCAATATTTGTGCTGCAGAAAAGGGCCGTTCGTGCGATCTACAATATGGGTCCAAGAGAGTCGCTAAGAAACAAATTCAGAGCAGTAAAAATAATGACAGTTCACGGCGTATATGTATTAGAAAACCTGTTGTACGTCCATAAAAATATTGACTCATTGAGGAAAAAAGTGAATGCACCTCATATAAATTAAGAAATAAAAATAAAATTGCAGTAAATTCTAGTAGGCTACATAAAATTGACAAATCATTCAAGGGTAACTGTATACGTTGCTACAACAAGCTCCCAGAAGAAGTTACAAAGATGTCTCTTAATAAATTTGAATCTTTTATTAAAATGATAAAATCATTCTATAATTTAAAAGAATACTTAGAAGACAAAAAAGCGAAAAAAATGAATGGGAATGAATGAATTGCTCTATATGTATATAGATATAGATTATTTTTTAATTAAATATTGTAATGATGATAATAAAAAAAACGTACACCCGACTTTGTTTGTCGTGGGGTCTTCTCCGATCAGGGCGCGAAGGAACCCTCGTAACTTTAGATTGTAAGTCGTTCTTTAATGTTATCATCAGTCATTCATTTAAATAATATATAGAATAAACGATATTTGACGATTCAAAAGTGCTGTAATAGGTCTACTTGAATAAAGATATTTTGACTTTGACTTTGACTTTGATGCATTTTTAAATTCGTAACATCATTTACGTAGAATGTCCGACATTAGCAAATTTAAAAAGCCTCAACAGGTATTGACAAATTCTTGATTTTAAAGAGGTAATAAAAGAATATTTTAAATCGCTTCAGTCATTTTTAACTAGGTAAAAATAAAAACATAGGTGTATCGGTGGGTATCATTGGTAACCTTGGAATAAGAGTCAACTCACCAGTCGCAGGCCTAGTTATAAGAGCCATTACAATTTTGTTAAGATTGACATTTTTAAATCCGTCATATCTTTTGAATGGAATGTCCGACTTTAATAATTTAAAAAGATTTTTACAGGTATTGAAACGACCTTTAATAAAAATAACATTAATAGTATAAAGATAAATACAGAGGTATGAATAATATGGTTTGATTATAGTCGGCACATTAACTTTTGAAATGTAAAAAAATAGTTATAGTGGCATAACTACACTAGTTGAGCATATGGTATTGGGACTTTTTATAGACAATAATACGTTCTATAATATTGTAGAACATTTTTTTGTTCTATCATCAATAGTTTCCCCAGCGCACGCGATGACAGATTTTTTGTGACCAATTTTTTCACACCTTAGGTTACAATAATGCCTGTAAATAGGGATCCCTATTTTTTTTGAGAAAGTAATATAACCTATATCGCTCAGTAAAAATATAGCTTTCTAATGATATTTTTTTTTAATCGGTCCAGTAGTTTTTGAGTGAAAACCTTACAAACACAAATATTTCCTCTTTATAATATTAGTTTCCAAATAATAAGTAATATTTGCTGCAATAATACATATAGCTTGTAAAAATGTCTTAAATTAAGAATAGTACATAAAAATAACTTTTCCTCTTTAGTGATAAAAAGGTTTATTTTGTTTATCAAATATTAATAGACTTATTAAGTCTTAATCTATTATTATTTTTCATTTTATACCTTATCTAAACATTATTGTTATGTATCGCTTGATGCGCCTTGAGCCTTTATGTCGTAATTTATGCTCGAGCATCTCAGCCCAAGCATCATATGGAAAGACCCTGATTATTAATAAACGATTTAGTTCTTTGAGATCTTGACCTATATCTTTCAGATCTAGTTACAAGTTTGACATCGTTTGTTAATTACCTTTTAACAAATGAAACAAGTAAAGTTAAAATTGTGAAAAGGTTGAAAACAAATGGCTTTCTAATATCTTAACTCTTCCCAATATTTTTCAAATGCCTTTGGGTATATTGGGTATACGTCTTTATTTATAGTATAATTATATAATCCTCAACTTAGATCTATGAGACACGCATTTTACATATGTAACAAAATAAAATTGTATCCTATTATGTATCATAAAAGTTATCTAATTTTCGAGGGTGACATCGCTGGTGTAGTGGGGCAAGTCTGGACTCCTGGGAGTCATAGGCCGTAGCTAATTACCAACCTAATAGCAAAGACGTACCCTTATGCAAAGAGAGAGAGAAACACTTTATTGCACACAAGATAAAAATAAAAAGACATAAACTAAGATACTTATTACTATAATATAGCGTCCAAAGGCGGTCTTATTGCTACAAGCAATCTCTTCGAGACAAGCTTATTATGTAAAGAAGCAAACTAAAATAAATAATAGGACAGAACAGCACCAAAAACTGAAATATAATATATAAAAATAAATTTTTGTTTTTAACTATTATATAGATATAGATATTACATATAATATAAATATTATATTATTAAATATTAATATATCTATAGATACATATTGAAAATATATACACAAAAGATATGAAATAAAAAAAATATACATTATAAAGAAAAGGAAAAGTTATAAACGTGTTATTCAAAGCAGTTTTCAGTTAAATAGAATTCTTTGAGGCGTGTCTTAAAGATGGCTATTGACGTATGATATCTGGTAAAGAATTCCATAAATTTGTAACTTGGACAGCGAATGAATTTTTGTAAAATTTAGTAAGGCAAACTGGATGTATAAGTTTGTTATTGGATCGGGATCGGAGTTCATGGTTAGTATTCATGTCATCGCAATATAAGAGATCGGTGTTCCGGTGCAAAAGCGCGCTTTCATTTTAAACGGTATCATCATTTACCATTAGGTGTGATCACAATTAAACGCTAACATGCCGTCAATAAAAAAAATCGACGTTAACATTTCTTATTACCTTTAAGTTTATGTGCTAGTAACACTAATGCGAAAACATTTTATATATCTATAAAGTAAGGTAAGTAGCAGCCCATTAACGTCCCACTGCTGGGCACAGGCCTCGTCCCTCGTAGGAGAGAGGATTATTAGAGCGTAGACCCACCACGCTGCTCCTCTGCGGATTGGCAGGCATAATACACAAGTGCACTCTCTATTCTTTCGCTGTCATAGTCCAATGTGACGGGAATACAACACGACCGGAGAGAGAATAAGTGCAGGACCGATGGCTTAACGTGCTCTCCGAGGCACGGGGATGCAGCACACCGCCCACTTCCCAACTTCGGGCAAATAATGATGAAAACTCTTCATAGAAAACTCGATATCGATTTTGAATTGGCCCGTCCCGGGACTCGTACCCAGGAACCTCATGTCTGCCGAACATGATAACTATAAGATCAATGAGGCACTCCATATATGTATATATAGTTAGAAAATCATGAAGGTATTGAAACACATCTTTTAGTTATTTAATATGGATTAAAGTTCAAGTTAAGGCGGTAAAATATTTAATGGCTGTAAAGTCACGATAACGGTTCGTTACAATGACCTTTGAATTAATATCTGCATTAGTTTAGCGACTGCCCGAAGCTTTTTAATTTTACGCAACACTCCCTTCCCCAAACGTACTTAAGATAGATACAGCTTAGATATTTTATACTCATATTAGCTGATGCCTGCGACTTCGTCTACATAAGGTACCTACGTACTGACGTACCTACTTATGTATATCCAGCATATTGTAAGCTTTCTCATTGTTATTGTTGGAGATAAACATATAGGTGGGTATTAAGGATGTTACTTAAAAATAAATGGCATATATTGATCAGTTAGTCCGATCAGATTTTCATCAATTGATCGAAAAATTATAAAAATATTTCTATTTAAAACGTAATCATTTTGTATATATCTATTATGAGGAGTGTTTAATACATATTTTTATGTCCTTAAATCATAGCATAAAACGTGGTGTTATACAATTATGTATATTAACCCAGTCTAATTAGGATTTTACATTGCATTAACTTTTTAGAGCTATTTTACTTCGGAAATCGTATTAACAAAAAATCACGTGGATTTCGTAAATTAAAAGTTATGTTGTCGACGACACCTCCCGTCGATGATTGTCGAAGAAAAATTATTGGAAAATGGTGGACTGGGCTATATCAAAATTTAGCATAAATGGTTTAAAGATTTGGGCGAAGAAATAATATCATATACTCGTAGAGTGTTCTTTTATGTTATAATTTTAATAGAGATTATTGTAATGTAAACTGGATTATTATAACTAAAGGTCATCTAGTAGACTAGTAAATTTTGTGTACACATATCTCCTTAATCTCTTAATTACCTTGAAAAATATTTTGCGCATATAACTGGTCACTCCAATTTCAATTTAAAATTATTTTATTACTTTATATATGAATTTCAATAAATATTCATAATATTTATCTTTAAATGTGTACACACAGCAAATCTTTTTGACTTCATAACGTCTTATAAATCAATAATTGCCGGCTGCACGCATAAAACGCACGACTCATTGTCACGTTTCGACCGAGCCGAGTGTGCAAGCGAGAGAGAGAGAGCGAGAGAGGCGCGATCAGCCTAAGCATTCGGCATGTGACGCATATATCGTGCGTAGATTAATGAACGAAGAAATCGAATGTTCATCAATGTATGAAATTAATACGTAAATCTATCGTCCGTTAACTTTACAGACAAATATTTTTTTAATACGTCAGATTAGCAGATTTTCTACTGCAATTTAAGTGGTTCTTCATATATTTGATGATTTACGTTGTGATCCGTTTCATCGCAAACAAGCTTTAAGACTGTAAATATAAATCCTGCAATCCAACAATAAAAATATACGGATTTGTATATTATACGGCGGACATATATTTCAGATTACAAGTACAGATACCCAAATCCATAAAGTACTAACCATCAGACTAATGAGAAGGAATGCGCAAATACGGGCAAAAGGTATAAATACTATACTATGTATAGTCACAAGTCATATCTACATGTATACCGTTGTATAAATTACAAAAAATCATAATATTTTCGTCTGGAACTTAACTATGATTGTTGCTACTTTATACGTCGTGGTTTGTATTATTTTAAACGTAGGCTTGTGTTTCTAATTGTTACATTGTAGCAGTGACCTTTCGCTAACCGCAAACAACGCGGCATCATACCATAAAAAGCTGTCATCTTACTGCGAGTAAATGATTTAAATAATTCAAAGGTATCGCGAGTGCGAGACGAATCTCGACAGCGTTGGCAAACGGGCTAAGGTCGGTTCAATCATTACCGAGTGTCCTAAAGCCGAAACAATTGCATCGTGGGTCGTAAATTAGTTTCTTTAGATCGTGCAATATAAAACCACCTCCTTAAAGCTTAAAGTAGTGTAATTACTTTCAAAGATAATTGGTGCATCACGCCATTGATTGCTTACGATCTATTCATCCATAAACGATTTATATATAGAGAAATATATTCGGATATAGTTTTTTTAATTGGCGACTATGATTTTTAGACATATATCCAAAACAAAATATCCTTATTGTATCAATTAAAAGTAATTTCAAAAGATTGAAATTAGTAGTGTTTATAATTATTTTTATATCTTTTCTAAAAATTACATTCTATTAGGTATTATTTTACAAATAGCAAAATCTATCAAAATGGCCGCCCCAATTGTGCCAACATACAAATATATAAACATCCCGAAAGATTAATGTTGCAACTGGCATTAGTTTTTCTTTTATATGCGACGTCGGCGATAAATATTACAATATCACAATTAAAAAGTAGTATTTACATTTTTAATATTATTTATAATAAATATCTTTACATGGAAAGTTCCAACATTTATGTTACTAAGGAAACAATCAGCAGTATTGAAGGTACAAATCAGATCCTCGTTACGCTGTATTGATGACTGGTCATTTGCTATGCGAAACTTGTGAACCACGGGCATTGAAATGTAAAACGATTATCACGCACATTCTAGGCAAATTGATATAAACGCACCGATACATTCGCTTTTGCAATTTGTAGAACAGATTTTCTGCGTTATTATTATATATACAATATTACTCCTTGAATTAATACATATGATGATTATAAACTAGATAATGCCCGACATGCCTTGCACGATACCTACAACTTACTTCATCAACAACGATCCACTACGATTTGATGACGACTTGGGAATAATAGGTAGTGGAAAAAAAGATATTTTCTTATATTTATTATATTGATAAAAGCTTAGTGTTAAAATATGAAAGAGTTTATTATAAAAACGCTTGCACTATAAGTTATTGTATAACTCAAATGTTGTATGGCATCGCTAACGCAAAACGTTTATAATAGAGAGAGCTTAAAACTTTGAAAATGATTGTTTCGAGTTTCTTACACTTAACGACATTTCTTTCAAAAACATATAGACTTCAATGTTATTTAATTTGTAGCTTATCTTTGCGTATATCTTCATGAAATTAAATGCGAAATAATATTAATAAGTTATTTACACTTCAGTAAAAGCATTTTATTAGGGCACGGCACCATTTTATATTTGTATTAAGACCTTACATATGAAATTAGCGTTTTGTCGTAGTGTCTAACTTTGACCTGAAATATCTCCCCTTTGGTTAAGAAAAGATATTTCAAATTTTTAAATTTATTTGCCGGGTACTTTTGAGTTTTGAAAACAATCATTCATTTGTTTTTTCTCATTATTTCCTTTTTTTGCCGTTGCTTATTACCGCACAATGGTAAACAGATATGTCGGTATATTTACGAGTACGAGTTCTACCGTGACACCAGTGCTGCAGAAACAGCTTAAAGAATTAATGATGTGTACGGCGCTGGTATCACAAAAGAAAGCACGGTACGTTTTTGGTTTCAATGTTTTCGTTCTGGAAATTTAGACCTTCAAAACCAACTCCGTAGACGGCCGGAGACCAAAGCGAAAAATGAAGAATTAAAGGCTATTGTGGAAGCAGATCCACCACACAGCACTTCAAAGATAGCTGCAGGCTACGGGGTAAGGAACAAAACTGTATTAATCCACTTGAAGTAAATCGGGAAAGTAAAAAAGCTTGAACGCCGGGTACCTCATGAACTGAGTGAAACGAACTTGCAAATTCGCGGTGACTGCTGTGTTACTTTGCTCAACCGACACAATAATGAAGGGATTTTAAATCGAGTCATTATTTGTGATGAAAAGTGGATGCTGTACGACAATCGGAAGCGCTCGTTGCACTGGCTGAACCCTGGCGATCCAGCCAAATCCTGCCCTAAACGAAAATTGACAGAAAATGTGTCGTTCACTACAGCTTTCTAAAATCTGGCCATTCAATTATGGCAGATATCTATTGTCAATCGCTCTAGGCTACTGCTGTTTCACGACGACGCAAGACCACACACTGCACAACAAACAACTAATAAGTTAGATGAGCTACAATTGGAATGTCTGCGACATCCACCGCACTCCCCGGAGCTTGCTCCAACAGATTACCATTTTTTCCGAAATTTGGACTTCTTACAAGAAAAAAAATTCAACTACGATGCGGCAGTCCAAACCGCATTCATAGAGTTTTTTGATTCCAGCCCCCCCCCCCCATGTTTTTTTTAGTAATCAATGAATTACTTATGAGATGGTAAAAGTGCATAGACAACAACGGCGCATACTTTGCATACTTTGATTTATTAAATACGTTTTACAATAAAAAAAATACTGTATATTCCTCTCGCATAAAGCGCCAATATCATAAGGACCGAATATTATAGTCCGTATAATTGTTTATTATAAATTAGCCTTAAGTCCTGACCTAGAGAAGTAGGAATATCCCAAATTTTCCATGGTGGGAATTGAGTTAGGAACTTGTGCCAGAGAATAAGTAAAATCTTCAAATAAAATTTTTAGTAAGCCCTTGATATGTTTGATTTATCTCCACTTAAATCATGATGTATTCTTGCTGTCTACTGTCTCAAGTCTACACGAAAAAAGTAACAAAAAAATGTCACTTTATAACACAAACTCAATACATAGAAAGAAACTTTTAAAGTCTTCCATATCTCAAATTTTGAGTGGATTTATGAAAAAATGTTTTTTTTTAACTAATATGTTATATTCCCTCTAGTTTGTCTATTACACTATTCTATGGAGAGTATGAAATAATAGTGAAAATTGAAAAGTCACTTGGATAAGCTTAGAATTATATCATTCCAAAAAATATTACGCATTAAGGTGATGCTATTTCTATGCAACGCTATGCAAATTTGATAATTAATGAATCTCATATCATTAAAATATCTGCAATCTCTATTGGCAGACTCTTATACTCAATATTTATGTACTCAATATGTATAATGTAATGGTATTGTGTTGCAATAGAGTCTGCATAATAATATACTTTGATTTAGTTATTTATTTACTCACTTTTATGCCAAGGATGCTTCGCATAAAAGCTTTCATAAATGTTGTGGGAAGATAAAGTCATGGTTTTAGAGTAATTGTTTTCGATATATAGAGTTGCTTTGGAAGAATGAAGTCAACAGTGTAGAAAAGCGAATATTGCAGAAGAGCCGTTTCAAAAGCTTTAATAGATTTAAAAAGCTTTAAACATAAAATTTAAATCAATCTAAGATATTTAGAGGAGCTTCAGCGTTTTTTTAGTGAACACAATATACGTTCCCTAAGACAAGAAAATAAGTACTACGTGTATTCAGACGTCTTTAACGAAAATGTGTTTTAAACCTCGCATTACGGCCGAGATACGTTCCCTGAAACGTGGCCGTAAAGCGATAAGCCATATAAGGAATTAGTTATTCTAATATAAATTCAATGGGATCTATTCCAAATATGTTAAACCATGTTGCATATTTATATGTAACATGTTTAACTAGGTATGGGTCAATTTTTGAATCGTATAATTAAATGTATATTTCAAAAAGAATATATTTTTATTTCACACAGTTAAACCTGCGAAGCCAAAGAGTTTTGGCTTCATCACAGTTTAGTGTACTACAATACTAGATAATATCTAAAAATTAATGTTTCCTAAAAATACTGTTGTCGTTCTTATCAATATTCTTGTATCATAACGAACTTGAGTTAGCGTATTGTTTCCATTCATTGCGTTAACAATAGCTTTCACATAAATAAGGCAACAATTTTAAGCAATTTTTTTGTATTAACAAATGAGAATTTTTATTGCTGGTAGAATTCTCAAGTGTTCACTGTGAACTTGACCTTGTAGTTTGAAAAGATTTGATTGGTCAGGGTACGGGACTCGGCCGACGAACAATGATGACTCACAACATTTTTAACGCGAAGTAACTGTAGCTATTACTCTACTGTAATCGCGCTTGATAGCAAGTGGTGATACAGTCGTAAGTCGCAGAAATCTCATTTCGTTTGCGCTGTTTTAGTAGAGAACATATTTTAATTACCTGATCGTAGGTTAGCAATTACCATTGACATTAAACCTTTATACATTGTTATATCAATATATAATTAAACAATTACCAACATTATCCATATCAATGTATCAATTGTTATTAATTGTCTTTGCACGCTTAACTATTATGCATCTACAATACTCGTATGGTCAATGAAATCATTGTTAGTCAAGTATATTGGAAAAAAGAGCATCAGTTTTTATAACATTATGAACCACTTTAACAGGTATGTTTACCGATGTTTGTAAATATATTGATGCTTCGGTACATCCAAAATATATTTGATTTAAGTTGGAATAGAATAAAATACAGCAGAATCTGGAACAGTCTATATTTTTTGGGTTAATAATTCCTATTGAAATCGGCAAAATACCACTGATACCACAAAATATCATATTGTGAATGGTTTTTTAAACACCTGTAAAATTAGATTTTTTTTAAGTATTTCATTATTCTTTCAATGAAGCGATAAAAGGATTAGATGACAAGAGACTTCATTACGTAAAAGTTGAAAAAATTGGGCGTTTGTAATATTTTTAAAGTAGTATTTAGTATTGATTCTATGTTTTTTTACAAATTTAATGATGATTTTTCTTGCGTATTAAATATGTAAAATAGCAGATGTTCTGTACTTCTTTACATTTGAAATTTGTTGATATCGTGACTAAAACAAAACAAGCGTAGTATATTAAACTTTGCATCCACTGCAACTTAAAAAATAATTAACGAAGTTGAGTAACCTAAGAGAAACCTTCATCCTCAGAATTTAACAAAAGCTTTGTTTTTCGGAACCTTTATGTATCGAACTATTTTACTTTTATATTTATTGTGATAATATTTTATTTTTAATACGTTAATTACAATAACGACCTACCTAATCTAGTATTTAAATCTATTTCCTATAAATTAATGGAACCGAGTAATCCGAAAAGGTTGAAAAATTTAACGTGATAAGTAGATTATCAAGAAATCCGGAAATTATAAATATTTTTATTCAGTTCCTACTTTTTCTCACCCTTATATTCTCCCATGTACATATTTTATTCAAAATTACAATCGTTAATAAAATTCTTTCATATTGATCTACTCAGGTTTAACTAACTCCCTCATTGGTCTAGTGGTTGGCATGTACAACTACAGACATGAGATCCTGGGTTCGAGTTCCGGGTCGGGTCAATTCAAAGCAGGTTAAGTCGTCGGTCCTGCGCCTGATCTCTCTCTGATCGTGTCGGATTCCCGTTACATCGGATTGTGAGAGTGATGGAATAGAGAGTGTACTTGTGTACTATGCCTGCTAATCCACAATGGAGTAGCATGGTAGGCTATGCTCTCAAAACCCTATCTTGTATGAGTGAGGAGGCCTGTGCCCAGCAGTGGGACGCTAATGGGCTGCTACTTACCCTTTTTATTGTATTAACTCATGATCAAATCCATAAAAATGTTACTGTGATACTACAAGAAGTCATTTAAATATTTCGTTTAATTTTCAAACGGCTCTCTTATAGAATGAGCTTTCTTAAATTGTGTCTCTGATCTTCCAAAGTAGCGATGTATTGCGAATAATAAATGGTAAGACATAGAATTTATTATATAATGTTCAAAGTTTACCAATATTTAGGAAATCATATGGTTTCAGACATTTATTTCCATAAAGAATATAATATTCAGTAAATCATAAGTTTATTAATCGAAACTTAAGTAAATAACTAAGGTTTGGGAACTTTTTAATATCTACATTTTATATTATTATTATTATTTAAAAAAATAGGCTGCTGGTTAACTTTATTTCACCTTTTTACTTAGGTTCATTTTTTTTTTTGATTTTGTAGTTTATGACAGTGTATGTTAATACAATTTAATGAAATATTAAACATTTCTTTTGAGAAAAATTGTACAACCCATCTATAGAAAGTTCACGTAAGATGTTTAAAGATCTCTTTCTACCTTGACTTTCATTTAACAAAGTTGAGAGGAACATCGGAACTTCTTTCTATTTTATGAATTAAGTACCAAGGATTTCATTTAAGTTGTTATTTTATGTATATCACTTGTTTATTATGTAAAATAGTAACGTTCATAATGCGCCAAGGTAGTGGAGGTTATTTTTATTTTCCCTGCAAAACTTGCGCAACTTAATGCATAAGGTCACTAAATCCTTTTAAGTTATCTGTCCTGTATTATTCTATTAGCATACAATCATTTGGATATGGCTATACATAGTATAGGCACGTTAAAACAATGTACTCGTCGGTTAATTATTGACCATTCGTTAGTCCTCTAGTGTGAATTCCAGCGTTGCGTTTTGATGTAAGATAGTTGACAGACGGCCCTATTGTTTTGCTATGAGCTCGAAGACATATGAATGCTACTATATCTTTTTAATGGGGTCATTGGATTTTATATATAACTATAAAAGCACCACCGTTTTCTGGTACTTGTAATAAGACAAATAAACGTAGAATTTTTTACTTCACTCAAAGTGTTTCTTTCATTTCATTTAAAGTTCATTAGCACACTCTACCTATATACATAGTCTTGACCAAATACTTTTTCATTCATCATCTGTAGTTCAAAAACTTTATTATATACATGATTTTAATACAGCTTTTCGCGAAAGATTCCAGGAGGTTAATTACAGCTGTTTAAGTGTAGGTAGATATTATTTTCTCTACCTATATTAAAATAACACTAAATTCAAACACAATGAAAATGGCGGTTTAAGGTTGAATTCAAATTAACCGTTTAAAATTACATTTATTATAACCAATTGTATACAATAAAACCGATTAATTATTAAGAAGGATGTAAGAGTTATTGGTAGAGATTTTTTATTGGAATTGTTATTTACATATTATTAACGTTTTATTACAGTTACCTGAATTATAAATTTTGAGAAAATCTAACTTATTATGTACCGATTGACTTGAACGATTCTTGCAATTCAATTGCTTGCTTAACAGGTTATTGTTGCACATTGTTGTTGATTGCTCATATACTCGGCATCATGCCAGTAAGCTACATTAAAATATGTACAGCATCATCATAAGTAGTTTCACAGTAATGTATCCCTAAAAGAACTATACAAAAGGTAATACAATGTCAACCATGATTCTAAGGCTGACTGGAATGTGGAGTAAAGAATTCGTTTCGCTTTCTACAGAGGTGAAGTTGTCAGTCTATCTATATACTATATACTATATATAAAACACAAAAAACGTTTCCACCGATGTCCGTTATAGCTTTTAAAAACGTCTAATCTTTGTGACCCAAACTGGTTTCATTAGAAAGGCAATAATGCGTAGATGGTTTTAGACCACGGAACTCTTTAACTCAATTTTCACGAAATTTTCAAAGCTGTTACTGAATAATTCGACTTTGGCAATGTAGTCAGACATTGATAAATACATATTAAGATATATTCGCTTGGGAGAACTAGGCAGTAACAACTCGTGGTAGGACAAGTATATAATAATTACATTGAACAATGTTTCAATGGCGCTTAGTCCAAGTCTAAGTTATTTGGGAAATAGATAAATATATAGTCAGTTCTGCCTCATAGGTCTAGTGGTCAGTATATTTGGCTACAGACATGAAGTCCTGGGTTCGAGTCTCGGGTCGGGTCAATCCAAAATTTGATATTGAGTTTACTATTAAGATGTTCTCAATATTTGACCGAAGTTGGGATGTCGGCGTCTTTCGTAACGCCGTCGGTCCTGCGCCTGATCTTTCTCCGGTTGCGTATGATTGTCGTCACATTGGATTATGAGAGTGTAGGAATAGAAAGTGCACTTGTGTACTATGCCTGCCAACAATGAATGAAGCAGCACGGTGGGTCCGTGCTCTAAAAACCCTCTCTGCAATAAGTGAAGAGGCCTATGCCCAGCTGTGGGACATTACTGGGCTGTTACTTACCTTACCTTTATAGTGAGTTCTCGTACCAGCGTTAAAATACAATATAAACTTTGTTACGGAAGAAGATTACGTACTACGTATAAAGCGTTAAACATAAAATCCAAATTTTGTAACACAGTACTTTAAAAATATATTATTTACTACTGTACTAATGTTAACCTCTTTTTAGCATGTTTTAATAGCTATATGATTAAAGAAAACGATACTTTGGTTGATAAATGGGGTGATATGATTATCAAAATTACGAAAAACCAAATATCTAAAATGTTTGTTGACTATTTGTACCTAGGATCCATCGAGATGTAAAATTAAGAAATACGCCTGGCTTTAGTATGAAATACTAAGAAATATACATTTAGAAATCACTGAAACTAACTTAAATTTTACTAATTTGTATAAAAGTATAGAGAGCGGGACTAAATAGCCATAACATATTGGGTGTAACATTGCTACTCACTTTTGTTTTCATTATAACATATGATTGTAAGTAGTGAAAGAAGTAATGGTACATTAAAACTGTATCCATAATTTTACAACAATTTCTATTAATATTAAAATATATCATGTTGAAAACAATATGAGAAATGTAAATGGTTTGGTTTCTAAAGTGTAAGAAATTATGGTTAGATAGGTTTTTTATGTATAAAAAGTCGAAAAGAGTTAATAATATTGAAGCTAAAACTGACTACTTTTTTCCCAGTTGATATTCAATTGTTAAGGTTTAGAGTTAAATTTAAATTCAACGTTTTGAAGTGAAACTTCTTTAGGCGCATGAGAGTAAAATTTTTACGGATGAAACGCGTGATTAGCGTCACGGAGATGTGTAGCGTTTTTTATGCTAATTCGTTTGAAGATTAGGTAGTTTTAATAATTACAAATAATATGTGGCACTTTTATTTACCACTCCTCATTTAATAATCTAATATAATATATTTCATAAAATATGATATAAAACTTGACTGTGATCTCACCTGATGGTAAGTGATGATACAGTCTTAGATGGAGGCGCGCTAATCTGGTAAGGGGCGATATACCCCTTACGGCTTCTACACAGTCACTTCATCGTACCGGAACACAAATCTCTTTCTTTGGCCACACGTCTTTGCTGGTAGGGTGGTGGTAACTAGCCACGGCCGAATCCTCCAACCAGTCCAGACTCAGACAAATTAGAAAATACAATTTCCTAAATTAGTCCTACCGGGGATCAACTCGGGACCTCCGCTAGCAAAGCGAATACGCGCACCACTGAGCCAGTGAGGCCGCCATAACATTTACGAAACATTTAATATTTTAATAACAATTAAATTCCTAACATATCTTCCTTTTCCCCTCCATCTAAAAGTCTCGGAAATCTAAGGTTTTAGATTTGTATAAATACAAACTATGTATAAATACTTGTATAAATACAGACTCAAAAATTTGTTTTTCAAAGAAGTTTCACTCCTGACATGTGTACTTTGTACGCACTCACTTTTAATTTATACTCTAAATAACTCAAGTAATATGATAAAAAATTGTATAAAAATGTTAGTGATTTATTTGCATGATTATATTTTTTCGCGGCAGCCATTATCTTCAGATGAACCGGAGATCCGCGTTGGATCCGTGTATATTTCCTGCGATAGAAGCGGCGGTTATATCTTATTATAATCATTAAATAATCTTATACATGACATATGACTATTCAACTTACGTAAAAATTTATACACTTGTATTAACGTTTCAATAATTATGTATTCCTTAGTATATAGTATATACTTTTCAATATAAAAAAATAACAAATCAAAATCAAAATATTTTTCACTCAAGTAGACTCAAAAATCACTTTTGAGTCGTCAGTAGTTGGTAACAAATATACCACCAGTTGGGAAAGTTGAATCCGCTGAGAAGAAACCGACAAGAAACTCCGCGATTATTCTTTTAAAGATAGTATTGTATGTTACAATCTGTAATATATTGCTTTTGTGAGCTACTGGAATCAAGTCTAGCATTTCTTAAATAATCTTCAACATTATAATATGCCTTTTGTAAAAGTATGTTTTTGACATATTTCTTAAAATTACGTGGAGGTAAATCTAAAACTGATTGTGGTATCTTATTGAAAATGCGTATGCTCAACCCGACAAATGATTTTTGAACCTTCTTCACTCTGAAATATGGAATTACAAGTCTGTTTTTATTTCTTGTATTAAAACTGTGTATTTCAATTTCTTTGCAGTATAAATTAATATTATTACGGATATATAAGATATTATTCAATATACATTGCGACGGTACTGTGAATATTGATGTTTCTTAGAATTTATCTCTTAGAGATGCACGAGATCCTAATTGATATATGGCATACAGAATACCTTTATCCTTTTATAATCCGTAATATGTCCAAGAAATATTTGTCATTTTATTTTAGCATATATTTATTGAAATAGTTTAAACTTAGTTCATAGTAATACATCATTTACCTTTGACAATTACATCGAAAACGGTTTAGCCTTTTTAAAGGATATCGGACAAGTACTCGGGCAGATTGAAAATTTATATTTAAATAGGACTTTAAATAATTTTATTCTCCAATATACATTTGTCGGACACTTATATTTTATTTAAATTTATAAATCACCATTTACCAATTTTTAAGAATTTATAATTTAATTATTCATATAAACATATAGCTTTCAATTTTCTTATACATCTTTGGATTACCGATTATCTAAACAATAAGTTTAGGATTTTTACATTTCGTACATTGCTAGGAAACCGGTAAAAACGGTAAACTTGTATTTTAAACATTTTCAGGTGTTTGTTGATTTTACTATCCCATTTGTCAACTCCAATCATCATGTTTTTAAATCATATAGCTATTACCATAAATCATTAGTACAGAAGGTAGTACAGAAATAAATCATTTATCTCTGAAACATGGTCTTACAAAATTAGGAGATTATACTTGACTCTTTATACGCTATACGACATTTGTTAATCTAAGCATGCTCTATATCGCATTATTTTGTGTAGTTTCTTTCGTTCTACATTTAATAATAATCGTATTAAATTAAAGTGAATTATATGCTTAAAAATACTCTACCCATTTAAACATGCAATAAATAATTATATATTTTAATACACTTTTATAACAGTTTTTACTGTTTTGTTATAGAGAGTTTAATAAAAGCCTATCTCTGCTATTAAACTTATCTTCTCTCTAGTTATAACCACACAACTTAATAACTCAATTTGTTTCCTTTATCGTGAAACTCAATTAAAAATCCAGTGTGAGATATACAGTAATTGCTTAAAAAACGGCGATTGTTTAAAAAATTTCTGTTGTAATCAGGTCATACTATCACCTCTTCAATGAGTATACTATTATAAAATAACACTCTCATCGTAATAAATTCAAACTTAATTGTTTCAAGCTAGGTTAAGTGTACGCTATTCGATTACATGATACGACCTCTGACTTGTGTGTTGTGACTACCTACAGAGTTGTATATTCTATATTTTGTGTGCGATTCATGTTTAGGCTTTTGTTATAGATTACTAGTTTATCCTTGAAAATTCGCATGGCGATTAGAAAGATGGGATATGGGAGAATTAAGAGGGATCCATAAAGAGGAAACCCTTAAAGAATATGATGTCAAAATCATAACCAAAATATTCTTTATTCAAGTAGGCTCAAAAAGTACTTTTGAATCGTCGGTAGTCTGTCCGTAGGTAACAAATCTACCACCAGTTCGGAAAGTTGATTCCGCGTAGGAGAAACCGGCAAGAAACTCAACTCCTTTATACAATTTTGTACGTTACAATGAATAATCCTCAATATTGTGATATGGCTTATGTAATAGGGCGTTTTTAACATATTTCTTAAAACTATGTGGAGGCAAACACAGAAGAGACTCGGGTATTTTATTAAATAGGCGTATGCTCAAACCAATTAATGACTTCTGAACCTTTTCCACTCTAAAATATGGCATTACAAGTTTGTTTTTATTCCTTCTATTAAAATGGTGTTTCGCTCCTTTTTCTGTATAAAAGAATGTTTTCACGGATATATAAAATGTCATTCAACTTATAATAAAGTCTGCTATTGGCGACAGTCTGCCAAAATTAAAAAAAAATCTTCTTCGCTCAGTACTAGATCCATCTTCCCATTTGGTTTATTTCTTTTTTGTAGTGTGTTTTTTTCCGTTAGTGTAATTTTATTATTTAACCACGTTGAGGCTACTAGTCAACAGCCTTAACACTGATTCTAAAATTTATTATTTTTAAGTTATAATCTTTATATTTAATATCCGTTTTTGAAAATGTAACCTGTTGGTGCCCTTTTTTAAATAAATAAATAAATTCTTAAAAGTCAAACCGAGGCGTTTATATTGTACTAGCTACTAATACTAGTAGTTCATGATTTCATTAAAAGTATGGCTAAATAAACTATACCAGATTCTACACACAGAAAATTAAAACAAAATCGGTTCAAATTCCAATTTAAATTCAAAATATCTTTTTTCATGAAGCCCTTTACAACACTTTTGAATAATCAAATGTCATCAAAGAACGACTTGCAATCTAAAGTTACGAGGGTTCCGTCGCGCCCTTTTCTGAGAAGAGCCCACAACAAACTCGGGTGTACGTTTTTTCCGATTATTATTACTATTTTATTTTTAATATATTCTTTATCGATTAGAGCAATTCATTCACTCCCACGCTTTTTATCCTCTAAGTAGCCCTTCAAATTATAGAATTATTCCTCAATGAGTTTACTTTTATTAAAAGGTTTGTATTTACTAAGAGACATCTTTGTAACTTCTTCTGGGAGTTTGTTATAGAAACGTATACACGTGAATGAATTGTCAATTTTATGCAGTTTACTAGAATTTACAGCAATTTTATTTTTATTTCTTAAGTTATATGAAGTGCATCCACTTTTTTCGTAAACAATATTTTTATAGACGTATAACAAGTTTTCATATAAGTATCTTATATATAAAAATAAAAGATATTTCCGTGGTTTGGTAGGTGGTGTTTGTAGGATCTGTTTAAGCCGTAGGCCCTGAATCTGATCTCTCTCTGGTTGTGTCAGAATTGCTGTTCCATCCGTCTGAGAATAAACGAATAAAGAGTACGTTTGTTGTAGTATAATATCTTCTACGTAAATGATTAATTTCTGCACTAGATTAGCCGCCGTGGCCGAAATTCGGTTAAGAGAATAAATAAAGGAGCCTTCGGAAGGGTCTAGATTATACCTTATCGGCAAAGACGCAAATTTACGTCTGGTGCTGTAGAAAAGTTTAAAAAGCTTTTTTTTTACAAATTATGATGTAAATGTGCACTTTATGTGATTATAAGTGATAGCAATTGAAGGTAATTTAATGATTATTATATTACTCAATGATTTCAACCCAGTATCGTACCAAATTTTATCGGTACCTTAATTTTTCGCTTGGCACCATGATTTTACTGGAAAGTTAGACGGGCCAGGACCGACATCTCCTATCAGTATTCGTATCAGCATCTTTTAGTGAAGTCCTCAAGTCTCTAAACTAATTTGAGCCGTATCTTTACTTACGGGAAGCAGTAAATGAGCAAAGTGATGTGCAATTAATACGGTAATATACAATCAAAACTGCTCTGTCGGTTACTGAACCTTATAACCGACTAAAAATTTTCATTAAAATTTGTCTCCATGTAATAAAAGCGGTGACAATAATCAAACCATATTATTCATACATCTGTATTAAACCTTATCCTATTAAATGATATTTTACTAAAGATCGTTTCAATAGCTGTGATCTACTCAAATTATTAAAACTGGACATTTAAAAAATATAACACATTTCAAAATGTCACGAGATCGGTATCTAAGTGGATGAAACTACGAGGCATTGCTAGTTTATTAGTAGTAGTAGTAGTAGTAGTACTAGCAGCTTATTAACGTCCCACTGCTGGGCACAGTCCTCCTCACTCAAATGAGTGAGGGTTTCTATGTGGAGCTAGTTTATTATAATATGTTAATTATTAAATTCCTTCTATTACTTCACATTCTCCCTGTATATGCAAATAAACGTATTTATGGCGCTCTAATTTACATACGTCAATAAAATACTCTTAATTCATGTATAAATACTGACACATATTTTAAATTTGTAACTAAATTAATTTAAAAAAAAATTAAGGTGCCATCTATTCATAGCTTATGTAAAAGGTTTTAAGGTGTCTTACTATGAAATGATTTTGTCGGAATCTTCTTATATTACTTGTTAATTTGTAAGTAATTCAATAGTAATTATATTTTATGGAAAAGTTTTATAAATAGGATAAGATGATACTTTAAAAGCTTGTTATCCCTGAGATAATGCATACAATCACTTCCTTAATCTTACTAAATGGTTTCGTCCTTATTTTCGTTTATATACACTTAAGGTTTAGTTTTTATAATCTTAAATTTAAGTACTTTATTCTCATTTACAATATGAGCTGAAAGGAAATCATGTTTCTTATAATAATAATAAAATTTCGGATGGCCTTTTTTGGGGTCATCTTATAAAATAAAATCATATTTTAAATAAGTACAAACCGAATGATATTTCAATTTTAGATTATTACAGACTTACCATACCAATAACTTTTTTATGTTTTCTTTAATATTACCTATAGCATTTATTTGTATATTTCAATTTCTGGTCGCAAAGATGTAGAAAATCGGGGATTAAACTATAAAAGAGATCATTTTCAATTTAAAAATAAAACAAGATCTGGGGCTTCAATATGTGACTTTTGTTTTTTTCAATAAATTTTAGGTAAATTTTAAGCCTCTCATCCATTATCCAATACGTAATAAACTGATTTTCTAATTAATTCTTTTCTATCTCAATTGGTAGGAATGTTAACGACTGTTTTAATTATGCATAAAGCTTTTTACTTAACAGACATTTAATGACATCTCTAAAAGCGAGTATACTACTATATAAACTTTAAATAGAGATTATCGAATGAAACCTTTGAATATTTACATGTTAAAGTAACATTATTACGACTGATAACTAAAATATATGCACGCTAATATATGCTATTTACTCAGATAAGGTTACCTTATATATTTATTCAGATGATGATACTTATATGGAACATCATAAAGTATATATTCACAGACTTTTTTGTAAAGAAGTCCATAAAGCGCTTCATGGACTGTAACTTCAGATAATACATGATGATACAATATAAGAACCGCGCTAACCTGGTGAGAGATAATCAACGTCTTATGGTTTTAACACATTATCGTTCCGGAATGCAGTCTTTGCTGTTGGAGTGATAACAAGCCATGGCTGAAGCCACCCGCCAATCTAGATCAAGACAAATTAGAAATTTCATTTTGACCAATCGGGAATCAAACTAAGAACCTCTGATAGCTAATAAGCCAAAGCATATACTTGTACCATCATCTTTGTATGGTATATTATAAAATCAAAAATATTATCAAAATATTCTTTATTCAAGTAGGCTGAAAGAATACTTTTGAATCGTCAGTAGTCTATCCGTTAGTAACAAATGTACCATCAGTTCGGAAAGTTGATTCCATTAGAAACTGGCAAAAAAACTCAGTAGTTACTCCTCTAAATATAGGTTTTGTAGGTTACAATGTGTAATATATATTTACTTGACAGTTACCCGTCACTTGTTTTAGAGAGTAATTAATTTTTATGTAAACGATATTAAATATATTATTCATGTAACGTATTCTGTTTGTCCAAAATAAAAAGTATAAATGATGGTCGAAAACATTATAGAGCGTTAATAACATGTTGACGTAGATAGGAGTGTAAACTTTTTGATGGCGCATTAATCTTTATTTCATTGCAGAACAAATTTTTTTCATTCAAGATTTGCTATCTACGACTAGGTATTAAGAGGATATAATGAATTTGTGCGGCTCGTATATTGTCTTCTAATGTTGAAATGGAATTTCTTTAAATATTTTAGTAATTATAAGCCTTTTTAACTTGGTTTACCTCATTTTTACTAATGTCTCTATATTTTATTCTCTACATTTTAAAATGTACGAAAACCACTCCAAATATTTTCGTTTTTGTAGTAACAAAGAGAATACTAGACATTGATGATTGATTTATAATCTGTTATAAAAAATTCCAAAAAATTGAGGTTAGACTTTATATGTAAAAGGTTATATTCCTTTGCCATACCTAGAATATAACTTTAGGTGTTGACGATGATTTATAATCTGTGAAATTGCAAATAAAGCAAAACATTAAATTTGAAAAAAATTGTGACAGATGCCTAATCCTATGACACCATTTTATCTGGAATATTTATAAAAATATGCGAATTGACACAGTTTAATGCTATAACTACTATATACTATTATAACCTATTTCCGGCGGTGTCACTTTCATCTATATCCAGTTGTTTAACAATAATTCACTTACACGTATATTAGAATTATATAAAATATATTCTTAGGACAAGATGCAAAGGAACCCTCGTAACTTTAGACTTTAAGTCGTTCTTTAATATTATCAGTCGTACATCGAATTAGTCTGTGGAAGAAAATTATATTTGACGATTCAAAAGTGCTGTAATAGGCCTACTTTAATAAAGATATTTTGAGTTTATATGTGCATAAGAGTAATTCACCAGTATGAGGTTAAATGGTACAAAAGATCTGCAAGAAATAGAAAAGATTTATGAGTAGAAAATCACATGAATGAGCCTTCGCAAGGCAACCTTTATTCCACGGGAAAAAATATGTGTATAAATACCTAGCGACTGAGTCACGACAGTTCTACATTTTTTAATATTACAACGATATTCCGTAATATATTTACTTTAATATTTGTATAATAAAAAGCTTGACGACATCCCAGACGCAATGATGCCAGTATTCGGTTTGCAAAGGACCTAGGTTTGATGGGAAATTTATAAAATTGAGTTTCCTAATTTATCTGAGCCTGGACTGATGGGAACATTCGGTCGCGTCTAGTTATTCCATAAAAGATAAATTATGTTTTAACTAGTTAGTGCACTTCCATCTTAGACAACATCATCACTTGCCATAATGTGTTCAGCGCTAACCTGTCAGATATGAAACAAATTCAACGTAATACACCGTTTAATTATTAACGTTTCGATGATGACACTATTTAGATATGTATCAAAACCATTACACGCTTTATGATTACGAAGGTTACAGGAAATCATAAATAAATAACTAAATATTTCCAAATTTGACGTCATAATGATCTTCATAGATAATTTTACAAAGGTGACTTGTTTAGGAGTGAATGTTATTAAAATGATCACGAAATAATTTAGTTTCTTCTACTGAAATGGAGTTGAAATAAATTTCATTTATCAGTTTGTAGTCGCAATTATTGGTAATAATATTTCTTATTTATTTTATCTTTTATTAATGATAGTTAGTTGATTGGCGAATCAACTAACTATCATTGTACGCCTATAATCTTTGCGATCGCGAAGGATACCTTGACAATGGTTTATCGTGATCGGATCGATATAATGGAAGTTTGTAAAATAAAGATAAAATCATTAGTTTTCATTTACAAGAATTTACGTCAAAACTCGTCGTGTCGGATTACTGTAACATCAGGGAATAAAGTGCACTTATTTATTGTGCTCGCCAACCCGCAGTGAAGCAGCGTAGTGGGTTATTGCTATGCCCTAAAAGCAGTGACACGTTAATGGGCTGCTACTTACCTACCTTATTAACTTTAAAATTTAAAATGTAGATATTAAAAAGCTCCCAAACCTTAGTTATTTACTTATGTTTAGATAAATAAACTTATGATTTACTGAATATTATATCCTTTATGGAAATAAATGTCTTAAACCATATTGTTTCCTAAATACTGGTTAACTTTGATCATTATATAATAAATTCTATGTCTTACCATTTATTATTTGCAATATATCGCATCTTTGGAAGATCAGAGACACAATTCAAAAATGCTCTTTCTACAAGAGCCATTTGAAATCTTGACTTCTTGTGGTGTCACAGTAACATTTTTATCGATTTGATTATGAGTTAATACAATAAAAAAAGTAAGCAGCAGCCCATTAGCATCCTATTGCTGGGTAAAGGCCTCAAAACTTATATAAGAGAGGGATTTTTGAGTATAGACCCACCACGCCGCTCTACTGCGGATTGGCAGGCATAGTACACAAGTGCACTCTCTATTCCTTCATTCTAATAGTCCAATGCGACGGAAATCCGACACGATCACGAGAGAAATCAGGTTGTTACAATAATGTAGACTATCTTAGATTCTACAATGTCCTTAACTGTGGTTTTATGCATTTAGGATTGTGTGATTTTATGAATTTCAGAAGTACCTAAAAAGGTATTGAAGAGGTGTACCAGGTAAATAATAGTGTTTTGATGAATGAAGCGCTTTTCCTAGCATGCTCGTGAGAGGCCAAGTTATGCTGGCAAATGCCGTACGTCGAGCCGTCCCTCCATGCGCACGAGTCGCATCCCCGCTACCTTCACTATAAAAGACTTCGACAAAACCTGCCGCGCGTTATTACAAAAGTGTCTTTGTGATTTTTCCTGCCGTATTTTTTTAATCATCGAATAAGGTAAGTCACATTGAACTTTGGGAAACATAAGGGATGGGACAGGATAAAAAATTTAAAAATAATTAGTACCACGACCAATCCCAATTAGTTACTTTTATAAAACAATAATTTGAAATAGACCAGTGCGTATCGATTTATTTTATATTATATTATGCCTACACAAAACCCCAAACAATATATTTATACATACTTTTCAAGAATAAAAGATAAAATAATTAACACCTATGTTATATAATGATAGCATTGAAAGCTTTGAAACAACCACAATTTTATTACAGACATCATGTCAAAGCGATTGACAATACGATTGGCATCTATTAGAAGCAATGTCCTTACGTTTATATTAGTATTTTATCTTATTTATGAACCGAAGATTATTGGTGTCGTATGTATGTATGTCAAGCCGAAGTTGCGACACCGTAGCTGTGAAGTTATCTGGCCCTTTTCTATGGGACAGCTACATAATTTACTCGTTTTAATAAAAATTAAGAGTGACATAACATCAAGCCGGTCAGATTTAACGTAAAAGGTCAAAGGGTTAAGACCTTTAACATAATTTATTAGTATAGAAGAACTCTGAACGATATCTGATTCTTTGTTATCGTTTAACTGATGTTTATTGATGTTATTTAAAAAAGTTTTTTAAATAGGGACAAACCAGTATACATTCATATAGTATACATTCGTACCAACCAGTATACATTCGTATAGAAAAGAAAACGTATAGTTTATCATATTTTTCAGCTACTTAATGTAGAAAAAGGATATTTAATGAGTTTACTATTAAAAGTTTAGTAAAAATATATTCTTTGTTATACCCCAAGTCTACCTATAAAAGGTAATCTTGGCAATGGAAGTTTTAAAATTATATCGAAAATATAGATAGACAGAAATTACAATTTCTTTTATAGAAGAGGATATCTAGCCTTAAGAGAGGATCAAAGAACGACATAGCAATTTTGAATTTTAATTCAATTGTATATATAATAATTTAACTTATAAAACGGGTCTACGAAAGTCAATTGTCCGTATGAGATATCAGTCTTGAAAGTGTAGTTAGGTGTATTTAAAAATGAACTCTATATTTTTTTTAAATAATGGTTCATAGTCAAATTTCATAATGTATCAATATGAAGGTTATTCTGCCGGCAAAGATGTGGACTTTCAAATATTTTATGACAAATATAACTTAGTATTCACGTCAAGCGCATGATTTCGTAGTTGCACGACTAAGGCTGATTATTTAGTTCGTCTTGTCAAAGACACTATTGTGCCTTACTTGAAAGGGTATTTCTTTATTTAGCACAAGCAAAACTACATTACTTTTCTCTATGACTTAGTTTAACATTGAAAATCAATATTATTCCTTTATCTAATTTGTTTCTAAAAGTTTATGACCTATCAACCATTTTAGTAGGAACAAATAGACAATATTAAAAATAAAAATCGATCGAAATATAATATCTACTCATATTCAATTACATATATCAAAATTTTATCACAAAACTGATATTTAATCAATGAAACTTTTTAAGGTTTCTTATTTTTTTCTTTTGACAATAAAACTTAAAATATTTAAGTGTACAAATACCTAGTCTAATTTTCTTTGTATATATTGTTAACATAATATTTAAGTTGACATAAATAGTTATATAAATATAGCGATAGACTCGTTGTTTTTATAATGATTAAAAATTATAAGCAAATATTTCTTAAATAATATTGCTTTTTTTGGTTAATAGCATTTTAATATAATATAAACATATGACCCAAAAGCTTATGAAGCCTACTTCAATAAAATTTGTAAAGCTTGTGACATTGTCGTGGGACAAAGTGAAAATCGAGCAATACTTTTAATATATCTGTAATTTATAACCACAGCTTCTTTGGAGCAAAACTTTAGAGTCTAATACTTCATTTTTTTGTGGATCTTAACATTATTTTAATTAAAAATATGTTAAATAAGAAATTTACTGCTGCAACAGTCATTTGCGACGATGAAGTTAATCTTTAATTTCAAATTATAATAATTAAATATACATTTAATATCCAACCGTAACACTTTCTCCTTACGAATAATGAACTCCACAAATCATATGAGATTGTTCTTTTTATTTTTAGATGAGATTACGTATTGCGTATATGTCTTTATTATTTTGTATAAATTACCTTTGCATTCGTACATTAGTTTTATTTCACGTAATTGTAAATGAAGGTAAATAACTATAAAGCTACTTAATTCTACTGCAGACTTTTACTGTTAATGAACATTCTAGGTACGACTTTGTATTTATTAAGCTAATAGTGAAACTGTTATACCGATTAGCTTACTCATAGTAATTATTTGTTTTTCAAATGTAAAAACTTTCACGTCACTTTGCTTCATTGAGTAAAAAGAAATCTGTGAATTGATTGTCCATTATAAAGTAAAAACTAAAAAAATATTAAGAAAAAAACGAAGTCAATTCCTAGGCTATGAACTCATTGCATTAATTCAAATTCAAATTCAAAAATTTCCAATTTAAGTACGCTTTTACAGTACTTTTAAATCTTCAAGTACTTTTTTTCCATATATTATTCATATGTACGACTGATGATGATATCAAAGAACGACTTCAAATCTAGTTCAGAGGGTTGCTTCGCACCCTGTTCTGAAAAGAGCCCATATCAAACTCAGGCGGTGTCACTTTTTTATCATCACCATTACAATGTCATTTTATTTTACTCTATTATGGTTAGAGAAACTCTTTCTCTCCCACACTTTTTTATCGACCATGTAATCCTTCAAATTATAGTTAGAAAAAGGAACCTTTTCTAGATATAAAATATATACGTGAACTAATAGTACGAATTGAATAAAATATTTAAATTTGTTCAGATTGACTACAAATATTGCGTAAGTTTAACATGTACCAATTAAATCTAGAAACGCAATTTTGTATGGATACTATTGTATTTTTAAAATCCTCGTGAATGCCTGATTAAAGCCTCTTTTTTAAATAACAAAATGACTTTTTTTGACATTTTTTCTATAACATATGAAGATATTCGTTACACAGGGATTTAAGTCAATTTTGTTTATTATTTTTTGGATATTATCGTTGGTACTTTTATCTACAAACACAGTTTTCGTAACACGGATCCATATAGCGAAGGATGTTTCAACCGGTTTTAAGATCAATATGGATCATTACCTACTGTGGCATTTAACTAGAATATTCATAATATCCATTTTAAATTTATTTCAGTCACTTCATAGAAAAAATATACGGGTTCGAAAGCAACACTATGCCTATTTAGTTTTCACAGTTTTTTATGAGTAATTAATACGTAATTATAACGAAATTCTTTCCGATATTTTTATGTACTGATAAAAAATATTTAACCTCACAAGATACGTCTTTTTTTCGCTGGGAAATGCTTTTATGCACAAACCCTGACCTATGGATCACGATTCGGCGATGAAGCAGGACTCGCAATACCCATTAAAACCCTCTTCATCTATGATTGAGGCACCAGGGGTTCGTTCAACTTTCATATTCGTCCCTAGTGTCCCAGATGAGTCTGACTGAGAATACACGGAGACTGAGATATGCTGAGGCTGCCTATATATAAAGCCTACAACTTTTCCCACTAGCCAAGCTATTATTCATATTCCTTTTGTGACTCTATAAAAATTAGTAGGACTGATACACAAATCAATATATGCACAATCGATATATGCTAGGAAAATAAAATTACAATACTAGTCTGCGGAATCTGCAACACCTTAGGATGATCTATGACTACTTGCTTTGGATTTCGACAAAGTAACACCCAAGTGTAAGACTTATTCCTAACTACATATTGTTAAAATTTTCCTACTCGAGTTTTACTACGTTATTTTATTCTTGTCAATTTCACACACAGAAGTCTTGACCGCAAGCCAATACATTTTACATTACGTTAACAAGCTTTTAACCAAGTTATAGTGTCCTTTAGTAAATTCGGGCTTATACAGAAAACACTTCTTTTAATAAAGTCGAATGAGTGAGTTTAGAATCCACAAGTAAGCGATAAATATAACAGTAGACTTATTAAGTTTCGTATTTTTTTGAGAGATAACATTCTGAATATAAACATTGTAATTGACAGAATTAATAGGAAACTTAGTATGATATTCCTATTGCTTTAAGTTTGCGTACATTTATTACACGTTAGAGAATTAATGAATTCTCGAGAATTTTTGCTGTGAAGAACGTTAGACAATACGCTGATGTTGAAACTACCAAAATGGTATATTTCGCTTATTTTCATAGTATTATGTCTTACGGCATTCTGTTATAGGGTAAGACGGCGGACATTGAAACTATCTTTCTATTACAAAAAAAGTGTAATACGTCCCATATTATAGCCTGCCAATCCGCAGTGTAGCAGCGTGGTGGGTCTATGCTCTAAAAACCCTCGCTTCTCGGAGTGAGGAGACCTGTGCCCAGTAGTGGGACGTTAATGGGCTGCTACTTACTTACGTGCTATATGTCAATTGAGACCTCATGCTTCTCTAAGAGAGAAACTTAACGAAATATCAATTCTCACAGTACTGTCGCAATATATATTAAATAATATCTTATATATCCGTGATAATATTTACTTATACAGGATAAACGTGAAATACACAATTCAATACTGGAAATAAAAACAAACTTGTTTAGAAATCATTCGTCGGGTTGGGCATACGTATTTATAATGAAATAACACAATCAGTTTTAGATTTGCCTCCGTATAGTTTTAAGAAATATGTCAAAAACATCCTTTTACAAAAGATATATTATATTGTTGAAGATTATTTGAGCGATTAAAATGTTTGGACTTTATAACATACATTTTAATCTCTAAAAAAGTAACCCTGGAGTTTCTCGCTGGTTTCTTCAGCGGATTTAACGATCCGAACCAGTGGTAGGTTTGTTACCAACGTACAGGCTACTGACGATTCAAAAGTGCTTTTTGAGCCTACTCGAATGAAGGATATTTTGATTTTGATTTTAAAACTAAAACAAACAGTAAGTTAAGTTTAATCCATTTTTGAAGGTACTCTACCACATCACTAAGGGACTAGTTTACAAAAAGTTTTCAAATTTAGAGACAGGTACCTCAATTTCATCATCTTTTACTGTCGGACATGATCAACTGCTAACAATTTTCGCTAGCTCCGCTATTTTCATCAAGAGATTAGTTTATTTGTATTGGTATTTATATAGATAAAAATCGATCTTTTTTAAGATAAATTACATTACTTTGTCTTAAGCTCGTGGGAGCAAACTTAAGAACTTTAGTCGTGGTAAAGAACGTTTACATTGTGGTAACAACTCTGCTCTCACGGTTCACAATGCGATAGTGCACGTGATACGACTCTACTTCGCGCGACGAAGGACGCGTTGGGCAATTGTTTGGAGAATAATCACGGGATTTCGATTTTAAGGTTTTATATATGTATGTATATATATATATATATATATTCAAAAGAGATAGGACTTCATATATAACATTAATTAGTCTGTATAACCCCGGGAAACTGCTTACTTACAGACTTTATAATCATTTTAGAGCATTTCAATCGTGCCATTTGAAGGAGTTTAGTTTTGCGTGATTTACTTTAAAAAATTCTAAAATTATATAATAAAGACGTGCTAGTCTTATTTGTGAAGTAGCTGGAAACTTGTGTGACACTTTACATGGAATTAATAGTAGATTGTATATAGTAAACCAGCTGAACCTGCGACTTCGTCTGCAAGGAATGTTTTTTACGTAGCAATTTCATTAATTTGAGCAAATTGTTTTACAAATAAGAAACGTCACGTATAACACCCCCGCAACGTCAATAGTTAACATCCCCGCAACCCTCGTTGTGGGTGGAATTTCGTAGAATCCGTTCTTAGCTGACTTCTACTCGGAAAAAGGAATATTCCTACCACTCTACGCCTTATAATTCCAGAAATATCGTGATGAGTCAATAGATACCTGGATATCTCTTATATATAAGGACATGTATTTGGATATGTATTTAATATTTCTTTTTAATTATATCAATATATTGAATAATACTTCCAATCATTATTTTCCCATTTCCATCACACGCTGCACTATTTTATGCCAAGGAAGAAACGATGCGAGCTATTTCTTAAGAACAATAAAAGCCAATATGATTCTGATACGTGTTTATTTATATTATAAAAGCATACGAATTTATTTCACAAGATTTGGCTAATGGACTACAAATTACAATGACTTCGTATAATATATCGAATGTTATTTGCAGAGAATAATTACAAATGAGAAATTGACCTTGGCCCCCTAATACGTACGGGTTAGACGTGATATTATCTAGTATTTTGTAAGTTGTTTTGTAACGCTTCAAATGGTCAGTCAGCGTAGACAGTTTTAATGTTAATAATATGTTCTCGTTCGTTCGTACGGCCTGTTTTCATTCATAAGCTTATATATAATAGAATGTGAAATCTTCTCCTTTATATCTGTATCATTTTCTTCACACTTTACGTATTAATTTATAGCCAATCCCGTGGAATTGGGAATATATAATCAGAACTTAGTGACCACATTAGGAAAAGAATCACTATGATAAAAATCGATAATGAATATTTGGAAATACATTATTTTAATTTTAAAATCTGGGAATCATTGAGTGAGTTTAGCGGTCTAAAATCATCTTCACATTCTTGCCTTTCTAAGGAAACAGGTTTGGCGCAAAGGTTGGATGGTTTCGAAGTCTATAAGGGACGTCTGTGTTTTTTGTGTGTAAATTTAGATTCGAACAAATACCTTTACGTGCCTCAGGAGCCACTGGAGGCAAGGACTGCCTCAATCGTTCTAATGGTTAGCATGTTCGAATTCTGACATGAGGTCCTGGGTTCGAGTCCCGGGTCGGGCCAATTCAAAAATCAATATAGAGTTTTCTATTAAGATTTTCTCAATATTTGCCCGAGGTTGGGAATCTGGCAGTGTGATCCACCTCAGTGCCTCGGAGAGCACGTTAAGCCGTCGGTCCTGCGCCTGAGCTCTCTCCGGTAGTGTCGGATTCACGTCACATCGGACTGTGAGAGTGAAGGAATACAGAGTGCACTTGTGTACTATGGCTGCCAATCCGCAGTGGAGCAGCGTGGCGGGTCTATGCTCTACAAACCCTCTCTCCCCTATGAGTTAGGAGGCCTGTGCCCAGCAGTGGGACGTTAATGGGCTGCTACTTACCTTTTACCTTTACGTTTACGTGGAAAATCTACTAAATTCTTTACTCACAATGGAAAATATATAAATTAACAACAATTGAAATATTAAATTTCTATTTGATTTACGCATAACTTTAAAATAAAAAAGAAATCTCGTCAATTATCTAAAGTAACAAAGGTATATCGAAAAACTAAGTTATCGCATTTTATTTTAATAAAATGTTATACAAATATCGTGTTGTTTTTGTCGAAATATTTACGATGCACCAAAATTTCTTCAAAATAGTATAAGTTGGTGGAGTTAATCGCGTTGTGGCAAAAAGATCGAGTTGCGCAACGGTTCAAGGCCGTGATGTGAAATATTATAACGCAGCGTAGCATTCTTTATTTTATCGTTTACTTGCCGGATGTTATATTAATAGCGGAAAATTATTGTATCGACGTAAAAAATATTTAAAAATGAAAAGTTGAGCGGTTTTCTGTATTACCCTGGACGTCAATTTTTCTGTTTAAACGATATAATTAAATCCTTCTAGTACAAAAGAGATATTTAAATATACCATAACACTAATGGTTTAAGAAATACATTGTAATGGAACGAAAAAAACTTGGATTTGCTGAAGGATCTTGCTATTTAAGTAAAATATCTAGACAAGATAGAAAATTAAATTTCCTAAATATTATTACAATTCGAATTCTAGACCTATTTTATTGAACAGAGCACTAATTTACTTTAACGACAACGAGGTTAATAATGTACTTTTTGTAAAATTTCACTTACTACTTTTAATAAAATGTAAATAAGAAGAAATTTTAATATATTGTAGATTAACTCAAGAGCGCGTTGATGTCTTTTCTAAGTATCGTTTTTTTATAATGATAAACTACGAAGCTATTATATTTTGTAATATTTTACATACCAAACTTATTTAACAGTTGTTCGATGAATTTATTAGGTGTATTGTTAAGTGTAAGAGGTCGATTACAGTAATTTAACCAAGGATGATTGATGCCGCAATGATACCTCAAATATTGCGTCGTTAGATTTTACTGTATACAATTAAAACTTATTAAATATTTTAAATAGTGTAATAATTATAATTATGTGCATATTTTAATGGTTTTAATTACCTTCATTCTAACATAATTAAAAAATCGTCATCGGGACAGACAATATTTAACAACTTTTGACAGGCACTTACGTGGATTAGCCATGACTATTTAAAAATTAGGGGATACTATAGGGTCCTATATCGTTCCACTGCTGTAGGGGTATAAGGCAGCGCATATTAGCGCACATTCTCCCGCCTCCGTGCATCCTCAGTCGGACTCATCCGAGATATCTGATATCTCTACTAATGCAAAAGTTGAATTCATTTGGCTTTCTCACTCGTCTATTCCCAAAGTCCACACATGTGTTGGTGTTTGTACATAAAAGTATACCCCAGCAAAAAACTCTATAGTCCCATCGCCGGATGAGGCGAGATATAAGGCACCGCATGTTTGCGCACATTCTCCCGCCTTCGTGAATCCTCAGTCAGACTCATCCGGGACAACAAAGCCGAATACGAATGTTGAACGCCTGGTGCCTCATCCATGGGTGAAGAGTAGGGTTCCCCTGGGTTTTAGTGGGTATTGTGGACTTTCTCCCATGCCGAGCCCCTCACACCTGACCCTAAAGTATGTCTAAATGCATTTCCCAGCGAAAAAAAGGGTTCAATATCATGTAATGAAGAACTTGGTTACAAGTACTCGAGTCTCGTAAAACTCATAAGTATTTATTATGGTGAATTTGAAATGAATACATCGTTGTGAACGTTAAAAATTTAATATAGATTTATGAAACTGCACTAACAATTAATTTGAAAGTTCTGAAATACAGAAATTTTGTAAAAATCTGCCTGATTTAAATAATAGCAATTTCAAAATAGAGATTAGTATATGTAGACTAAACACGAAATCATTGTGCAAAGATGTTTCAACTCGTTGTGTTCAAACACCGATAACAAAGTTAAAACTAGCGTATCAAAATAACAATCTCGTTGTTATTACAAATAGTCAATTATTTTTTGGTATTTGACAAGTATACTAAATGAAAGTAATAGAATATTATTTATGCATCTCATACAGATATTTATATATTCGTGCGGCATGCAAAATTTAAGATTATTGTAATATTTTGTAATTTTTATTTGTTGATCCTAATTACTACGTTAAAGTTACTGTTAATATTGTTTTAAATTTTTATTAAAATGGAATATTAAAAAAATATAGAACGTACGGCATCGTTCAAGTGGTAAAGTGTTAGTGTATCTAAAATTAACTTTTGTCAGTTAAAATTAGTACTATACTCTATGTTAAGGTCACGTTTTTTAACATACGTTTAAAATCTTAATGTGAAGGATTTTTCTAAATATGATGCGGATGAAAAAATGTCTAAATAATTGCAAAACTGATTGATAAAATCGTGACCGAAAGCGACTGGCACGCAAAGACTTTTAGGACTGATATTTTTTATTTTTGCATAAAATATATAGTAACTATTTAAAATCTTTGGTAAATGTTTGTCTTGATATTGAAATTTTAAATACTCTGATTTGTTATCTTACAAAAGAAGGCACTAACAATTGTGAATTCTTTTTACTCTTATAAACTCTTTTGCGCCAAAATGAAGAAACTTAGACACGTTAAAGAGTATGCGGTACTGGACTTACATATACAATTGTATTAGAATCGCTTAAAACTTCGATTCTAAGTTAGATTGTCTATTTAGATTTTGAACTTCTTTAAAAGCATCGTTACAATTGTTATTAATATCAACATTTATCGCCCTAATGTCGATATCGAAATTGAAAAAGATGGAAATTATAATGACAAAAGGCTATAAACAGTAAAAAATAATTAATCTTTGAAACACTCTTACAAAATTAGGATGTTATACTTGACTCTTTATACGTAGAGGCCGTCGATATATAAACTACATACATACTTCCGTCATACCTAACGGATTTGCAATCGTACATAACTTATGAATTACCGCACATCTGTCAACAAAAAAGTTTTAGCATTGATCTTGGCTTTAATCATATGATCGTCACAGCCACATCAGGTTGTTAATTAATGTGTAAATATACACATACATAAATGTACATACATTAACAATGTTAATTTGTACGATTTCCGCGATAGCTGTTGAACATAATAAAAACATGGAGCCTTTTACAGATGTCAGATCATCCTTGGATTGTGGGTGATTATTTACAAGATATCTTTCAAATTCTTCTTTGTTATAGTAAACTAGAAAAAAATACTATTTTAAAATATTATAACGCTTGATCTCAATTTTAGCAGAAGACTTAATTCTCTCTATTCCAATGACTCTTTAAGTTGAAACACTTAACAGGGTATATCCGTGAAACAGATTTGCAAAAAACACCACCTTTTCTATAATATTTTGATCATGGAATACGATAAACAATATAAATATAATAATTAAACATAGTTTAAAGGTTGTCGCAATAAAATTGCAACATAAATATTTGAAACAGCAAGATTCTTAATAAATGCCAAATAGAAACAATTCCTTTTAGATGGTAGCTTGAGGTAGGAGTTGCGCAAGTTGATGCTTAGTAGATATGATTTATTATCTATTTCTTTAGTCATAATCAAGAATCTACAAGTATTGCCGTATTGTATATTATACAAAGAAGTGAAGAAACATTTGTACTTATTTTAATAATATTTGATCAAGTTTTTTATTTTAAACAATGCAAATATCCTTTCTATAAATTTAGAATTATATAGATCTATAACATTGTAATCGTATAGTGGTAATAATGAAGTATTCCGAAATGTAGGCCTAGTAGGTGTAGTAAATGCAAACCTTTTAGCATATATATAAAATAATGAAGTTTACTAATAGAACCAATCGAAAACTATGGCATAAGTCCTATAATCGTATCGAAGTCATTCTATAATACCATCATCATTCGTATTAAATCACTAGAATTGATATTTAATGATTTAAAAGTGTTGTAAAAGAGTAATTTAATAAAGAATTTTTCAATTTGAACATAAATATTTGTGAAATACACTTAATAAGTTGTGATTTACGAAATCTTGAAATATTTGAACATCGTAAATAAATTGCTACGACGGCTAGAAGCAAAGATCAAAAGTTACGTGAATAAAGCAATAAAAAGTTTCACTTGTTTATATAGACGTAGACATCGCAACATATGGCCAAATAATAGGATGTTGGAACATGAGGTGAATAGTGAACAAGCGGTGAGCTTTCCCGTTGTCATATCGTTGAATACAAATTATATATTGTGAAGTCATTAACATAATTGGTAGCCTATTATATATTCTTTTGATAGGTATACTAGCTGTAAAATATTTATGATTGTTAATAATGTACCTGGTAAGTGACAACAACCCATATTTATGTAGTTATTAATCCGGTATAGCACATATACGTGAAAGCAGCTGGTTAAAATGTGAATAGCACTTCTAAAGGCGACTTAACCATACGTGGAGAACAATGGTGTCTCTTAAAATTTGAATTTGAAGGTATGTAGAGAGAGGCTACAATCGCTGTTTTGGTTCAATAGTGTCACAACTCCAAGAATCAAATTTTACAGGAGAGCTGTTTGAAAATTAAACAGAACCTTTACCTCAACCTGTCCTTAATAAAAATTGTGTGACTATTTATTCGTAGCAACGAAATGTGTTCGAATCGAATTTTTTTTGTACAAAAATACCTGTACGTTACGTTATTTAGTTTATATTCAACACTATTGACCACAAATTAAGATCCATCGGTTTAGCATTGCTACGATTCGAGCTATATCGGTCATTGAAGTTTCAATTTTAATTTATTCACCTAGATTGTTTTATTTCTATAGTGATCATGAAAAGGTACAAGCCATAAGCCAAAGAATATAGCCATCTACATAAAATAGACTTCCAGAATCAATATACACATGTCATAAGTGTTTTATATCTATGAAAACTGTTTCTACCTATGTCTATGTTATGGCCTAGAAAAGTTTTATTTTATAAGCTGAAAATGATCATATCAATAAATGATATGTGTATATATACAGAGTAAAATGATCACTTACTCAGCACGATTATCTACAAAATGAATAGCTCGATTGGTTTATAATTTAGCAGAGTGATTCCTATCAGGATATAACTAAGAACGGAATTATTACAAAAACTCTGGAGATAGCGTAGAGAACAGCTAGGATGTAATAAGTATTCTAATTGATCTATACTAGTACAGTAAAAAAGCGAAATATACCCTTTTAATACAAAAAATAAAAACAAATTTGTAACGCAATATTTTAGGATGAAGAGAATTCATATTTGTCTAGTTGAGCAGAGGCATTCATAAAAAGATACCGCAATTAATTCTGGATTTGCCTCTATATAAAAATATTATCAAAAAACAGACTATAGACTCAAAAGAGATATTTAAGCCTACTTGAATGAAGAATGATTTTGATTTTGACGAATGCCAATATTGAGCTCTTCAGAGAGTATTCACGACATCGAATTGATAATTAGAACGTTCGACATCGATGCATTTACGAGGTGTTTGCTAGATTGACTTCACAAAGTACCTCACGAAGTGTGCCGTGAGTATCGTGAAACTGATGAACCGGCCTCGACAGCCGCTTGCAAAACCGTGGAACATTGTGGTTAAGTCTTGCACTAAATTTGCGATTGGTTAAGAAGAATGAACATTGAATTTGCGAGCTTTGATGAATGCACTGCGTGATGAGTAAACGTGACAGAGACGTGTCAGGCACTTTATTTTAATAACACACGTTTATTTGATTCAAAGACAAGATATGTTGTTTTTGTGAGAAATAAATACATATGTGATGAAGATTAAGTACGCCTATATTAAGTTTGTGCATCAATGGTTTCGATTCAAGTTTTTAATTGTTTTTTACACATATAAATAAAAATTAACGACTGTGTGATGTCTTAACGTCAAAGCTCCTTTTGTAAGTCTGTTTCTTTTTGCGTAAAAAGTATTTTTATTTGATTAATCAACAGCATTACGTCTTATCGACGATGTAATAGACACATATAGTTTACTAGCTGAACCCGCGACTTCGTCTGCGTGGAATGTTTTTTGGTTAGCATTTTCATTAATTTAGGCAAATTGTTTTACAAATACGAAACATACGTATAACACCCCCTCAACCCCCTTGCGTGTGGAATTTCGCAAAATCCATTCTTAGCTGACCTCTACTCGGCAAAAGGCATATTCCTACCAAATTTCAAGTCCATAGATACCTGGATATCTCTTTCATATAGTATATTTGAAGAAATAACAGTACCATAGCTAAACCAAATTTGACAGAATATTGTTATCTTAGTTCGACTTTAAAAGGATTCCAGGATGGGCAGCTTATAGAAACAACTTTTCACGTGTCTAGGCGTTTAAGAATTGTTAATAGTTTCTGTAAACAAATTAAAAATAACTTTATGTAAACAAACTGCCTCATTGGTCTAGTGGTTAGTATGTTCGACTACAGACATGAGGTCCTGGGTTCGAGTCCCAGGTCGGGCCAATTCAAAAATTAATATTGAGTTTTCTATTAAGATTTTCTCAATATTTACCCGAAGTTGGGAAGTTGGCGGTGTAATCCACCCCCGTGCCTCGGAGAGCACGTTAAGCGGTCGGTCCTGCGCCCGACCTCTCTCCGGTTGTGTCGTATTACCGTCACATCGGACTATGAGAGTGAAGGAATACCTTCACTCTCATAGTCCGATGTGCACTTGTGTACTATGCCTGCCAATCCGCAGTGGAGGAGCGTGGTGGGTCTATGCTCTAAAAACCCTCTATCTTCGGAGTGAGGAGGCCTGTGCTCAGCACTGGGACGTTAATGGGCTGCTACTTACTTACTTTACTTACTTATGTAAACAACATAGTCCCTTTCCCTTTCTTTTAATGGAAGTAACCATTGCTAGATCTGAATGCAGCATATGAAAATTCAACTTCCAGTCGGAAATCATCAATGCGTGAATAAATTTACATTATTTCTTTCCAATTACTAAGACGGAAAAAGCCTTACTTTTACATCCTTACTTGGAAATTCTTAGCATGTTGGAAGTTTCCTTATTGTTCTCAAACGGGATATCACTTTGTAAATATGGTTAATCTATGCATGCTTTAAGAGATAATTAAATAAATTATTCCGGTTTTTGTGTTGAAACAATTGTTGAAAGCATTGATGTTATCTTTTACAAGAAAACCGGACTTTATTTCTGGAATATATATATTTACATTATGTATTGAGTAATAATTTATTTATGTACAAGTAATATAACTCCATAATTAATTTATACGACTGTGTCGCAATTACTGATAGTACTTTGCATAAATAAGAATTAATATGTAAATTTATGACTAAATATAGAAGAAGATCACTAAATGTTGTAAAACCATTAAAAAAAACTTATTCTTTTATACATTGAAAATTTCTGCATTTATTGACATTTGAGCTTGTTAAGGTACATTTAATAAATAAAGTAAACGAATCTTCTTATTTTGAAGATATTTTGGTGGATATTTTTGTGTTTTTATATATTTCTAGAATACAAAAATACACAGAGGTATATAGCTAAAAGAATTGGTTTTGTAAACAAGGATATATTGTTTTTACTACAAAAAAACTAAATACTACTAAAGTAATCATTTACTTTGTATGTTGCCACTCCTTGGTCATTTCATATATTAATAGAACTTGTGGTCCATTAAATTTTGATTGATGACTTTCAGCAATACCCTGTCTATTACAGTAACTGTTAAAACAAAATAAATTCTAATATTTTTCAAATATCATCTGTTACAAATACTATTTATAGATATTTTAAACTAAATATTTTAGATTGTACTATAGCATCATTCCCATAGGGGTAGGCAGAGACCACGTCCTTCCACTTGCAACGATCCTTGCATTTCTACTACGCTTCTTTCATTCTCATTAAACCATTCATACAATTCGTCGGTTTAGAGTACTCTTGACCTAGCTCTTATTTAAAATGTCATGGATTTGGTCCAGGAACTTTCCCATTCACTCTTGACTCATAAATCCTTTTTTGTCAGTCTCCTTTCGTTCATTCTCTCTACATGCCCAAACCATCTAAGCATACATTTCTCAATTTTAGTCACTACATCATCTTTTATACCACAAAATTCTCTTATCACACTATTTCTTACTTAGTCACTCAGTTTAATTCCACTCATACTTCTTAACGCTCTCATCTATGCCGCATTTATATTACTTTTATACTTTTTTTGCCATACTCAACTTTCACTATCGTACATAAGTATTGGCACCAACACTCCTCCATGCACAGCCAGTCTGGCTCTTTGAGACACCTTCTGACTATTCCTTAAGGCGCATCACTCGTAGGCATATACCAATGTTACAATACGTGTAAAACTACTTTTAAAACTTTTTGTTCTTTAAAACTACACCAATATCGACAATTAATATAATTATTAACTTGAAATTGTATTTAAGTGTGTATTATTGTATTCTTTCTGAACTATAACTAACTGTCTTAAACCAGAATGATTTATATTTAATTAACAGCGTGCTATTGATAATTAATTTCCATAAAAAAAGTTCTCGAATATTTTGTATCCTCGATTGTTTTCAATGTCAGTATAATTGTTATATCAGCATTGACTCTTACTGTACTCTATCTTGGATCTAGGAAATTAATTAGATATAACCCTGATCTTACACGACGCGCCGTAATGTCTGATACACGTACAGATATCTACTTCGCCTTTTCTTTATTGATGATGTGGTATCGCAATTATCCACTTACGGCAATTACATCAGTTTGAAGCATTAAAACGTGTCAAGGTTGTCGTCACGTACTAGGTGACTCCTCTGCATTCCGCTTCACTACAACCGCTTCCGGGTTTTTATACAAGTTTGTTTTATTCATATGTTGACGTTATGGAGTCTGAATTAGCATAAACAGAGCGTGTGTGCACATTACTATGTAATGAGTTTTTAACTCATCGATGCTTATAGATGTTTATAAATCCTTTGATTGCTTTGATGAGACCTTTGTAATAGGCAAATATGCTTGCTCAACTTTAGTAATGAGTGCGTGGTTTGTTAATCGTGTAGGTGAATAAGGCAAAAAAAAGTTTGTTAGCAATCGCATTGTCACACGGATTGTGACACGGTTTACAGTTTACGCTTGTTTATAAATTAGGTCGGTGTTTCGTTTACATGTAAGTATATTGTCGCCGGCGGGCGTCGGTCCGTCGAGACTTTAGTCGCGTTCAGTCCCTTACGTAACACGAGACAAGCAAGCGGGCAGTCGAGCAGCTTGATCAATGTCCTGCCAGCTGTAAATTGACACATCGATGAAGTATGACACACTGCCTACAATGAATTGATAACATGGATAGTAAATGACATTAATCTTAATTATTAATGGTGAGAGGAATCTTCACTACGATTACACGTTTACTTTAATAGTTTTCGTTGCCCTCTTTGAAGTCAGGGATTAGATTTCGCCTATTTTCATAGCATTGGTCTAGTGGTTAGCATGTTCGACTACAGACATGAGGTCCTGGGTTCGAGTCTCGGATCGGGCCAATTCCAAATCGATATTGAGTTTTCTACTAAGATTTTCTCAATATTTGCCCGAAGTTGGGAAAAAATTGGCGGTGTAAGCCACCCCCGTGCCTCGGAGAGCACGCTAAGCCGTCGGTCCTGCGCCTGATCTCTCTCCGATCGTGTCGGATTATTGTCGCATTGGACTATGAGAGTGAAGGAATAGAGAATGCACTTGTGTACTATGCCTGCCAATCCGCAGTGGAGCAGCGTGGTGGGTCTATGCTCGAATAACCCTCTGTCATATGAATGAGGAGGCCTGTGCCCAGCAGTGGGACGGTAATGGGCTGCTACTTACCATATGTCCTACGGCAAACTATTACAGAGTTGGCAGCGGTCGGGGAATCCGGGTAGATTACCTCAAATGGCGTAATATGAAATTTTTGGGGGTAAATTGGAAATAATTTTAAGTTTTACTAGGTATTATATTGATAAATTGAATAAATGATGTTTAAATTAAATTTTTAGTTATTATTTTCTTTACAGAATTATCATGGGGGCTCTAATATGAGAGATGCTAAAAAGAAGCGATTTCGTTTTTTTGCTCTTCGCCATGGGGTAATTATCAACTTACACAAAAATATTTTGGGGTAATAATTAAAAAAGATTCCCGACCGCTGGGGTAAGGCGAAGGACATTGAAACAATATTTATTTTATAAAAAATAGCAACACGTGCCATATAACAATTAGAATCTCGTGCTTCTCAAAGAGATAAATTTAAAGAAACATCAATTCTCACAGTACCGTCGCAATATATATTGAATAATATCTGATATATCTGTAATTGAATATTATCACTTATACAATAAAAAAGTGAAATACACAATTTTAATACAAGAAATAAAAACAAACTTCTAGTTCCATATTTTAGAGTGAAGAAGGTTCAGAAATCGTTTGTGGGGTTGAGCATAAGCATTTTAAATAAGATACCGCAATTAGTTTTAGATTTGCCTTCATATAATTATAATAAAATATGTCAAAAACATCCTTTTACAAAAGGCGTATTATAATGTTGAAGATTATTTAAGCGATAGAAATATTTGGACATGATTCCAGTTGCTCACAGAAGCAATATTAAACATTGCAACCAGTGGTTGATCTGTTACCAACGGTCAGACTACTGGCGATTCATAGGTGCTTTTTGAGCCCACTTGAATAAAAAATATTTCGATTTTCAAATGAAAAAATACGATATTTTCCGTCGGAAACAAACCCGGGAGTCTTACTAGCTAAACGAAGACAGCGTTGCGCCAACGGGGTCTAAATTATTTATGATACGTTTATGCATTAAGGATCATAAAATTTTGTCACAAAACTGTTTTATGTGTTTTTGATCTTCTTAAACATCTCAAAACAGCTTCTTACCCAATTTATTGGCATTTATAATTTAAATTCATGTTGCATTTTATTTCCAGAATTGTTTTGTTTCGAATTCACAATATTTTACATTAGTTATTTATATCAATGTGAATACGAACAAAATAAGAATTTGGTCATTTTATAATGTTTAGCAATTAAATATTATTAACAGGCCTTAGTTGGTCAACCTTTTAATAAACATTAAAGCTGAAGCTTATATAATATTTTAAAATATTTTAGAAGAGTTTTTTGTAGTATAACAGTAAATATTGCTTTGAATGTAAATCGAAGGCCACGTTTTATTTGCGAATTAAATCGCGGGCATCGGCTAGTCTCTAATATACTCGTAAATTATAGTGTTGCTTAATATGCATCGTTGACCCCCAAACCAACCAGTGACGGCTTTAATATTGCACTAAACTTGAAAACGAATGATGTCGAAATATGATTGCAAGAATGTAACTTATCACACCGACCGACTTTTGTTTATTTGGTAAAACTTAAAATTATAAGTGCATACTTGGGAAGCACTTATAAATTGTAATTACGCAAGACTTTGAACTTATGCCTATTGTATATGTGTAGACGAAATGTATTTTTATTTATTAAAATGGACCAATAACTAAATCACATGTACAAAAACGTATACTAAATATTAAACACATAAAGGTAGTGCAAAACTTTGAATTTCACTTATAGATAGCCACATCATGCAATAACTATAGATCGTACAAACATTTATACTATAAAATTAAACTATTTATACTATAAAGTAAAGAAAAATGCAACGAAATATACGTAAATTAATTATTATTACTATATGTACTTGTTTACTACACCCGTTTGTTTTAGGCGCCATGATGAGTTAAAAAAAGGACTTAACAACGTTAAATCTAGGCATACGCAGTAGTCGGAAACGACCTTTCTCTACCCGTTGTGGTTAACGCCGTGGTAGGTAGGGAAGTCTGTTGGGAGGCGATGGTCTCCTTCTGTGAAAATGTGATGTCGCAGAAGAAGGCTGCCGAACGTCTCAGAGAGGTGGATGGAGACGCTTCCGCCATGTGTAGGAGGAGGCCGGGGCAAAGACGGGCGGCCCATAATCGACGTCTACCACCCCCTTAGGGTTAGCTTGTGGCAACAGGTACGAAGCCTGTTGCCCGAAAGCGAGGGAAGACAGGTGACATATAGAGTGCTCCGGGCATGCCATCCGAGCGAACGTAGTGAGGAGCACCGTCAGGTTTTAGCCGGTAAATCCGGCATAACTTGCAACGCCTCCCCGTGGTGTTGCAGGTATCCACAAGGATTTCCTGACGTTAAAAAAGACATACATATACATGAAGCCCTCTACGTGTAAACCGTCAACTCATATTTTAAGCATTTTGATGTTTTTGTAACTGTAAAGATTATATCACTCTATTTGTCAAGCTAGGTCATATTTTGATTATATAGCTATTAAAGAATGATGGTTCTAGTCATATCATTAGTACAAATACAGTGTAGAGATTGCACATCACATGCAGCTGGCCAAAACAGTAATAAATTAAAATTTATATTGTAACAATGGTAAGAAAAAAAGGACACCTGATTGAGTTTCTTGTGGGCTTTTCTCAGGAAACGACGCGAAGGAACCATCTTAACTTTACTGTTAGTCGAGTATATAATATCATCATCATCATCATCAATCGTACAGTGGAAATAATATCTGGAACAAACAATATTCGAAGATTCAAAAGTGTAGTAACAGTCTCTTTCAGTAATGAATTTTTAATTTGAAAATAGTTTTTCTTTAAAACAATATATTATAAAATTGGGATTTTATATATGACTCTTTATACGTAGGTGTCACATACTATAAAAAAAACACATCCTAAACTGTAGGGTTATACATTGACCTAATCATGATAAATTTCCTAGAATAGAAAAAATATATACATACTCAAATATTTGCTCTCATTAAATAAGACACAGAGCTTTATTTGAGATACTCCTTACTTGAACTATTGGCCTAATTATGAAAACAATAAAAAACGTATTATAAGATATTTTTTAACTTATTGCCTGATTATTGTGCACACTTGGAATAAACTTCTCTAATATTTATTTTACAATATAAAGAAAGTCTGACAATATCGTAAAAATAATAAATGACAATAATAAAGAAAGGTCCATTTCCTGTACTTTAAAAGAACCAAATTGTAAGTACTTAAGATACAGGAACTTTTGACAACCTTAAATGAGTTCCTCATTAACTAGGTACAAATAAATTCTCATCAGTAAAACTTCAAGTTGCTAAAATTTACGTTAGAGTTTAAATCTCACGTCATTATTCTCGTAAGATCTGGCGGCCTATTAAATATCTATTAACCCCATGACATTTAAAGCTCGTATATGCCTAAGCCCACCAAAAAGTTATTAATCAATACTTCAGGTTTCTTATGCAACGCGTTCCATATATAACGCTGCTTGATATAGGGCTGTCAAAGGTCGCATAGGATTTAGTATTAAAAAGCGATAGCCGACTGAGTTTGTTGTGGGCTCTTCTCAGAACAAGACGCGAAGGAATCTTCGTAACTTTAGACTGTAAGTCGTTCTTCAATATCATCATCAGTCGTACATTGTAATTAATGTGTGGAAAAAAATATTTTTGACGATTCATAAGTGCTGTAAAAGCCTACTTGAATAAGGAATGTTTGAATTAGAATTTTGAATATATACTCTGCAAATGCGTAATTTTAATCATAACCAGTAACTAACACATTTATTCACAATAGAATAATTAGTTGTGAAAGAAAGAGAACTTTTAATGCCACTCAATTTTTCGATTCATTTCAATTATTAAAGTCGCAGAAAATCAATCTTCTGTTCTAATTCGTCTTAAACTCAGTACGAAAATAAGTATTCTTTCAGGATTTTATAATGCAATATGTTATGTTACACTTCATAATCTATTAAATAAAGAAAAGGTTTATTTTTTTAAGGAAGAGCTCAAAGCTACGCAACCTCTTTTAAAATTCTACCACCGATAGCTAGCAAGTAAAATGAGGTATCTTGGCCTCCCGAAATTTTACGGAAACGGAATCACAGGATATCACAGTTTATAGACTGGTTTTGTTAGAATATTATATCGAACTAAGTTTTAAAACGGTGGGTTTTTTTTTAACAGATGCAAGCGTGGGTGCTGGTGGCGTGCGCGGCGACGCTGGTAGCGATGGCGACAGCACAAAAACCTGGAAGATATCTGTCCCTCCCAATTCCCCAGAAATGCGCCAACAGTAAGTCTACGTTTCATATACCTTTATCAACATGAATTCTTATATAGAAATAATATTTCTACATAGATTTAAGAAATATGTTGAAAACATCCTATTACAAAAAACATATTATATTATTGACAATTATTTAAATGACAAAGCTGTTTGGACTTGATTCCAGTTACACATAAGAGTTAAATACATTGTAACATACAAAAACTATGTTTAAAGGAGTAACCGTTGAGTTTTCTTCTAAGCGGTATCAACTTTCCGAACCGGTGGTAGATTTGTTACCAATGGACAGACTATTGACGATTCAAAAGAGCTTTTTGAGCCAACTTGAATTAAGAATATTTTGATTTTGATTTCTAGTAATACTTGATATTATGTCTAGAGACACGAAAGAATCTAGGACGATCTATATTTCTAGTAGAAAATTCATTTTCGAATCTGTATAAATGACGCTGTCGTACAGAATGTCAGTATGACATTAGTTACTTAAAAAATTTTTGAAGTGAAACTTCTCTAGCCGCATGAGAGTAAAAATTTTATGGACGAATCGCTTGATTAGCGTCACAAAGATATGTGTTTTTATGCTAATTCTTTTAAAAGTTAGGTAGTTTTAATATTTACAAATAAGATGTGGTATTTTAATTTGCCACTCGCCATTTAATAATTTAATATACTATTTTTCCTAAAATATAAAATTAAACTATTTCATGAATTCTCTTTTCTAAATTTGCAATTCCAAAACAAAATTTAGTTAATAATTTCTCACGTGACAAATACACATGACATTTTTCATTCACTGGAGAGCATAGTTGGGGTAATGCTCGCCACTGAAGTTGCCTTCATTTGCGCGACTGTCATCTCGCTGAAGGAGGCAAATGAGAGGCTGAAGGACCAAGAGGCTGGAGCTCTCCCTCGCCGTCGGAAAAGGCTTGATGGCAGAAGTCGCACTTATCCACTTTATGCCTCCCTCTATTGAGTGATAGATCCTCATAGTCGGTACCATCCGGGTCACTAGAGTGGAATGCAGTTAGGGAACCTCTAGTGATCTCACTCATGGATGGGGAGGGATCCGCTCGGTTTTAGTGGGTATTCTGTTATTAGTGAGTCCCATACTCCCGATGGAATTAGTCTTTCATCGGGGTGTGTAAAAGCATATCCCAGCGCAAAAAAAAATGGCATTTTTATTTGCGATTCGTCATTTGTGATTTGAATAAATTATTTGTATAAAAATCATTTTCGACACTTTTAATATTTTAATGACGATTAAATACATTAAATTCCTAACATATCTTCCTTTTTCCCTCCCTCTAAGTCTCGTAAATCTAAAGTTTCAGATTTGTATAAATATAAACAAGACTTTTAAAATATTGGTTTCCCAAAGAAGTTTCACTTCTGACATGTGTACTCTGTATGCACACACTTTTAATCTTTAATTTTCAAATGCATATTGTTTTTTGGAATTATCTCACTAACGTTCCAAAGAATTTTTCAAAAGCTCATATTCAAAATGATAAAATGACTGCTGTGGCTCACAAAGTCTTATGATATAGGTTGATTTCAACATTTTTTTTTCATTTTAAAATTTCTTTTCTGCATTATTAGCTCTTTTCAATTTGTCAGTAAATTTTCAAAGCAGCGATATACATATACCAAAACAAAATATATTCAATTTTGTCTCTTCAGTGTTTCAGAAACAAATTTCTCTAACAATGGTGTAGTTATCTTAAGCAAACGTTCTAAAACTTAATTACCTATTTGAATAACATATTTTGAAAGCTTTGCAATTAAAGTTATTCTGTTGCGATTTAAGATATAGTGTCTATTAAATATTGAATACAGGAACAAAATATATTGAATTTGAAGTATATACATATAAAGTTAGAATAATAACTTCTTTTAATAAGATATATATTAGAACTGTCTATTCCTTCTCCGAAAAGGCTGTACCGGAATATCATCAGCAAATGACTGATGTTATAAAAAATTAAACAGGAAATCCCAGCGATGTAATGAGTATCAGAATAGGCCACATCGAATTTATCAAATTTAGCTTATTGATAACAAATGTAGAGATCCTTTTCGGAATAGTATCTAAGCAAGAATGAATATTTAATTACCATATTTTTTTGTATAAAAACTGCTATATAATCTGTATATATAATAGCTGTTATAAAAATCAAATATAAGGCCTTGATGGATATTACACTCAAAACGAATATTATCAACAGAAGCTTTATTATATTAATCGAGAAACGATTCTGACAGAGTTATACATTAATAAATATAAAAACATTGATATATTATAAATTAATTCTAAAACAAGATGAACATGTTTGGGCTCTCTGAAGCTCCAGATAAGGCGACACCTTTAAAACTACTTCTTAAATGAATTCAATAACAGCGTTATTTATGGCATCAAAAGTTTAAATATCTTATGATATCCAAAAACAATCCTATACGATAAGTCTTCATAGCGCCAAAAGATGTCGTAATATTTCAAATGTTTTCTACAATCTTGAGAACAGGTTTATGGCTTGTCGGTTGCTTTTATCTGAAACAGATATAATTTTTTTATACTAATTGTTTTACTAATTGTTTTTTTATACTAGTTTACACAGGACATAGACTTTAGCTGTTGGAACCAAGGTGTGTCCAACTCGTGGCTTTTAATCGTTAATTTTCTACGCAACTTACATACATGGTTTGACTGTCGAAGTAAATATGTAAAGTAACAACATTAGTTTGTGGAGATTTGGTCCGTTATTGTGAAAACCAGAACCACGTAGGCTTAGGGAAGGAAAGAGCTGTTAAGACATCATAACTAAGTTAACTGATCGCCACTGAATTGGCTATTTCACTGATTCTACATATGGACACAGTTTACATAAGGTGAATGGTATGCTTATTTGACTATATAACTATGCCGGCGTTTTTATATAGAATAATGATCTTGAGAACAAATTTTCGATTTGTTTGTAGTGTTTCTCTATAGGAGAAAATATATTTTTATACTCAACACACAAATAGAACTCAACACAGTATTTCGAACTGGACTCGACATTAAAATTAAGCATTTATAAAAGAAATATTAATAAATGTGTTTTTCTCGTCAATTTTTTTTTTATTATATAGACTTTGTAAGGTTCTTGATTCGTGGAAATAACTTAAAATATTTAAGAATTGCAAAGGGTTAACAAAGATCACATACAAAGAATTCAATGTGAACGTGTAGGTGTCAAGGATTAAACCATGATTGTTATCTCGTATTTTAAATCAGTAATCAAAATACGTTTTTGACTTTAGGGCAAACGCGGTCTATGAGTACCTAACACATCTCAAGTGTTTACCGGTTATTCATAAGTGTGTAATGTTGATACGAATGAAGTTCAATGTCGCAAATAGGACGCTCGTGACTCGTTAAATAACTACACTGTGTGGCACAAACAATCATATGAAACAGTGAAAATGAATGGATTATGTAATACGCAGTAACAGCTGTGTAAAAGTCTGCCCAAGCGAAGACGAGCATTGTTGACGAAATACGGCAATCGTCGAGATCTTCGATGTATAAAATTCCTTAGAATTGGTGCATTGTGTTTTTTCCAGGAAACATATATGAATGATAAGGAACAGTAAAATCTGTCAGTAAAAAAGGCTCTGTCATCGCCTCGCTAGCGCAATGTTACGAGTGTTTGCTGCGCTAACAGTAATACTAGTTTCGATTCCCGACACTGCAGATTTATAAAACTGCATTTTCTAATTAGTCATAAGCCTTGACTTATTACCATTTTACGAGCAAAGACGTGACGCCGAGGAAAATGCTTGTACTCCATTACGATGCTGTGTATAAACGATAAGTCATTAAACACCTCTCAGCAGCTTAACGCACTTACATCTTAGACTGTATCATCACTTACCGTTAGGTGAGATCACAGTCTTCTCAGTAAAAAAAAGTCCTAAAGAAGAGTTCTACATTTATTTAAAATTAAATCTTCCAATCATACTTTTGTTTATAAATGAATTGAACTGAACCCATAATGAATATGAGCCTTTATTTTATTTTCTTCTTCTTCTTCTTTTAATGCCTTTGAGGTGTGACAATTGAACACATGCCACTTCGCCAGTATCACGTGAATAGTGAAGGCACGTAGTTATTTTATCTTTCCGAATTTAGTTTCAAAAATTTCAATTGTAATTAATATTTAAGGTAACAAAAGGTAACGTTAACATGTATTTTAACACTGCGTGTGATTCCATCTTCACGTAACCTTAATGTTTTTTTACTTCCATTTTGTACAATGAAGATTATATTTAAATAATAACGTGCAATAATTCAAATAATACTAACTATTAATTCAAACAATAATGCAATAATTCGAAGGTGCTTTGGATATAAAATAAAAACAGACATATTTTAATTATTTTATATTAGGTAACAATCGTATAATTGCATTTCCTTATTCCTACAACGACTTACCACAAACAATAGGAAGATATTAAGTAGTGAGCATTGAACTTTTGATATATTTTAGCGTTGTGCGGAAGCGGTATGCCATTTTGAACATATACATTATTGTAGATTACGTCTTTATTCCCACAAAATTACATTATGTTTCTTTCAATTAACGTCAATACAGGTATCAGCAAAGACAATGGCTTTGAAATATCTAGCAATAATTTCGTGAAATTACCTATCAATTGCATTGGAAATATTATTCAGGACAAACAAAAAGAACTGCCGTTTTAAAAGCATATTTTTTATTTCTCCTTTGGCAGTCTGTCTTTGATTTTTTTAATTTATTTTACACACAGATTATGACATTAAAAGTACATCAATTATACAGCAATGCAAAAAGAAATCACATCTCCAAATGAGAGCACACATATGCAGCATTTTTATGTAAAAAAACCTTTGTACATTACAACAATAACCGCTTAATAAATTGAATTGTCAATAACCATTGTATGTAGTTGGGGGAGAATGAATATAGCTATGTCAATTTGAGTAACTTAGAATTAATTTAAAGAATTAAAATTAGATCAAAATTACACTTTTCGTTACGGCAATAACCGCTGGCCTACAAAGCATGATGCGCGTGATGAGTAAATAATTTTATAAGGACATATAACTCCAAATTTCAATTACATGTTATATTTTTGAATAAAAACTTCTTTACGCACGCTTAATTGAAGGTAAAGCTGGTGAATGCGTGACAGGAGCGTTACGAAAAAGTGTGATCCGGGGTGTGGTCTAAGGCAAACTCGTTTTTTTTTAATAAAAATTTTTAAACCTAAATTAAAGAGCTTAATCTCTTGCGATTGTTTTTTTTTATTGCTGACAGTTTTGGCGTTTGAGCGTGATCTCACCTGATGGTAAGTGATGATACAGTCGTAAGATTGAAGCGCGCTAATCTGATAAGAGGCGATATATTCCTTATGGTTTCTATACAACATCGTATCGGAACATAAACCTCTTTGTTTGGAGGTTCGTCTTTGCTGGTAGGGTGGTAACTAGTCACGGCCGAAGCCTCCCACCAGTCCATGTCGCTTTATTGAAAACTATTTTAACGGGTACATACCACGATGCCGTTTTTTGAATCTTTTAGTGACCACGATCCATGCAACTGAGTCGAAATATCGACAGTATTCTAAAAACGCTTTCGTGGTGTGTGTACCCGCTAAAACAATTTTCAATATGTCGATAAAATTTAAGTTTATGTCTCTTTATTAGGCACTACCAATGATTAAGCATAGTACTTATTCTCAGATCTACCCCATACTGCCACAAGTGCATTAAGCTTCGAAATTTCCTTGACAATGGATCCTCTAATAGTATATTAAGTCCACCAACATTGAATTCGCAATTAAAGTTTCAAATAAAAAAGAATTTTCGGTGCTCAGGAATATTCATTTAAAAAATCATAGCGCATGATGCAACGCAACCTTCATTCAAACACATCCTTTCAATTCTGCAAGTCCATTGTAAAATTTTATACTTATTTCATGTCTTGTTTTAGAAGTATGCCGTGGTATTTCCAAATGAATCGTAGATATCTAGACAACCCGTAATTATTATAATAGAGATTGACATTTCAAAACGTAAAAGATTACACATCACAAAGAGAACTATTATTATAAATTTCTTTTGAGTACATTGATACATTATCACAGTGTATTAGAATTAGTGTTACCTAATAAAATTTTGAAAGGTTATATATAATCTTTAGTAGGCTTACCCTTGTAGGAAAGAAGAAGAACGTAATAAGTAACTTATATTCTGAACTGATTTTGGTTTTTTTTGTTTGCAATGATAGATAATGATCAGTGCAATAAATGTTCGCAACATTGTAACTGTTCCAATAGTAAATAAAAGAAAGTGTTTAAAAAAGTTTGAAGGATTTTTGTGACGAATAACATTCTCGATTGACTTTTCCTCAAAAGATATTTAAAAGAAATTATATTCCATGACAATTATGCACTCCTCATACACTCGAGAACAATCCTATCTCTCAAGTTGGACCAAACAATGTACTTGTACAATTACAAAATTTACATCAGTTAGTTTCAAAGAGTGTTGGAAATATTCATCTTGAGTGACGATTGTTATACTATACACATAAAAATTGATTCAGGCAAAAGTTTTGTTTTTCAATGTCTGTAAGCATATGTATTTACTTACTGTAAGCATAATCATTTCCCTAAATTTCTCTTAAATCTATCATAATCTACCACCTGGAAATATGAAGTTGTTGCAATCAGACTATTCAAGAAAATATCTGACATTAATTATTGATAAATTTACTTTTAAATACAACACTGGTCTAGTGGGTAGTGTGTTCGGCCACAGTCATGAGGTCCTGGGATCGAGTTCCGGTCGGGCCAATTCAAAAATCAATATTGAGTATTCTATTAAGATTTACTCAACATTTGCCCGAAGTTGGGAAGTTGGCGGTGTGATCCACCCTCGTGCCTCGCAGAGCACGGTAACCCGTCGGCCTTGCGCCTGATCTCTCTCCGGCCGCGTAAGGTTTCCGTCACAACGGCCTTTGAGAGTGAAGGAATAGAGAGTGCACTTGTGTACTATGCCTGCCAGCCGCAGTGGAGCAGCGTGGTAGGCCTATGCTCTGACAACCCTCTCTCCTTTAAATGAGGAGGCCTGTTACCAGCAGTGGGACGTTAATGGGCTGCTACTTACTTCACTTTTACATCACATTGGAAAACAAATTTAATTAAGATACTTTCATAATGATGCTCTAATAATGAAACCAATACCATTTTAGCACTTCGAAAGGGTTGTCTTATTACAAAGCATCATCTCTGTAAATGATTTTCTGACCACAAAATTCTTTACATTTCCACACTTCATGTTATCTAATTCAATTTATACGTGAAAGTGAAGTGAAACGAGACCATAAAGCTAGCAGATTTTAAAAAAATAACTGTAATAGCGTTGAACATTCACCGAATATAAACAATTATATGATTACGTTCTTTTTTATGAAATTGGAAAAAGGTTACCCAGTTGTAAGAAAATCTATAGCGAGATATTTTGAGGCTAATAAATATTGTCTTTTATAGGTAATAGTATAAATAGGTTTCAATTGTCTTACGTGCTTGATCATGAGACAGACACATCAGTTTGTCAACGCGCAAGGTCCCATTCCATGTACTCAATAATATGCCGTGCGAATCTAAGCCCATTCAACTCACTTAATTGCCAATCATTATAAGTATTGCTAATTACATATGTATTTTCATAAGATAAATGTAAAAAAATGCGATTAAAATAGTGGCTGTGAAATAAAACCTATAAGAAAGGTGATCTACGTCTTTCTTATAGTTTTAATTTCGGAACTGATTGCCTTAATACGATAAAGTGGTTAAAATTTGTAATTGGCATGTTTAAGAAAGTCATTTATTTGTTTATCTGTTTCCCATTTCAAGTATTTCTGTTTATAAAAGAAAGCACAAATATTGATTGCCGTAGTTATAAAGTTATATACTTTCATCCATTACTTAATCATCTTTTGTACTTTTCAAGCATAAAAAAAGTAGTATTGCACATTCTATATATAGGTCATAAAATAAAACTTTAATTAGAAATTTATAATCACTACACTAACTATATTTACTAATTATGCTGTGCAAAAGCCGGTTCAGAGAAATGATTTTCTGGTGAATTAAATTAAACTTAATATAAATATAGTATCCTGCTTTGTGAGCTTGTGAACCATGATACCCTAGTGCACCAATAAGTTTCTCTATATAGAAAGAAGCTTGCTTGATTGCCTCCTTATTGTGCTTTTTGCTGAAGGAAAACATAGTGAATAAACTTGGCGTAATTCTAGTAATTGTGTATCCCGGCATTTGCCAACCCACAGTGGGCCAACGTGACGGGTCCATGCTCTAAAATCCATTTCTTATAAGTTTCGAACCGTTCTAGCAGTGGGATCTTAATAGGCTGCTACTTACCGTCTTTATAATTCTTTGCGTAACTTTATATACCTACGATACAAAAGATAATAAACTTCTTATTAATAATAAAATAACTTGTACATAATTTTTTATGTCTTTTGAAGATTTATTTACAAGTACACAATCACAGAGTCATTTGTGACATAAAACGCCATTAAGATATAAAATTAGTATGAGTAGGTGGATACTTGTACGTTGTACCGTGTACGCATTCCTTGGCCTACATAAGCCTCGTGACAGTCTCATCTGTCCGCCAAATTAGATTCACAACAAAGAAAACATAACTACTACGATCGAAAAGATTCACAATAAACGTGGTTCAAATATTAAAAAGTTTAAGCGTAGTCTTTAATACAATGAAGGTTTATGGAAAAACTTTAAAATTAGGATTATTTTTCCTAAATTTGTGAAGTTTTATTAAGACTACTACTTTGTCTCTATTGAAAGATTAGTATTACATTTACCTTATTGTATTGTATAAAGAAACAGTTTTGTTCATAACAATGAGAATAAAATACATTTCATATTATAAATGTGAAAGTACTTCTGTTTGGATGCTTGTTAGTAAATCAATCAAGAGCTGGCTGAATAGATTTTGCTGAAGTTTAGCATACAGATAGATGTGATCTGGATTCATTCAAAAGATCTCAATAAAAAACATGGTTTGTTATCCTTATGAGCTATTTAGATGAAACTGTGGCAGCAGTTTTTGTTCGCTGAAAACGAATAGCTTTGAGTTGATGCTAAGATTGACGCAGTCGAAATTACAGGCAGAAGCTTGTTTATAACGTATTCAAGTTTTTGAGTGGGCTTGTGGTCGGCGCGACTGATTTTATTTTGGCAACGTTTACGCATTTTAACATGTTAGGTGACCGATCTTACACAACACGGAAAGGTCGCCGATGCGGGGTTATGTAAAGACGTGTTCCATTGCACTTACGACACACAAGGCACAATTTAACGTATATTAAATTCAGTTACACTTCAATGTCATGACCGTGATAGGCATCGTGTTTTGTTAGGTACATGACCTGCGGCCCGAGGGTCGTCTGCCATTAACGAACCTCTAAACATATCGGTAACTGCAACTGATCGTGTGAATTGTTATTCATTTATTTATACTTGCCGATGTTTGCCTTACGTAAGGCCACTGAGTAGCCTTGTTGTAGTTCTATTAACTTAATTGCTTCAAACGATAAACTTTGCTAAGATAATCATCTTACACTAAATCATCATACACAAAAAATTGATCACCTCGGCGGTTTAATGGTCAGTATGTTGGGTCAAAGATAATAAGGTTAGAGAACGAGTACTCGTTGAATGTATCACTTTCGGCCGGGGTGAGTTTTCGCTGAGAAAAAAAAGGAGTCCGTCAAGTAAAAATTTAAATTAGGTTTTTTTTTTTAAAAAAAATGAGCGAGGAACACAATTTTATACAAGAAATAAAAATAAACTTTTAAGGCCATATTTTAGAATGAAGAAGGTTCAGAAATCATTTGTCGGGTTGAGCATAAGCATTTTTAATAAGATACCCGATTCACTTCTGGGTTTGCCTCCACATAGTTTTACGAAATATGTTTAAAATGTCCTATCACAAAAGGCATTTTATGATGTTGACGATTATTTAAGCGACATAGATGTTTGGACTTGATTCCATTTGCACATGAAAGTTAAAAACATTGTAACGTACAAAAACTATGTTTAAAGGGCTAACTGTTGAGTTTCTTGCCGGTTTTTCTCAGCGGAGACAACTTTCCGAACCAGATTTGTTACCGACGGACAGGCTACTGACGATTCAAAAGAGCTTTTTGAGCTTACTTGAATACAGAGTATTTTAATTTAGATTTCGATTTTTTTTTGTAAAGGAATTATCAGTTCAGTATCGAAAAGCATCTTAGACATCTGGAGAAATAATGAATAGAAATCTGTAAGAAATTAGCCACCTTTCCTAAAATTTAGTTAGGATTAATTTTACTAATTTCTCTACCGCTTTTCTTTTTAATGAGCAAAGAGGAAAATATTGATGCTATTTTCCTTTAATGTACCTTTTGTACATATCTATGATATTTAAAACGAAGGGAATGCCACATAAAATAAGTATCATAGACCCTGATATAATTATTCAAAGGTATTGCCTGTATGTAGATGGTCAAGAGACTGAGGGATGTTACAATTCATAAACTACACTGTTGTTTAATATATTTAAAATATCTCTTTATTTTCAGGACCAAAAGAATTCTTCTACCGTGGACACAACTATTTCTACAGCGGACATGTTCCCGAACTAGCCAAAAAAAAAGTAGATTGGTTAGACGGCCGTAACATTTGCCGCGAGTACTGCATGGACCTTGTCTCCATGGAGACACAGGAAGAAAATAATCTAATCTTCAAACTTATCCAACAAAGTAAGTGTTACTATACTTAATGGTAAGTTTTGTTTAAAAATTATGTTAGCAAAATAAATTATTATGTGGAATAACTGCGATTCAATTAAAGGCCTACTCAATAAAGTTTATTGAAATTGAATTTATTGAATTAATATTTGAAAAAACTGTATTATCATCAAGCATCATCAATATTTTATCATCATATTTTCTTAATCTTGTGATTAAGAAAATATATTTCAAATTGTCAATGAAAGAGTATTTTATTAAACAGTGAAACTTTTAATAAATGTATATATAAGGAGAGTTCATACTCTCCCTATTAATAGTAGGAATTGAAAATTATTACAATTTTTATTATAGTTTGTCTTTGAATCATACTACTACTTAAGTATTTGTTAATAAAAATAGAGAGCCTTTTTTTATGAATTATGTCGTTACAGACCTATATTACTATAAAATTTGAACCTCAATGATTTTTGTTAATTTCAGATGATGTCCCATACATTTGGACCTCTGGTCGTCTTTGCGATTTCAAAGGATGTGAATCGCGTAGCGATCTCGAGCCTAAGAACATCTTCGGTTGGTTCTGGTCTGCTAATCGCGAAAAGATAGTAGCCACTAACCAGGTTTGTACATTAAGCTAAAAAAAGTATATCATCAATCGATTTATGATAACAGACAATTAGGAGTTACAAAGGATCATCATTATTACTTACATCATTAAAATGAAATCTGAAATCAAAGGTATAAAAATTACACTTTTATTCTTTCCTATAAATGTTGTATAAAATAAGATTCTTTCACCTTTTTAGAGATAGACAGGAGAAACAGAATTCTCATACTCGTATATAATTACGGATACATTTATTCTTTAAAACGTTTGTTATCGACCAGTAAAAGTACCTACCATCAAATTAGTTCAAGCGTATCGTAAATTGTAATATGTCATCAGGAAGTTCGATAAACATGGAATTTATAAAGTAAAATAATATGAAATAAAATTAGCGCGTATACATACGAGACGAAAGTATGAAATTGCCACCCGCCTAATAAAAAATATCATACTTTCGGCACCTCGGACCTAAGACTTTATCCACCGCCTAAAACATTGTGCCTATACTATAGATTAGTAACATTTAGCAAAGTTTTCGGTCAGAATCTTAAATGTGGCGCTTTGTTCTATACAAAAAAGTGATTTTCTTATTACTGGGTTCAAAATTCCTGATTTTATATTGGTTGGTTAACTTTATCGAAATAAGAAGCACTTATATTATTCAAAACAATATATGTAATGGGGTGGGAAAATATACAAATGGTGTATCTAATATAATGTGTTATCTAATCAGACATTAAAATTATCAGAATTATGACATGGCTTATCCTCCCACGGTAACATTATTGTATTAAAATTTTTAAACAAAAGAATAGCGTTAAACTTATGCGAAACTGGCGTTGAAATAACGATTACGAAGGTAATTTAGACTTGAAGGCTTTAGAAATATACTCGCTTGTAACAAAAATCGCGTAATATGTTTCGAGTACTCGGTTTACTAGAAGACATTCCGAGTTCGGTTCGTAGGGTAAAATTAGGAAACTAGTAATGCTTACATCTTTGAATGCATCATCATTTACCATCAGATGTGATTACATTCGGGCTCTAAAGATGCTGCCACCGATATGCAAAAACGTAATATATTTGTTTATTATAACTTTAAGACCGGTTTTGACGTCATGGCTTGATGACCTGCAAGGAAAATTTAGGTCATTGTATTTTATAGTTTGTCTAACTCTGGACTGATTGGAAGCTTCGGCCGTCACTTATTCGTCGGCCAGGCTTCTAGAAAGATAATTGTTCCCGCATTAAGCTGTCTAGAAACCATAAGGGGTAAATTTCCTCTCACCAAGTTAGCCTGCGTTCATCTTAGAATTTATCATCATTTAGCATCAGATGTGTTTACACTTACTGTATTTTGTAATTATTCCAGATTCCCAATGGCTGGGGCTACAACCCTTGGTCTCAAACTGGCCACAAGAAGCTCCGTCAACCCGACAATGCTGAGTTCGATATAAACGCTACCACCGAATCTTGTCTAAGTGTCCTCAATAACGTATACAACGATGGAATCGCTTGGCACGACGTGGCTTGCTACCACGAGAAGCCAGTTGTATGCGAGGATTCTGATGAACTTCTCAATTATGTCGCTAGCACTAACCCTGGTCTCCGTCTGTGATCCCTAACAACTTATGCTAAAACAAGATTTAAATTTTTTACGTCGCATATGTAGTTAAGTTTATTTTCTTTGACATTACAGTTTAACTGCGTGAACTTATACGAATCACTCAGGTTTTATACTTATTTATCAGAAAAAAGTATCTTACATGCTAATCCAGGTCATAAAAAATCTGTATACAATATTTCAGATAAATCTGTTAATTGTTTATTGTGAAGTATCTTTATTGAATTTCTATGAATGTATATTCTACAATCTATCTTGTTTTTAATCTGTTTTAACTTCCAGAGAGCGCCGAAACAGAACAGATATTATAGTGTCATTCGGCTATTGTACGCATGGATATTCTTTATATACTAAATCTATAAATATGTCAAATGTATTGGCCATAAACTGAGCCTTCGCTGTTTATAAACTTGTTTTACGGCCCTCGATTCTAGCCCTTTACTGTAAAATACTTATGACCATGAAAGCTGTAATGTTTTAATATTCTGATATAGAGAGAAAATAACTAAACAACATATGAGATATAAACCTGTTTAACTTTGTTTTATCATGAAAATACATTATTTCTGTTCATTCTTATCAATAAACACATCGTCAGTCTATGGTGTTTAGGGTGTCTATGGTATAAAGCTACTTGTACATAATGACAAAAATATTGTATGCACTTGTTAACAATGTAAATGATCTAAGTATAATTTGAGTAACATTAAAGTGGACTATGTATAAATTAAAATATCAATATCATTTTAATCAAATGTCAAATATATTTCGAGAGCAAGATTATAGATATATGACATGACATGTACTAGTAGCTTTAATTCATCTACGTAATATATAATATTAACAATTAAGTAAATCATATCCAGCATCTTATTTTACCGCGCACCATGAAGAGGACTTGCCATACTACCTACATATAGCGATCTCTTTCACCCACACTGCCTTTCCCGTTGTACAATCGCTGTACAGAGTAACATAAGTCTTAGTAAGTTAGTAATATCAATTAAGGAATAAATCCATTTGTATATAAAATAAAATAAAATTCAAAAACAAAAAATCGTTTTATTTAGTAACCTAAGTTATCACATAATCAAAACTTAACAAGTTTTTAGGAATTTTTTAATCACATCTTCAGAACAAGTTTCTTAAAGTTACAAATTATATACTTCTACTATAAAAAACAAATCTTATGTAACAATTCAAATAAAGGAAGTCTCAATAATACTGATCATTTCCTGTAGTAGGGTTAAGCTAGAAAAAAAACAAGTTGCAATAACATTAACAAAAATAGTTTATTTACTACCTATCTATGGAATAAAGTTGAAAATAAGAATTAGTTTGTTAATTTTATTCAATGGCCGAAGAATCCAATCAAAAAATTCAAAGTGTGTGCATACAACATACTCTTCTTTGGCAAACTAATTTTTAAGTCTTGTTTATATTTATACAAATCTACAACTTTAGATTTCCGAGAGAAGAAAAAGGAAGATAAGTTAGGAATTTAATGTCATTAAAATAATTAGTGTTGAAAAATAATACAAATAATTGATTGAAATCTCAACGCTGCACGTCTTCGTGACGCAAATCACGCGTTTCATCCGTAAAAATTTTACCCTCAAGCACTTAAAGAAGTTTCACTTCAAAATTTGTGTGAAATGTTAAAAAAAACTACTTGTTCTCACTTTATTGTGAAACCAATTGAGACTTTTTATTTAACTGAAATGTAGACTAAAAAATGGTAATATTATTTTGAAAATAATTTGCTGGCAAAAGGGGCTTTCACTAGCCTTTCTTGCCCCAAGGTCTCCACATTTCAACATTCGGTCGTAAGCACAACTCTGCATACGTACAAGAGATAATGAGGAAACTTAATAAAATAAAAGTAATATGTATCTAAACAATATACTTAGTAAGTAGTAAGTAGCAGCCCATTAACGTCCCACTGCTGGGCACAGGCCTCCTCACTCCAAGAAGCGAGGGTTTTTAGAGCATAGACCCACCACGCTGCTCCACTGCGGATTGGCAGGCATAGTACACAAGTGCACTCTCTATTCCTTCACTCTCATAGTCCGGTGTGACGGGAATCCGACACGACCGGAGAGAGATCAGGCGCAGGAACGACGGCTTAACGTGCTCTCCAAGGCACGGGGGTGGATCACACCGCCAACTTCCCAACTTCGGGCAAATATTGAGAAAATCTTAATAGAAAACTCATTATTGGTTTTTGAATTGGCCCGACCCGGGACTCGAACCCAGGACCTCATGTCTGTAGTCGAACATGCTAACCACTAGACCAATGAGGCAGCTAAACAATATACTTAGTAAGTATAAAAGTCAGTCTTGTCCTTTAGCCTTATTTAGTTATACAGATTTGCCTTCTACTATTAACCTTTTATTAATAACTATTAATATATAATTATCAGTCTTTAAATAATCTGTGGAACAAAAATAATACTATACCCATTGACTTATATTATTTCTATGTGTATATAGAATATGGCAAACAATATAAGATAGAAAACGAACCTAATAAAGCATGAAAAATTATTCAAATTTCACTTATTAGGACATTTAAATTGTTCTTTTTATATCGGCACGATTAATCTATATACAAGGTTATGGGTAATTCGACGTATCCCTGTTACGAGGTGATAAGGGTGACTATTTGCGGTAATTTTAATCTCCATACGCATTATACAAAAGTGAACCATTTTTAAGTTATCGTGGTTTAAAAAATATTTTTAAAAAAGTTTCAATTTAAACCTCATTTTTTTGTTCATTAGACACTGGTTATCTATCATTATTAAAACAACAATTTTAGGTTCAAATGAAAGATGAAAAAGTTCAAGAAATGCGAGATGAAAAAGGATATTAATTCAATGTTTTTTTTATATAATGTACTACAAAAATGCCAACTTGGCTAGACCAACCTTTAAAGCATAACCGATTTCTTAGCTCTCCACCAATATATAATACCAAAGAAACTGAAAAAATAGTGAACACAAAGGAAGGAAGTGGAAGTTTATTACCAATAACCCTGTATATTTTCTTCGCAGTTATTCATAGATACAGGAAGACTAAAGTATTAAATATATATATATAAGTAGTAACAAAATGGCAATAAAAATTACTAATAATAGGGGCGGGAATATTCGTTTGTTAAGGAAGCACATAATTCTTTTTTTTAATGTTTACAATATGATATATTAAACATCGCAAAAATAGAAAGCATCACAAAATTTCAGCAAATACTACAAAAACTTAAGATTTCTATGGTATTATAAATAAATTGTCCAAGTACTTAGACAATTGGTTTGGCATGGGATATTTAACATCGATTTCCGACCCCTATTTTACAAGGTATATATGACATGCTATCAAAACCAAAATAATAAGGTTATACTTTCCTTATAGACTTTATATATCCAAATATAAAAATTAATTGATTTCGTGAATCTGGAAAGGTATATTGTATTTTATTTGTCATTAAAAGGCGTACATTTTTTTTATATCAGTGCAAATTGACTCAAATAATGGGGCAAACAAGTTCTGTGCGTGTGAACCATAAAAGAGAGTTTACCTTGCTTTACAAGACGAACGTTTAGACCGATCGCGCTGCTCTATCGCTTGCACGCTGGATTGAAGTAGAACCTGACAATGAGTCTTATTTTTTCTGTGCATGGAACCGGCGTTTATCCATTTGTAAAACTTTATTACGTCAAAAAGAAACACGATGAAAGCATGTCATGCCACGTGATAGGAAATCATGCACAGACCAAGAATAGTTGTGTAATAAATTTATATTACTGATTTTTATTACATATAATAGCTCCTTTCTGATTAGTTACAAAACTGTTCGGTTCAAAATAACTTGAAAATTCTAAGTTTTTGTTATCAGATAAGTTTGTTCTCAGTGATTTGAAAGCATATACTAATTCCGAGTTTTATATAGCCTTTGCCTGTCACTTATACCTAGTTAATACTTAACAATTAACTCAGTTATAAAAAACATTATTAAAAAAATAGTCTTAATGGCAAAAATCTCTGCGCTTATATGAAATACCTCTGCCTATGTATTTTAAATCATAATCTCCATATTTTTCAGACATATTCAAATCTCGGGTTTTGTTTACTAATATGCTAAGCACGTTATATTCTCTGTCGTTTATAATTATGAATTTGTTTGAATATGTCTCCAGATCCGATGGTTTCACTTTCAATGCAAAATTATCTTTTTTTTCTCTACCCACTATGGTATCAGTTTTCAGTACTGTTGGAGTATCAATAAAATTTTCTATTGGAGGTGATTTTGACATAATAGACGAAAATTCTTTAGTGGTAATGTTTAGATTTATATTAGGCAAGTCAAAGTCTTGTATCTTTGGCTTTAATGAACATAAACGATGGCGCCTGCGGCTTGTATAATATTTCGATAAATCTATAAAAAAAATGATATATGAGTAGTGCGATTCTTTTATATAATAAATTATTAATTTTTGTATTATATGTACAACATTTTAATATTTGTCGTGGATACTGAATTAAAATATTTAGTTTAGACTCAATTTTTGTTGCTATGTTTATAACACCTGTATATCTTGAAACTCAATTTGAAATTCTTTTACTTTATATTATTAATATTATTGATGGTTTAGAACGGAAAACAACAGATTAATCCGAAATATATAGTTTCAACAACATACTTATTTAGTAAATTGTTACTTGTCTGTTATGTGAACATCATCGTAAAGAAGTAGAAGATTTCGTCATAAAAAAGAGTGGACAAAAAGCATTGTTATGGGCTTCAGGAAATTTTATAATTATTATATTATAGATAGATATGTCAAACAATGAAACATATTAATGCATAACACATGAGATATGGATAAAAACATTTTTTTATTTCCTTATATATATACAATAAATGATGAAGATGTTAAACTTTACAAAAACAAAACCATTAAAGAGTTGTACATAAGATAATGGGCTGTATGGCTTGATATAGTATTGTGGGAGTTTAAATGGAGGGGTAGTAAGATAGCTACATTTTCAATACACACAGGTGATGTTTTTTTTTATTTGGGAAACAAGCAAATTTTATAACATACTTATAAACAAAATATACACCAATAAAATCTGTTGTTTTATAATTTAGGTATGACAGCCTCGCTTGAATTATGGTCACAGCAGATCCACTAGCAGAGGCTTCCAGGTTCGATCCCTGTCAAGCCAAATTTAGAAATTTGATATTGGCTCTCAACCAAAAGTTTGCTTACCCCTTTTAAAAAGTCATGTCTTGAAACAATTTACAATACTTACTCTCTATATAGGTATCCAAGTTTTGTTGTATAAAAACAGGCCACCGTTTTAGCTCATCTACTAAATTAATGACACCTTTACCTTCTATTTCAAGGTATAAATCACCAAGAACCTGTAACATGAAATTTTTCTCTGAATATTTATCCATGGGTTTCACCCATAGGCCCTTATGGCTCTTATTGAAGTGAAAACTTCTTTGGCATTGTTGTGATTTAAAAGTTGATGAAAATACATAAGATTTAACATGGGAGAAAATGAGATAGGAAGCATTATACAGTGTTTATGTTCGTGATTCTCTTTGAGCTCTGCTTCATACCCTCTCCTTGAAATTCATTCATAGTGGGAGTTAAAATTAAATAATTACGAAATGGTACAATTATCCATGCTATAGTATATATTAATATTTTATTGACTGCTGACAGAACCAACTCAACAAGAAAGAACACTCTAGCACCACATTTACTTAAATTTTAACCAACTTCAAAAAAAGCAAAGATTATGAGGTATCAAATGTATTTTTATTTGCTAAAAATATTTAGTTTCAAAACAAGTTTAATTTTTAAAATCTTAAACAGCAGGTTAGTATTATTCTAACATTTGAAGGTGTGCTTACCACATGATTATGTTGTGTTGTCAAAATTGCTTTCGGTATGAAATATGTTTTATTTGCCCTTTTTATAATGGTATGCGCTTTCTCTATTGCACCCGTTGTCCATGTTGTGGTGATATTGTTATTGAATTTAAAATGGTCTGCCATCCATTCCCATACCTGCAATAACAACACCATACATATTATATATTGCTGCTTTGAGGAATAGCTTTTTTATTGCTGACAAAGCTATACAATGTGATCTCACTTGATAGTTGCTGATGACTGTAAGATGGAAGCACACTAATTGTATGCAGTAATTTACTTTAATAATGGATTCTTAACACAGTATCAAGATTAAGAAAGTATCATAACATATATATTTATTGACAGCCTCATTGGTGGAGTACTTGCTTAGCCAGCAGAAGTCCTGGGTTTAACTCCCAGTGGGGTAAATTTTCAGCAAATTGCATTTTTTTATACATTTGAGTCTAGACTGGTCGAGGGCTTAGGGTACAGCTAGTCACCTTCCAACCTGCAAAGACATACATACATAGCGTCACGCCTCATTCCCATAGGGGTAGGTAGAGACCACTTGCCACAATCCTTGAATATCTCCTTCACTTCTTTCATTCTCAATTAAACCTTTCATACAAACTCATCGGTTTAGAGTACTCTTGACCTGGTCCTTATTTAAAATGTCCTGGATTTCATCCAGGAATGTCTTGGACCTTGGTCTTCCCCTTCCAACTTTCGCATTTACTCTTGAGTCATAAATGCTTTTTCTCAGTCCCCTTTCATTCATTCTCTCTACATGCCCAAACCATCTAAGCATACCTTTCTCAATTTTAGTCACTACATCTTCTTTTATACCACAACATTCTCTTATCACACTATTTCTTACTCTGTCACCCAGTTTTAATCCACTCATACTTCTCAACACTCTCATCTTTACCGCATTTATTTTACTTTTGTGATTCTACTGCCATACCCAACTTTCACTACCATACATAAGTGTTGGCACCACAACTCCTGCATGCACAGTCAGCCTGGCCCTTGGAGACACTATTTGGCTATTCGTAAAGGCGCGCAGGGCCCATTTACCATATTCCCTGCATTTACTCTCCTTTCAATATCACTTTTACATGTTCCATCTTTTGTAAATTTAGATCCCAAGTTTACAAATTCTTTCACCTCTTTCACTTGTTCCCCATTTATCAAAATATTGCCATTCATCATAGATTCATCTCTTTGAAAAAGAATAACTTTCGTTTTGTTTACATTCACTTTCATTCTTTTCTCTTTCAAAGCTTTATTTATAATATTTACCATCTCCTGTAGGTCATTCTTAGCCCATAGATACTTTCTTAAATCTGTCAAACAGTTATCCATGAATAGGTTAAACAGCCATGGTGACGCAACACATCCCTGTCGAACACCTCTTTCGACATGAAACCAAACCGTGCTCACCCCATACGTAGATAACGTTGACCACAGTTCATTCCTCACCACTCGATCATAGGCCTTTTTAAATCTATAAAGGCGCAATAAACTTTTTGGTGTTTAGCCAAATATTTTACTGTTATGCATCATATAGGAAAGACCTGATCCGTATATCCCATTTTTCTTCAAATACCGCTTGCATGTCCTATATTTTCTCATCAGATTCATTAATCATCCTTTCAATCAATATCTTTGCATACAATTTGCCGACGACAATAAGAAGGCTGATACCGAGGTAATTTTTGCACTCCTACTGTGACCATTTTCCATTACATAATGGGACAATTACGGCATTGCTCCAATCTCTTGGGACTTGACCTTTCTCCCAGCATATATTGAAAAGGCAGTACAGCTGAGCTGCCACAATACCGCGGCCAGCCTTCAGCATCTCGACCGACACTTTGTCATACCCAGCAGCCTTACCTGATCTCGTACCATTTATCGCTTTTATAATCTCATCCGTAATAGTATCGCTATGATTTATCTTATATTCATTGCTATCTGCAGAGGTCCTATTTACCTCTGCTTAATTTTTTTCACAAAAAACATTCAAAATGATCCTTCCATCTTGTCAATATCCATTCTTCTCCTTTTATTAAACTTTCATCTAAACTCCTGATTTTATTTTACAAAGCTCCAAGGTAGTAGATCTCCTTCGGGCAATTCATATTGATTTCGAGAAAAACTTTTTGTTGGACTGAAAATCATCAGAAAGTCTCATATCTCTGCATTCTTCTTTTTTCTTTCTTACAGCTTCTTTCACCCGTATTCCATTCTTGCCTTTTTTACTCCATCATTCATTGCCTTTTGCATTTGTTGGTTAATTTTTGTAACCAACCAATCGGACCAAGCTTTCTTCTTTCACTTTCTTTGAACATTTTTGTCCATTCACAAATTCTTTTCTTTTTTACTTATCCTCTTTTTAGCCACTCCACATAAATCAATAGCAGCACCAACTACTCTATCTTTAAATTTATTCCATAAACTTTCAAGCTCATTTCCTTCGTCTTCACTCTTGAATCAATATTTTTCAGATATTCTTCTCTAACATCCTCTTCTTGCAATCTCTCCACTATTATTTGTTCAAAAAAGCTTTTAACACCTTTTAAAAGCACATCATAAGAAATATGTATATGTATCCTTCAAGTTCATCTTTAAAATACTACTTTTTTATATATTATTATAAGAATTTAAAGTAAATATGTTCAGTGCTACAAACTTTGCATGCAAATAAACTTACATAGCTATTTATTGGCTGTAAGAAATCCTGATAATAGTAAAACCGTTCTGAGATTTAACCTTGATATTCAGATTAAGAAACAGTTTTAGAAATATGAGACAGTTTTTAATAACACTCATAAAAACTAAAATAAATAGACAATGTCATCAAATAAATATAGGCTTACTTTGTCTGTTGGTACTACTCCCAGGATACTAGCTTCAAATATTTTACTTGGCAATTTTTTATATTCTGATGGCAGTTCTGTATTAACGTTGATATCATTTGGTGACAGAAAGATACCATAATCTATTAACCATATCAAGATATGTGTTTCCATAGACACAACACCACGAACCCATTTATTCCTCCACATTACTGCAACATACTAAAGAAATAAAACACTTGGTTAGCTCTAAATCCTTTAAATAAGATTTAGTTAAATAACTAAAATAAAGAATTCGTTTCCAACTTTGCAACAAAACAAGCAAACAAGTCATATAAAACAATTTGTTTTATCAATCAATCCCTACTCTATTTAGCTTTAACAAGAACTTCTAAAATTCATAAAACAGATAGCAACTGCAAGCCTTTCACATGAGCTTTCAATAGAGGGGACTGTGCCATTGTTATCAGAATAGATATAAGAACTAAACTAAGATCCGAAAAACTGCATTAGAGTAAAGTGACATCCACTATAATTTCGAACATTTATTTGACCTTGAGGGAAGGAATACAAAAAATATTTTATTGAAGATTAACAATTTTAGGATAGATATATTAATTGGGAGATTTTAAACTAATAGTTAGAACTAAAAAACCATTACTTGTCCATGTTTCAAATCGGTCATTTCATCCCGGCTACAAATATGCTGGTAATATACATCTTCATTATGTAAAATACCGTGAAGCTCCGTTATTGTAGAGGTATCTGGAGTGCAGAAGAATGAAAACGGATTTGTGAATGTTGTTATTGTAACGTTCATTTCAATTTAATAAGTTATATCAATGCAATTGGTGAATTCAGAAATGTATGATTTTTTACACTGCCACAGTCCGTTTTCTATAAAGGTGTGTAGGTAGTACAATAAAACAAAAAGCTGTATAAGATGTACTAACGAGCGTTACTAAAATATAAGTAACAAAAATTATAAATGTCAAATTTCGCGCGACTTTAATTAAGCTATATTTTTTTAAACTGTATCATAGCACTGGACTACTTTAAACTTTTAAATACCTCTAGGTACCGTGGTACCGTGTTTAAAAAAAATCTCAATTTCTTTTCTTTCCAATTAATATGTTTACAAAATTAATTACAAGAGCTTTTTTTAGAAAAATATATTAAGAGACATCTTTAATAATTGGTTTTGTGTTGATTCCATAAGTTTTTAGTTTATTGATTTCACAGATTTATTTGTATATTTATCGTTAACAAAAGATACTTAGCGCAGTTTACAACTTAAAATTTACAAATAAATAGATTGTAACGCAAATAGCAATAATAATAATCTTCTCAAATGTTGTTAACTTTACTAAGTAAAATAAAAAAAAAAAGTATAATAAAACGCTTAATAAGTCATATTAATATTAACATGTATTTATATTTTTAGAGGTGGCTTTGAGAAAATTGTTAATGCCTCATAATAATCTCATAGCAAATCTGCTTATACGAGTACTTCGTTAATTACACGACGATTTTTATTAGGATATTGGTGCGGGCCACACTTCATCTAACAAACACATTTTTTTCTCACAAAACGTTTTTGTAATATTCGCCATATTTATTTACTCTCGATATGCCTGTGAGGGTTTGTTTGTCGACGTCTATTTTAGACTATCAGCATGTTGCATTTTAAAGAGGCAATAGGCAAGGAACTGGTAAAGTAATTGATAAATATAGAATACTCTCTGAAACTCTCTCTTTCTCTACTGCGCCTGACCTCTCTCCGGTCGTGTCGGATGGCCGTCACATCGGACTATGAGAGTGAAGGAATAGAGAGTGCACTTGTGTACTATGCCTGCCAATCCGCAGTGGAGCAGCGTGGTGAGTCTATGCCCTAAAAACCCTCGCTCCTCGGAGTGAGGAGGCCTGTGCCCTAGTTGGACGTTAATGGGCTGCTACTTACTTTACTCTCTGAAACACCTCATAAGCTAAGGTAGTCGATTCATTCTTGTATCGTATAGACTAAATTTGTTTGTCATTTTTTAATTTTTGTAATATTTTCAATATAGTCTGGTAACCACTACGTTATGTCGAAAAGAGAAGACCGGCAATATATTATACATGAAGAACCTTATCTATAAAGACGGTTTTACCTTCGATACAGGGATCGCGTTGCACACGAGAACAGTATTGTAAGAGGACGCCGGCCGCAGCACTATCAACAAAAGAGGGCGTTGAAGCAATTATTGCGCACGGGCGTTACATGGGCCAGAGACATCCTAAGTTCTTCATAGAAAAAGTAAATTATCAAGTCAGTCAATTAGTGATTGAACTAGTTTCGTTTCTAATCATTTAATTTATTAATTATAATCAATGTAATGTGTACTTTTCATTCATTCAAAAATTTTACTCGTTATAAAAAAAGTTCCTGAATAGACACGTATTACTTTTTCCGTTATTAATTAAAAACTTCTTTTCACTTTTTCTTTTGAGAATTTGTGCTTTTACGTTGGTTATCTTGTGAGCATACAAAATAACGAAATACTTAATCAGCCACTAGATGGCGAGATGAGACGCGACAAACCATTATTATAAGCGTGTACATTATTGATGTTGGTGTAAAATAAGTTAGTATAAGTCTAATATTTTTGGAATATATAAAAATAGGCATTGAGAAGGAATTTCTTAGGTTATATTCTCATACTCAAGGTTATCTGTATTCAATTTAACGTTGCGTTATTTATGTCCTCCCAAATTTCATTTTTATACTTCCTAATCTTCGATGTATATTATGCACAGCAACGAGTATTCAAATTCACGTGGAGTATAGAACTGTGACAATATAAACCAGTACTTTTGAGATTTCTTTACATCTGGCCCCACCCAAGGCTCGAATTCGGGACCTCAAGTTTCTTAGTTGTATAATGTCAATTAAGAAATTAACGCGTACACGCGGAATGATTTTGTGAAGACATGAACAGCCGAGTAGAAGGCATCCAGAGCATAAACTGAGTAAAGTTTAAATATCTTTTCGCATTTGATTATAGCGCGTGCGTATCGTGGTTGTAATTGATTACAAATTGGCTGCAAGAGAACATTTTTCGTGATAAGGTCACCTTTTCACATAATTATTCTGAGAATTCTTACTCAGTGCAATTTGTGGTTTGCCCTGTCTTGATTAGTAAGACGACTTGAAAAATAAGACCGGATTATTATGAATAGACGTTGATTGCGGGTATAAATTTTAATACATGCTGTGGTAAATTTCGCGTAGGTACATCTTCGTAGCACTAGGAATGGTGAATCTGAAATCTACGCAGTTATATAAGCAAATTATAGTGTCAATGTTTCTGTTTCAATAATACTCGGGAATTTGAAATAAAGTAAAATATAATTACAGTAAAAAACATCATTAAGTGATTGTAAATGTTGTAAAAATTGTTTAGTCTCTAATTATATTACAAAACCACTTCTGATTGCCTTACAGCAGCGATAGTTGGTCTTACCCATCAATTTTAGGACTAAATACAAGATGTGATCTGTCAACGCTGCCTGTATCTTTATGAAGTGAGGTAAAAGGTAATGGTTGGAAGGTATACATATGATTGGCAGCCCTAGAAGCCGTTCATGTGCTGATGTCAGCGGCGGTCGGCGGCTCTCCCGACGACGGCGGCGGGCGCACGCATGGAATGCAGCAAGTGGCGCGGGGCGCGGGCGGCGGCGGCTGCTGCCGCGGCGACGCTTACTGCTGCCCGCCGCCCTCGCGTCTCACGCCTCGCCAGTCCGACGCGCGCCACCATACAAGACTGTTGTTCGAGCAGCGCGCTGAATCGCCATCTCCGCTTGCACGCAGGTATGTAACAACGTTCTCATTGCTTCCAATGATATACGAACCTCCTTGACCAACAGCTGCGGTACCCCCGCGATACCGTCCCCGGAAATAAACAGAACCGATCGCGCTCCTCCTCGAAACCGTCTGCCGGGTAACGAATATTTGCCAAATGAGATCCTGCCGGTCAACGCTTCTGTGGCTTTATCAGTGTTACATATTTATTATTTGTCGGTGCGGTGAGGTCAATGGGTGCGCGGCGCGCTGTGCACCTTATCGCCTGCGTAATACGGTCGCAGACTAGGAACGCCCGACCTCGAGCTCTGCTGTCTCTGCTCTGCTCTTGCGTCGTTTCTATTTACTATAGGTATGAGATATCGTTGTACTCGTTAGTATCTTATAGTTGTAATCTTAATGTGCATGGCGAGCAACCGTTGAAGACGTTGTAGATTACGTTGCCAATTGAAATTAACGATTGACTTACACATTATGCATTCTTATCTAAAACCCGCCAAAAAAGTCGTTAGCTATTGACGTATGCCATATGAAGTCACCGATTTTTTCATAATACATAACTCTCATATTCTTAAAAGCAATCGTCAACACTGTTCAAATGTCGCATGATTAGTTGAGTGGTAAGTGAAAACGTGACTTACCCATATAAGCTTGTTAACTGTTGAGTATTCTTACAGTTGTTGTTTATCACATTGTCGCAGGCTGCCGCCACGTGACTGCAAAACATCTTACCTAGAAGACACTTTTTCAATTTGTTTTATCTATACGTTTAACAGTGTGTGTAGATTTATCTAGGGTTTGACGTCCGTCCGGTGTTGTCTTCGCCAGCTTCGTGTTGCGCGTGTAAAACGTTATCCGATTATTAGCACACTAAACTCAGCCCTGCGGCGTAGGAGTTAAGAGCCCTAACTGTATGACACTGCAGTTGTACATAGCATACCCTCGACGAAGTATCGTTCAACCAGCTCGGCCTCGTTATATTCTAATTACGCGAAACTCGGTTCAATGTGCTCTTACATTAGAAGCAGAACGGCTTGAAAGTGTTAGGGCGCTAAGAGTTTTTTGGAACAAATTTAGGACTGATATCCCTGTCGCCCAAAAGAGTGAAATGTAGGGATGGGTAAGGCAGGGTGTAATTCGCTGTAAGTCTGGAAGACTATTCCTACGATTAGGATTAGCTAAATCTGCTGCTTTTAGGCGGTGTAATAGAGACCCGAAAAATTCTGGGCTTTAACTTACATTCCCTAACGGTTTCTTCAACTTAAAAAGTATTTTAGATTTTTTATTTCGCCTAATCTACGAAACAAACAGTATCATCATCTAATCTTAGCATTTTACTTAATAAATTTAGAAGTAGCTTTCGTTGTGATTCAGTCCGATATAACTTATACGGCTGGTATTGCATTCCACTCCAAATTTTTTTTTCGGAATCTAGCATTTCCCAACATCCAATCTACCTTTAAATCAAACTTCATCGAAATAAGTTTAGGCGAGGCTTTATATTCAATTCGAAACTTTTATTTATTACACTAGTTAAACATGATTATGATTTGGTGCGGCGCAACCTGATATTACTTAAACACTTGGAAAATTCCACTCCCATTTAAACTCCGGGACAAGAAGTAATATGTTTAGAATATAGCTTGATTTTAATATATGTAATAAGCTATTTGTCAATGTCATTTCCGAAAAAATCCCTAACAAAAAGACCATATCGTGTCGAAGATTGTCGATACAAAACAGGCAATAAAATTTAAATGATAATTTTTTTTGTAAGCTTCCACATGCATGTAGTACAAACATATACTCAAATTTTATTTAACTGAATAGAATTTTTTTAAAAAAATTTTACCCCAGTTTACAATTTAAAATTTACAAATAAATAGAATATGACACCAATAACAATAATACTGAAATACAACACATTAATTAAAAAATAGTAAGAATAATTTGAAATAAATCTCAGTTTTCAAGAAATAATTAAAGTAATATGACAATTTAGCTTTCAGCCACAGAATATGCCTTTGCTTCTCACAGAATAATCACAAAAGCATTGCAATATAAAAGAATAGAACATTTAAAGATCATATTTATGTTGTTTTATTTATAGATGTTTTATTTACAAAACAATATTAGTGATATATCTATATCACTAATATTGTTTTGTAAACTATTTATTTTATAATTTATTTATTCATAATGGAACTCGTAGCAGGTCTACAACTGTTCTTATTTTAAAACTATATATTATGATAATTCTCATTAATCAAAAACGAACAATTACTGTCCCTGCTTCATATTAATTATAAATATCGAGAGCATTATATCTTATACATATTTTGTATTAGGGGTATTTTTTAATATTATTAAACACAGTGTATTTCAATTTATAAGCAAAACTATGCAATTTATGTTAAATGAAGCGAATTTCGGTTTCTGAATAGAAATTGTTTTACAAAACAATTGTGAAAACTCTAATTGATGTTAATCATCTCTAGTAGGTATATATGGAACATGTTATCAAAGAAAATTTTTTCTTATTTTAGATATAACAATATTTTAGCAATATTTAATTCTAGCGAGTCTATACTAGAGCCCTTGGACCCTTAAAAATGTACAGTAATGACATTTCATATCGAAATATGAAACGTCATTCGCATTCATTTTTAAGCGTTAGCAATCTTCGAAAGTTACGTTGTCTAAGAGCCTAGGGCGTATCTAGCCTGGGACCAGGAGTTTGCGGGCATCTTTAACCCCTTTCTGTTGCCTACTTTCAAGTAAAGTCAGTCATGGAAAGAGGTCACCATTATCTAGTCCATCTCATTCTCTGGCATTGCGCCAATTACATCAATATCTCGAGAACCGGCTTAGTCCCTCAAGCCGGATATTCTACCTTAGAGAGGTATTGTGTGTTATGTTTCAGCTTATGAAAGGTGGAAAAATCTGTTAAAGGGTTTTAAAAATGTCTAACCCCAGCAGTTTGTCGAAAACATACTATCATACGTTATAGTACAGAAGCATATACAAGCGAGGAAAGATTTTTTTATGTTGAAAGGATCAATCTGAAGCTCGAATTTCTCATCCTCTGGATATAGCTACATATCTGGCGTAAATTTTTCATAAATTAGGTCTGATTACATAGGCTTATACATCTTGAGAACCTCAACGACTATATTTTTGCTTTTCAAGTGTATCAAAACCAACTGAAAGTTTTCTAATGAGGTATTTGTAAAAATAGATATTTGTAGAGTGGATACCGTTTTTGGGCCGCCATTTATCACTCCATCGGCAAAACCGAGGTATTTTTCGATTCCACGCGCTACCAGGGATCGATAACACGATATATAACTTCCTGTATATCACCACAGGAAGGCTGTAATGTTGCATTATCACATCTATGTGAGAGCATGCTAATGTGAACAATATTTTAATTTATATATTAGAGATTTGTTAAAAAGTGAAATACGAGTATATATATTGTTTTGTTTCATTCCCTTCTCTATATGTAAATTCTTAAGTTAATCAATAATTTTAGCCTTAAAAGAGGAGGAGAACAGTCCTCTTAAGTTTTTGAGCTCCTTTGTCTACGATGATACTTCTACATTCGCTCCATCTCGGTTTAAGGCTGCTGAAAGGCATAGCAACAAAATGTCCAAATCAAATGAAGATGAATTTGGATGAAATCCACGTCTGACATATTATCTTACCGCAAAATAGAATTAATATATAAAGGTAGTTTCAAGGGTCAGAACTGTTAAATTTGTCGTTTGACTGTTTTTTTCGCGCTGCCCACAGAAACACCTGGTGCTATTTTGGTGTTACTTCTATACGCAACTAAGTTTTGAATTATAAATCCATATTTCCAGTAACAATGGAAATCAGAAATTAATTTTCGCTGACGAAAGTGCGGGTATATTATGAAATTTGTTATTGTCTTGCGTTCATATAAACTTGTGAGGCCTAAATAAAATCGTCGATAGTTTAACATCGAAGCACGCCGCAGACGCTCTCGTGCTAATGCCAATGCCATACCGAGGTACGCCCCTGGCACACCTTATAAATTGTGTGGTTCACTATTCGTACACGAAGTTCGTGTTAAATAAAACATGAGCGTGTTTTTATCATTATACGTTTTGGGTTTGACCAGAAGAGTTCCCTGGTATTTTAGTGCTTCAAGAATTGTATTGTAATTATGTATACTTTTAGCGAACCTTTTTTGATAATGATGTCCCTTGGCTTTCTTTCGGGACAACTGTACCTTTGATCGCTCTTACAAGGGCGGATAACAAATTAACCCGGTGTTCCACTTTTATCAAATGAATGGCTACAGGCCCTTTGTGAATGTGCACGAGATTGAGGTCCCAGTAACTTGAATTATTGTTTTTAATCTCTACTTCCCTTATTTAATCCCCAGAAAGGGTAGTAAAAGTTTGTCCGTTAAAATCCCGTCAAAAGCCGTAAATCACTCAGTAATTTAACCCTAACAAATAAATAGAAAACATACAATAATAAAAATCCTATTAACATTCATTGTCATCCACTAGGTATAAAAATGACCCTTTACTAACGATTGAAATGTTTGAATATAGATAGGGAGACTGTGAACTGTAGTAATTAAAAAATAACCAAATATTATTTCAACCAATAATAATAATAAGGCCTATACCATAAAATTATTATTACTCAATTTTGAAAATCTCCTGTAAGATTATTAATACAGTTTAACCACAAAAGTTATTTATTGTGTATGTACTTTTACAAGCAATAGCGCTTTTTATTGGGACCAAAACGCTGGGTATACATAGAATGATATTTAAATAGATTCTGGAAAAACTATAAGGCTATCTCCAAGCATCTGAGCATACACCATCATATATGGAATAAACTTATAGCTGAGTAAACGTAGACAGTTTTTATTCATAGCTCGGGCAGTGCCACAGGAAACCGTGGTTGCAGTGTCCGGTTACGGCAATTGGACACAGTTGCTGATTGCTAGCACTGAATGCCGGTAACGGTGCGGTAACTGATGCATCATGAAATATTGGCCAATGACATGATGCACAACTTGGCACCAGTCATATTTTTTATATAGAAATACTCTTTCGAAGTATCGAAATCGGTTTTATTTATTTAAAACCAATAATAAATAGAAAGAATTAAGAAAGAAGGCTTCCTTACTCATTGGAGTGAAATCCACAATCGTGCTCCAACCCCGAGTAGCTTACACAAGTCCCAGAAATGCGCAATGAAAATAGCAGCCGTATGATACGTCTGACAAGCTCCAAATTTTCTCTCCAATAAGTTGAACCTGTGCCCACTAGTGGAAAGTTATCTTTACAAAAACTTGTGTCTTATTGTTATTAAACAGTGATTACTTTGGTTTCGTCGAAGAAAAATATTGTAAGGAAGCTTGTTCAGCCGGAGTGCAATCTTAGTAACATAATTACATCAACCGTGCTTGCTGTCAAATCGCAACAAATATGGAAACCACCCTGATGTATTAAACGATAAGTTCCAAGATCCTTCCCCTGAGGGGGAAAAGGGGGCCGAGCACATCAGTTAGTATCATAATGGACGTTTTTTATTTACATGATAGGTTTTTTCTTTGACAAATAACGTTAATCTAATTATTTATTTCCCAAAGTTTAAAGCATAAAGTTTACCCTTACAGGAAATAGGAACCTATTTCGATAGCGTAGATACGATTAAATATAACTTAGTCTCCTACGTCGTGTTACTTAAAGTCCACATTGCACGTGTAATAGCGGTCAGGGTAATACGGGGTTTCGTACGGACAGCGGCGTCTCTCCTGGCGGGCGATCCTCCGTGGGAGCTTCGTGCTGAAGTTCTCGCATGAAAGGGGCACGTGATATGCAGGTTGGCGCTGATGAGGTACGGAGGATCAGGGTTCGAGCCGAACGCGCTTTGATCCAACGATGGAAAAAGGATCTTAGGTCTAAAGTTGCGGGCGTGGTCACTGTAGAGGCGATCCGCCCTCACTTGGAACAATGGTTTTCCACGGTTCGCTCACCTACAGATTGGTGCAGGTATTTCGGATGTTTTGGAAAGTTCCTGCATAGAATTGGTCGCGAGGAGTTACCGACCTGCCATGAGTGTGGTGTTGTCATCGACTCGGCGCAGAATACTTTGGCAGATTGTGCAGCCTGGGGACCTTAGCGTCACCTCTTGGTTGCGGTGATCGGCGCGGACCTCTCACTGGACAGCGTTGTAGGCGCGATGGTCTCTAGTGAGAGATGTTGGGCGGGAGTGGCCCTCTTCTGTGAGACGATCATTTTACAGAAGGAGGGCCACGAACGAGAGAGGGAGATTGCAATGGATGCTCCCTTATAGCCCAGGAGGCGGGGTACAAGGCAGCGCTTGTCAGCGTAAGTCCTTCCATCTTCGAGAATTCTCAGTCGAATTCATCCGGGGCACCCGTGATGCATGCGAAAGTTGAACCCCTGGTGCTTCATTCATGGACGAAGAGGGTTTCGCTGGGTTTTAGTGGGTGTTGCAAGGCCTTCTTGTTCGCCGAGTCCCACACACCTGACATACGGTCGGTGTCAGTGCCTAAAAGGATTTCCCAGGGAAAGAAAAAAACGGTCCACATTGCACATGTGATCCGGAACCAAATTTAAGGTAAAATCTTTTTGTTGAACTATGAAATGTGGCTACCAGCGATAGTGTATTCTATAGCTATAATTTGTAATCATAATCTATCAGTAAGTTGGATATATTAACCCCGTCTGTCATTGCAACGGCAAGTTATTTGAAAAATATCAAAAGAAACAAATTGTACGAATAACACATAAGCCTTTAATAAACGCTTTTATGATTTCTTTACTGTAAAGCGGCTTTTAACAAAGGATTTTGTATAAATACTGCCGAGGTAGGCGACAGTAGCAATCTTGCGGGCGTCCTTGCTCAGTTTTTTGGCCTTCTTCCGGAAAAAAAAATATAAATCGAAATCCACAAAACATTTTTAAGGCTACAGACAAACCGTATAAATAAAATCTATTGTTTCTAAATTACATTTTGCTAATGCCTTTGAATATTTACACTACTAAAACAAATAAAATTGTCTGGTTGTCGATGGTCCAGTTTATAACCTAAATAGCTCAACCAATATCCCAGAGCAAATACATCGCATTAAAATCTACGAAAAAAAAAAGTTTTTGAAATCTCTATCTCAAATAAACCAGAGGGGGCACTTGGTACAGATAATAATTATAAAACTATGGTAATGATTTTTTTTCGATACATAGAAAATGGTTGAAGTGTTTTATAATAGACTGTTTTATGTTGTCTGCCACCACTACAATGTCTTAAATGTTATTATTGCTTTTAAATGAATGGGAAGTCAAATGTGAAAAACACTTGATAGGTAGACCAAGTGTTTGCCAGACAACACTTAAAAACTATATTATTAATACCGATTCGAAAACCCGAAAACGTAAGTTGTAAATTTTTACCTTTTTAAGGTGGTGATGGTTGGGACATAAAAGCATTGAATTATCATAAACTGCTGAGACATCAGCCAAACTTGATCAAAAAGCCACAGTGAGTCAATTTTGCGACGATCATATGTATCTACTTTCTTTAATATTTAATTATATAGGGGCACTGATTTCAGGATTATGAAAATGTAAATTTGCCAATTTTCTTGGATTTTTTAAATATTGAAATCTTCATTTATATTTGTGCGTATTTATGCGAACACATTTACTTCTAGAAAATTTCATTGTGATGCAGACTCCTATATTTTCAAATAATCTAATCAAAGAGAGACAAAGTAAGGAATTTATTCCACAGATTAGCTCTCGCATAAGAGCATATAGAATTCAGATATCATAATATCATAACGTAGCCTTTCACATATTTTTTAATACCTTTACATTTTCCTTTTGATTGACATATGTAATATAAAAAAATATTTTACTATTGGAACTTATCAAGATAAGTTACTTAACAAGTTTAATAAGATAAGGTCATATACTCGTATAATACGATATTTTAAGTAGAAAATTGTCTTTTTATGTTATACGGATGCCTGGTAACTTGAGAGATTCATTAGCAACGGCAAAAGTCCCGGCCCCGTGCAGAAACTTGATTCATGGAATTTCTTTGAACTGAAGGATTAGGATATTCAGTCGACTTTCTGAATAAATAAGTTTAATCTTCAAAATCTGAGAAATAAAGACATAGTCAAGTAAGATTGCAAAATAATTGTAAATTTTTTCATTAAGTTTGATTATAATTTAATTTAAAAGGCGAAGCTTAAATTTGAGATATGGTATTGAAAAAGTTGCCTCTTAACAACATTTTTCATGCTTTATTTCATAATTTTTATTTCCTATTAAGAAAAACACATAAAACTTTTCTTGCCTTTTCTTAATTTTTTTAAATTATTAAATATAACGTTCGCAAGATATATATATAGCATATTAGTAATAAATATATTACGTTTTGTTTATAAGAAAAAGAGTTCAGTATTAATTTAAAATAAACTTTTTGCTAAGTAAATGTGAAAGTTAATGCGGTGTTTTTACCAAAAATTAATCTGCATCTGTTACTTTGATTATCATTCAAACGCTATAACACCTTAGATTACATTGAAAGTTAATAAGAAAGGTGAGCTGACTCATGGTATAGTCTATAATACATAAGTGTCGAATCTCAGAGTAAGTAGCAGCCCATTAACGTTGGGCACAGGCCTCCTCCTGAGAGAGAGTTTTTCGAGCATAGACTCACCACGCTGCTCCACTGCGGATTGGCAGGCTTACTACACAAGTCTACTCTCTATTCCTTCACTCTCATAGTCCGACGTGACGGCAATATGACACGACCGGAGAGAGATCAGGCGCAGGACCGACGGCTTAACGTGCTCTCCGAGGCACGGGGGTGGATCACAGTGCCATATTTTTTCCCAACTTCGGGCAAATATTGAGAAAATCTTAATAGAAACCTCAATATCAATTTCGAATTGTCCCGACCCGGGACTCGAACCCAGGACCTCATGTCTCTAGTCGAACATGATTACCACTAGACCAATGAGGCAGGGATCTCAGAGTATCTAGGTTTTATCCATTACTTTAGTAAGTACTCTAAAAGACATTACCACGAAAAACGTTATTATACGAGGTGTGTTTCAAAAAGTATCGCGAATTTTGAATTTTCGCGGGTTACGTATATTCGAATTTCGAATTTTTTGTGGCGTTATGTTGGTACTCATGTCTCTCACTTATGCCGACAAGCTCGGCCATTTTGAATGTTCATTTAATTGTTGACAGCTGCTTTGCTTGCACGTGTTTTGGATCGTCTTCGATTTTTACCTATTCAAAAAAATGGATCAAAGAACCTGTATCAAATTTTGTGTGAAAAACGAAATTAAGTGCGCGGATGCATTCCGAATGTTGACTGTGGCATACGGAGAAGCTACCTTGGACCGAAGCAACGTTTATCGGTGGTACAAAATGTTCTCAGAAGGCCGAGAAGATGTGAACGACGAAGAGCGTGCCGGACGCCCGAGCACTTCAACAACAGACGAAAAAATTAATGAAGTGGAGAAAATGGTATTGGCCAATCGTCGAATCACCGTTAGAGAAGTTGCTGAGGACCTAAACATATCGATTGGCTCGTGCCATTCGATTTTTATCAATGATTTGGGCATGAGACGGGTCGCCGCGAAATTCGTACCAAAATTGCTCAATTGTGACCAAAAACAGCATCGCATGAACATTGCTAATGAGATGTTAAACTCTGTCCGCGACGACCCAAATTTGCTCCAGAGGGTCATAACTGGTGACGAATCGTGGGTTTATGGTTATGACGTGGAAACCAAAGCTCAATCATCTCAATGGAAGCTGCCGCACGAACCAAGACCGAAAAAAGCGCGCCAAGTTCGATCGAATGTGAAAGTTTTGCTGACAGTTTTCTTTGATTGCAGGGGCGTGGTGCATCATGAGTTCTTGCCACAGGGAAGAACGGTCAATAAGGAATATTACCTGCAAGTTATGCGCAATTTGCGCGAAGCAATCCGCCAGAAACGCCCGGATTTGTGGAAGAACAAAAATTGGCTTTTGCACCACGATAACGCCCCTGCTCACACATCGTTGCTTGTGCGCGACTTTTTGGCCAAAAACAACACACTAATGATGCCGCAGCCACCGTATTCCCCAGATCTGGCCCTCTGTGACTTTTTCTTGTTCCCTAAACTGAAGAGGCCCATGAAAGGACGACGTTACTCTTCTCTTGACGAGATAAAGACGGCATCGAAGGAGGAGCTGAACAAGATAAAAAAAAAAATGATTTTTTGAAGTGCTTCGAAGATTGGAAAAACCGTTGGCACAAGTGTATAATATCTCATGGGGATTACTTTGAAGGGGACAAAATAGATATTCTTGAATAAATAAATAATTTTTGAAAAAACACAAAATTCGCGATACTTTTTGAACACACAGCGTAGAATAGCATCCAGCAATTATATTTAAAAATATTGCTTTATTAACTCTTAGAACTGTCACCTCTACTACGTTATTGTTTAAATGCCTAATAACTCTTGCAAACTGATTAAATCGACGGCACACTTGTCGCATTCCGTACTACTTCTTTCAAGTGGTAATTTCTTATACTTTTACAAGTACGTTGTCGGAGGTGGCGTGCAGCTAGCAACGGTTAACACTACTTTTAACGCAAGCACTAATCTGACACGAACATATACTTCCAATTATATTTTCCAAGAGAAAGGGTAATTTATTTCATATTATGAATATCCGATGAACCGATGATTTCTCAAAAAAAAAAAGAATAGAAGATATGTAAAAGAATATGCATAAAAAAAATTAAAAATGATTGTCAGCATTCAAGTTTCCATTCGTCACATTACAATGTTCTTCAATTAATTCTACATTTCAGGATTTACCGATTTATCACTGCTGTAAGATCATAAAGATATGTAAGGCAACATTTTTTAAATAAAATGTTATTAAATATTAGTGTTATACCTTATAGCATTTCATTGCAAATGGAAACAAATAAAGATATTGGGATAAAAAAATATTATTTACTCAGGTACTCACCTGTACCGCTCAGAACTGACGGCATAGTGCTCAGAGTTATTAACCTTCTTCTTCTATTAAGACTTCAAAAGAAGGAGGAGGTTATCAATTCGTCTGTATTTTGTATTTTTTTTTTCATGTTTGTTACCTCATAACTTTCGACTAGGTGAACCGATGTTAATGATTTTTTTTATATGAACAGTGGTGCTTGAGGGTGGGGCCCATTTTTATAATCCAGTTCTGATGATGGCATCCATGAGAAAATCGGACAAGTCTTAGATTTGCATTAATTATGTGCTCGACAAATGGACGAATAACTCAAGATCACTCCAACCGATTTTGATGATTTTGGAAAGGATATACTACAAAGGTTGTTTGATGATAGTTTGATTAGGTTTTGATCATAACAAAATAACGAAACCTTTCAATTCTCAGGAGCGAATTAACGATACACGGCAGAATCTTTTATAAGATCTCCGGATATTTGAGTCACGTATCGTAACTTCGGTATGGTCAAGTTATTGTTGTAGTTAAATATGATGATCTATGGAACTCCTCAACGGCTTACATTTAGGGTGCGATTTTTGGCAGAATATATACCTGTCTATAATTAAATAGCAATTAGCTTACGTTTGTTGCTGCATTGCAATATTTATAAGGTGTATTATGTAGCCGTAGAGCGGTGGTAGCCGGGGGTAGGGGTCTTTTGCATATTAGTGGTGTGCTTGTTTATATTGTTGTTGTGATTACCATATTAAGGACTGGTGATAACGGGGTGGCAAAATAACAAACCTATAACGTACGAGTATTAGGTCGCGGGTTCGATCCCGGGTGAAATTTTACTTTTTAAAGTTGTTTCACTAAAACGGTGCCGTCTCATATGAGCAACACGTTTTTTAGGTGTACCAAGATTGAGATAATTTGTTAGTTTACATCAGATTCACTAAAAATAAAAAAAATAGATAAAAATTTTAACAAAAAAAAGAACCACTTTCAAAACAAACTCTTATAAATATAAGAATACGAAGAACTCTAAAAAAGAATACGCAATTATTTTTTACTTTTTAGAGCATATTATTTGTATAGTTATAGCCTTCTAAGAGATTTCACGTTGGTTCATTTCACAGGTTATTTTTTTCCATGGGCTTGTAGTCTATCGGTATACATAAGTTGATACACGTATAAATAGTATTCTGTTTTAGGTCTTAAAGTTTCGACTAAAATCCAATTTGAATATTAGCTATTACTATCAGGTTCATCAGGTCATATCACACTCATGAGCTGAAAGATTTAAAGTGCCATACATATTTTTACATACGTTTGAAATATTAGGTACACTGGCACACGAATGTCGTATTCTAGGCATACACATTTCTTTTTAATAAGTATCGCGTCGAAGCACCTCCATTAGATTGTTTTATAGCACGTATCCTTATTGGTGAGATTGCTGGTCTCACCCCGAGCGTAGGCCGCAGCTGCAATGCAGCTGGCGTACATACTCTTTTTCGTTTTACATCATATAGAATCTTGCACAACTAAGCACTCCATATTAGTACACGTGCAATGTCCTTACAGTAGACGTTGATACATGCCGATTAATTATGAACGCGGATGATTAAACTATTTCTAAACGTAGAGCTCTATTGTTCTTTTGTTTTTATTTTACCTTTACTACAGAAATCATTTACCTAGTTTGCGTAACGAAACGTTTTTAACAAAGTAGTGTATGCGTCTTTTATTACACTACATTAAGTGAATTTATGTCTTAGTATATCTCGCAATCACTAGCAGCGTGAGAGGTCTACTCTCAAAAAGACTGAGGCTTGTGCTCGAGACATTAATAGACTGTGTCTGCTTATCTTATTTATATATTTTACTATAATAGTTGGACATTTGGTATCACGGAATTTTTTCTAGATATTAGTACGTTCTATAATATTATAGAACATTTCTTTGTTCTATCTTCAATAGTTGTCGCAGCGCACGCGATATAAGATTTTTAGTTTCACAATTGTTTTTTTTTTGGGTTACATTAATGCATTTTTCTTAAGGATACCTATTTGTTTTGACAAAGTTTTATAGCCTATGTCACTCAGTAGAAATGCTGCTTTCTAATGGTGTAAAAATTGTTGAAATCGGTCCAGTGGTTCCTCTGTGAAAACGTAACAAACATACATACTTACATACAAAAACACAAATGTTTCCTCTTTATAATATTAGTTTAGATTACTGTTCCCCGCGGTGTCACCCGCTTGGGTCCCACGGGTTGCCTAATGAACCCAGTATACGGTACATTAGCTGGATAGTTTCAAGGTTTATAAGGGACTTTCGTGGAAATATATAGATTGTATAGAGGTAAATATATTGTTCATAAATAGGTTCAGTATGATACAGTCGTTTTCTTAGTGATTTCATTAACAACACTGAAATTTCCAAGAAAAAAGAGCACTCAATCGCCTGCGGAAATAGATTCTGCGAACGTCACGGCCTGTGATATAAACAGCACGTTGAAGAAGTCACTGTTATAACTTTGTTTGAGTTCCCTCCAATTATGTTTTTAAAGACATTCTTTCATTGATAGTACATCGCACCTAATGGTAAGCGATGATACAATTTAGATGGAAGCGCGCTAATCTGTTAAGTGGCAATTTACTTCGTATGGTTTCTACACAGTATCGTACCGGAACAGAAGTCTCTTGGTTTGGCTGTACGTCTTTGCTGATAGGGTGGTAAATAGCTGTGGTCGAAGCTCCACCAGTCACCACCGACTCAGACAAATTAGAACATGCACTTCCTAAATTCGTTCCACTGGGAATCGAAATATTGTAAACACCTCTTAGTTGGTTAATGGATAACTATCTTAAAAAGTTTCAATAGATTATAACAAGTCATAAAGTGTATACAATAAAAAAAATGAGTGCATACAAAGTACACATGTCAGAAGTGAAAGAACTTCTTTGGAAAACAAATTTTTAAGTCTTGTTTATACAAATCTAAAACTACAGATTTCCGAGACTAAGAGGGTGGGAAAAGGGAAGATAGTATCAGAATTATTATTATTTAAATTTAGAATTTAGAAAAGAGAATTTATGAAATATTTGTATTTTATGAAAAATAGTACTATATATTAAACTATTAAATGACGTCTGGCAAAGTGAAATGCCACATGTTATTTGTAAACATTAAAACTACGTAACCTTCAAACGAATAAGCATAAAAAAGTGTGTGTGTACTTATGTACACGCGATAGAAGTTATACTTCTTTGGCGTAACAAGATTTTTTTTCGCCTTATTCTACGTTTGCAGAAAAAAACGATACTAACAATAAAAAAGGGTATTTAATACATTGAAAGTTTTATTATAACGCATTATTTAGTTAAATAAACGTTATTCTTCTTCTTCTTCTTCTTCTCGTTCCTCTCCAATTACTGGAGGTTGGACATCAGCTAAACGTTATTGAAATATCACTAAAACTAAAATGTTGACTATTGCTAACTTAAGGGTCTGACAGCTGAAGCGGTAGGGACGGGGGACGTAGTCCTGGCGGTCTCGCTATAGCGAACGCTTTCAATAGTCTCCCTCATGAGACATTGTTCGAGGCTCTACGGTATCATAGAGTACCTCTTTATCTTGGGACACTATTGAAGACGTATCTGCAGGACAGAGAGGTCCTATGGGAGAGTAGAGACAGTTTGTTTCGGCATCGTGTTGTTCGCGGGGTGCCGCAAGGGTCAGTGCTGGGGCCTGTGCTATGGAACATCGCTTCGACTTCGACTGGCTCTGGCGATGTCCGCTCCTATCCGGGATAAGGGTGTTTTGTTACGCCGACGACACTCTCGTAACCGCCCGGGGTAGAACCTTCGAAGAGGCGGCGCAAGTTGCCGAAATTGGAACAAAATTGGTGGTGGAGAGAATCCAGAGAATGGGCCTGGAAGTGTCCTCTACCAAAACGGAGGCCTTGCTCTTTCATGGGCCTCGAAGGGGTCCTCCACGGGGAGCGTCTGTGTTAGTGTGCAATCAGGTCGTTAGAGTAAAGGCCCAGATGAGGTATTTGGGCCTAATGTTGGATGGCCGTTGGGCTTTCAGGGCACGTTTTACATGGCTTGCCCCGCGGTTAATCAATGCGGCCGCTTCGCTTGGGCGCTTATTGTCTAATGTGGTGGGTCCGGCGTCGCCCTGCAGGAAGCTATATGCGGGAATTATTGCCAGCATGGCATTGTACGGTGCCCCGTTATGGGTAAATGCTCTAACCCCTGCGAACAAAATCCTCCTGCGAAGAGCGCAGCGAGTGATAGCGATTCGGGCAATTCGAGGATACCGTACTGTGTCATGGACGGCAGCGACTCTTCTTGCGGGCGATCCCCCCTGGGAGCTCAGGGCGGAGGTTCTGGCGGCTGCCTATCATTGTCGGGCAGCTGCAAGGAACAGAGGCGAACGGCCTGATGCTGAAGAGGTCCAGAGAATCAGGATTCTATCCGACAGGACCCTGATTGAAAGGTGGAAGGAGGACCTCGGGTCTCCATCTGCAGGTGTGGTCACGGTTGCAGCGGTGCGTCCATTCTTGGAAGATTGGCTTGCCAGGGGGCACGGTACGCTAACCTACAGGCTGGTGCAGGTGTTAACTGGACATGGTTGCTTCGGCAAGTATCTGCACCAGATTGTAGGCTGCGAAGAGACGCCTGCTTGCCGTATTTGTGGGGCGGCCGTAGACACTGCGCACCACACAGTAGCAAATTGTCAGGCTTGGGGACCTCAGCGTCACATCTTGACATCGCTGATTGGGAGTGACCTCTCACTCCCCAGCATTGTGGGCGCTATGATTGGCGATGAGTCAAGTTGGAGAGCAGTGACGTCCTTCTGCGAGGCTGTCATCTTGCAGAAGGAGTCACTAAACAGGCAAAGGGAGGTTATGGCAGACGCTACTCCCTCTCGCCGGAGGAGGGGGGGCGCTAGAAGGCGCAATTTTGCTCGCCTGCTCTCCCTCAATTAAACCAAACCCTTAAGTCGAATTCATCCGGGGCGCCAGAGCTGAATGCGCCAGCGAATATCTGGACCCCAACACCTGGATGAAGAGGGTTCCGCTGGGTTTTAGCGGGTATCCTGGTACGACCAGCGAGTCCCACACTCCCGGATGTTTACACTTCATCCGGCGTGCATAAAGCATTTCCCAGCGAAAAAAAAAAGAAAGGGTTATCGGCTTTTTGCGACGGTGTGCGCGCGCATCGTAAAAAATTTACTCTCATTTTTCCCTAACGCGCCAAAAGATGTGTAACATCCAAAACGCTGCACATCTTCGTGACGCTGATCACGCGTTTCATCCGTAAAAATTTTACCCACATGTGCCTATAGTAGTTTCACTTTTGAATAATCTCACTTAACTTTACAAAATAATGATACAATCCCTAACGCAAATTTTTCAGAAGAGCTGTTTGAAAATCAAACAAACTGTTTAAGGCGAATTGGACAACTGCATTGTGTCCCATCGCTATTTTGCAGATAAAATTATGAGTTTCTAACGTGAGCAAAAATATAGACTATTTTGGATTGTGTCCTTAATTGATCCTACGTATCGAGTTGTTTTCTTCTTACGTCAGCGAATAAAGCGAACGTAAAAGCTCCGAGAAAGGGAGCCCTAGGGCGCGACTGCTAAAAGGGGAACGTCGTCCTAATTGCACCTCCTGTGACGCCGAGCCTCGGCTTAGGGTGTCGTAGAAATCGTGACGTTGTAGAATGCTGGGGGTGGTTGGCTTGAGATTAGTACGGGCACCCGCGCCCCTGAGACCGTAGATGGGGTCCACGTCCGGGTGACGTAAATCGGAGACGCCTTCGTCGACGAAAATACTCAGTCTTTGAAACGTGAAAACCTATTTGGCTTATAAAGCTTGTTAATCGTTTATACAGTGTCAAAAGTAACCAGAATTTTCCTGGAAATAACTTATTAGAATAACTAAACGTAAAAAAGGTAAGTTGCACTCCATTAACGTCCCACCGTTGGGCACAGGCCTCCTCACTCACATGAGAGAGAGTAATTTAAGAGAACTCAAAATAGATTAAGCTAAGCTAACACTTCGAAATCGGTAAAGGAAATTGTAATATAACATGTTCACTCGCTACTAATGCGGCCGTTAGTAGCTCGTTGCAATTGTTTTTGATGCACTTACTACTTATCTCTAGTGGCCTCTCTATGCCGTTCTATTTGTGCTACTTACTGTGCTGTAACAAAAATCAAAATGTTCTTTATTTAAGTAGGCTCAAAAAGTACTTTTAAATCGTCAGTAGTCTGTCCGTTGGTAATATCTACCACCGGTTCTGAGAAGAAGCCAACAAGGAAGACTGTAGACTTAACTTTCTTTAGTAGACTATCATCTATTTGGAAATTTTTACAGACTTCTTTTGCATTTGGCAAAGAAAATTCAATACACTTAGTCTATTCCGAGTTTAATATTAAATTATTAACAGAAACCCAACGTGAAACATGTGACAGGGTACTATTCACATGGTCATAATTTTCTACATTTCTGTTTATTTCTGTTTCTGTTTATTTCAGCAAGGAAGTGTCGTCAGCAAATAGGACTATATAAAATTTGTCTTTCATATGGTATTACTCTGTATGCCCTTTAAAATGAGTCGTTTATTAGTTTTTCTTTGACAAATATTGTATTTTTGTAAAAGAAAAACAATTTTATTTATTATCAAAACGCATTAATTTTTATGACTATTAATATTATATAATATGACGCATAGAACTTTAAATTTAAGAAAAATTTAAAACAACTTACTTTAACTGCGACGAAAAGCACTAATCGTATTAGAATACTACTTTTCTTAGAGTTCTCATATACTTACTATTCAAAACTTCTTTTAAATAAGTTATTTTAGAGGCTTATAGTTTTGTTTTCCTTTAATCTCGTTCAGTCAAACGTAAGACGTAAATTACCCAACTGTCAAATATTACTATTATACATACAAAATTAACATTAACATCGATTGGAAAGCTCTACCTTTAATAACCTATACGCCAATGACTTTACGTTACGAATTGACTATTCAGATCTAAATATATTATATTGCAAAATATATACCAATACGGAGTATTTATGCTTTTGCCAGTCTTTGTCAAAGATCATTTAAATCTTTTACCGTTTTTAACATTACTATATCCGGCAATAAGGAATGAATGTGCAATGCACAAGTATAAAGGTAAAGACAGACTGGTTCAACATATAAGATGCACCGCACCCACGCACTCTCGGAATCAAAGACTTGTTTTGCGTCTGAAAAGGCAGTTGCAGTACATGTATTTGAGTTGGGATATTTTAAGTTTTTATCCGCATAAATATACTAGGATACTTAACCAAGCCTTTTTAACGTTTGGACTTTTCCGTTCTCTTTGCCATCGATTGGTATTTCACATTCAATTCAGTCTTACAATAAATGGACCAGCGCGTTCTAATAAAAAACTAGTATGAAAAGAAGAGATGAGACATGTAAATGTTGATTCTTTGATGATGTTTGAGAAGACTGATTTATTATTCATATATTTGATTTAATGGTCATCATACAATAAAGGTGCATTACATGTGAAATAAAAACTTTATATATCAGCATTTTAGTCGTCAGTTCTTAGCCGATATATTCGATACCATTTGAGGTGTCTATTATTTTTAAAGACGTTTCCTTATTATTATAGTTATTTCTTTATAACTTCCGGTAGCTAATCAATTGAATAGCCACTACCCGACCATATTGATAGTAACAATATGTAAGAGCTATAGATCAATATTAGTACTGCCGTAATTTCATTTCGAAAATCATTAGTAAAACTGAAATCTGCCATATTTCAAATCTTTTTGACAGACCGACCGACCGACCGACCGACCGACCGACCGACCGACCGACCGACCGACCGACCGACCGACCGACCGACCAGTTTGTTGGGTCTGCTAGTATGTCAATATCTATGTTGTGAATGCATAAAATAATTTTAATCTTCGAAAAGAAAACAGTCGTGAAATCGCGTATAAGGACTAATATACGGTATAAGTTTTAGTCTGAATTTAAGGTAGCCAATAATGACATTTTGTTAATCCAATGAAATCATTGCAGTTAAATCGAAAGTGTTTCTCATAGATTGTTGCATAAAGTAATTAAGTCGTATAAGAAAATAGTCGCTTAGAGTCAGTAAGTGGTCATTTATGCTCTGTCTAGTTTTTCCCTTTATAAATATACTTTTACTTCCAGCTAGCTGACAATATAGGGAATACTAGAGGGTACTTTTCTATCGGAATTTCCTACGGGCATATGAGATCGATTTTACCAGCTTAACACCGCAGTATTTTAAACGGTTCTGACTAGCACAAAGCTTTTTGTTCCGAAATAATCATGAGAAGGAAATATTGTAAGGAAGAATAATTAAAATTGGATTTAAAAAATTCTTGAACGTTGGCATTATTTTTAATTGGCTTCATTATTAATACTTTCTACTCCTTCTTAATTTTTCTTCATTTGTAAAGAGTATTTTAGTTAAGTTTAATACAATTAAAAAAGCTTACAGTCCGACTGCTAATGCGAAGACAATCTAGCACATAGTTCGAAATGAACAATGAAACTGCACAGTCGTCAATAGACTACAAGCGCATGAAAAAAAATAACCAGTGAAATGAACCAACGTGACACTTAGAAGGCTGTTATTATATCCTAAAATAACTTTGAGTACCCGAGTAAATAATAATTTTTTTATCCTAATATTTTTATTTGTTACCAATTATAATGTACGGCTATAGGGTACAACGTAATATATAATAACATTATATCAGAAAAAATTTTGGCGTACATAAATTTATGGTCTTACGGCTACTATTTATAAAGTCAGCATAGTTATTCTATTATATATTAACAGCCTCCTAAGCGTTATTCACGTTGGTTCATTTCACTGGTTATTTTTTTCCATGGGCTTGTAGTCTATAAAAGAATCATGATCTCCTTTAATACGCAAGTTTTATAACTACCTACGTAGTTATAAAACTTGCGTTCAGTCAATTTAAAAATACGCACGAAACCCGAATGTGTCTTCACCTTAACTCAACTATGCGTAATGTAATACGTTGGTAGGGGATTGTAGGCAGTCGTTGAACCACCGAAGAGCCGGGGCGGCCCCCATCATTCCCGGAGGTCTCACGAGGTAGGGACAAGGGGGTTGCTTTCCTGCTTCGCTATACACGTACATCTAACAAGGCCGAAGTTGCGAGGTCGCTCTCGTTATGCTTTACTCTTCTGACCCGCATTTAGGTCAGCAGATAGCTAACGGACCCTATATACAGATACCTAACGAAATTATTACATAGAATATATATTTAAGAACATCAATGAATAGGACATAACTTTGAAATAACGGCGTTTGGTCTATACTCGAAAGGTTTCAAGTTAGACTTGTGATAGAATATTGTATGGTCTCATTTGCTTTGGTCTTAACTAATGGCAAGAAGCTGAATTCATTATTTTACCTATGGTAGTTGAAAATTAATAGTCTTCCGCTACGATGCTGCGTAGAAATCGTTCTAAGGTAACCACTTTAGCCTGTGTCATCACTTACGAACAGGAGATTAAAGTCAATTAGTACACTATATGTCGGTTTATTTTGCCGGCCTTTACATCCCAAAACTTCTGGACTAATTTGAACTAGAATTTTGTAAGCCGTCTGCCAGACTTTGTAAGAATAGTATGCTTACGACGCTGACGAAATAATGGTAATATAAATGACAAAATTTTAATGTAAAGCTTAAAGCTTGTCATAATAGTTTGACGATATCATTGATTTTCAAATCATATTTGGCAAGAGGCCTAGACAGACATTAATATAGTTATAATAATCATCAAAATATGAGTTTTAGGTTATATACATAGTATTTTTAAATATCCTATTTAGCTTTCTCTGCTGGGCATCTTTTATAGGGTTTAAATATAAAGCCTATCGCACTGCTGCATTGCGGGTTGGCAGGCTATACATATCTCAGGATCCCTCCCACGAAATGCGGTTTCTTTTAAACTCCTTCTTCTTGTACAGTCAATAAAATTAGGATATGATATTTAGTTACATGCTAAAAAAATATCCCTTAACTAACGCAGCCTTATTAGCGAAGTATTCCAGTACAATTATATGAACGAAGTTGGCAAAAACTAGAGTGTCTCATGAAATACAAATATGGTAAAGATGGATGTCGTTTTTTAGTACAAAATTTAAATATAAATTTTCTGAAATTTACAATTTTATTATATTACATTATATCAAGTCTTTTTAATACAATTATATCAAGTGCGACATTCCCCAGATAAAAGTGCTAAGTTCTCAATAAGTACATACATAAGTATACATTATCTTTGTACGTAAGTTAAATGTTCATCATTCAAGTTGCTTATTGCTTCGTACTTTCTAGTACTGATGTTATGTTCTAGTATTTGTTCAACTCAAATATACGACTGAGTGATTGATCATATAGATAAGGAATCAGTTATTAGGCTATTCGAGTGGCCGGTATAAAAACCGCGACGGTCTTGCCGTTGAAAGATATTATTTCAAGAAAAGATTGTCTATTCCTAATTGTTAGGTTTACTAGCGCCTTCTTTCGTGGGACTGGATAATAGAAGTATATGTTATCCATTTCATTATCGCTTAAGTCATTAAAAACTATCCAATCAATGTGGAAGATGGTTTTAATACTCGTTATTGATTTGAAATTCAGCACACTAACTCCTGTCGCAGTGTAGACGGTTATTAAGTACGGATGACTGCCCCATATTCCCACGGGACCGAGACCTACGCGAGTGACTTCGCGGGACACTGTACATTAACCGAACAATTAGTCTTTTCCAATGTGGTATTACCCAGCAGGCCTGCCTCATTGGTCTAGTGTTTATCATGTTTAGCTACAGATATGAGGTTCTGTGTTCGAATCCCGGGTCGGGCGAATTCAAAAATCGATATTGAGTTTTCTATTAAAATTTTCTCAATATTTGCACGAAGTTGGGAACTTGATGAAGTGCTCCACCCAATATCTCGGACATCACGTTAAGCCGTCGTAAGGAATACAGAGTGCACTTGTGTACTATGCCATGCCTGCCAATTCACAGTGGAGCACTGTGGTGGGTCTATGCTCTAAAAAACCTTCTCTGCTATGAGTGAGGATGCCTGTGACCAGCAGTGGGACGTTAATGGGCTGCTACTTACCTTACCTTTTTGCCCTGCAGGAGTATTATTAGTTATTATTGTTGTATATTAAAATAGTTATGCTTCTACTTTCTACTATTACATTAACATCATAATATTACTGATATTCAATAAATGTTGTTTACAACGTATATAGTAACTTGAAAGCATGTTATATGAAACATATTTTCGTCTATTTTACGTTCATAATATACATTTGTAAATCATCATTACACATGTATAACAAATGTACTTTAGTTGATAACGAGATTATTGTTCATTGAACTTATCGTGCGTAAAATAATTTCTAATTTTGTTCGTTTTAATGTATATTTAAATAGACGATCGATCTATATGTATATTTAACTATACCTATAAAGATTTTTTTCTAAAATTTATGGCTACAGACTCTTACTTCATTAAATAGTCAGCTATGTGTCACAACAGTCTATGTATCTGTATAAATGAAAACAAAAGGAACAGTTAAAGAAAGACACTAAAATCGAGGCAATTGAATACCAACTTTGACAGGTTCACGAGTAACGTCTGATAAGATCCTGATTTTCTAAAATAGACAAATCACAAAAGTGATATCTAAAAGTCTAAAACTATTACGCATTATTGCTCTTCTACTGAAATCGGTTTAGGGCATATTTCCTGGATGATTTCAAAATCCGTAAGGGACATAGCTAGACACAATATTTATGTTTTATATACGTATATAAATCTGTTTCTAAATAACATTCTACTCGTCCTGGTGACATAATTAGCTGCGGATTCAGTTTTTTATTGAAAAAGTAAGTAGCAGCCCATTAACGTCCCACTTTTGGCACAGGCCTTCTCACTCATAGGAGAGAGGGCTGTTAGGCATACTACACAAGTGCACTCTGTATTCCTTCACTCTCGTAGTCCGATGTGACGGCAATCCGACACGATCGGAAAGAGATCAGGCGCAGGACCGACAGCCTAACGTGCTCTCTGAGGCACGAGGGTGGAGCACACCGCCAACATCCCAATTTCGAGCAAATATTGAGAAAATCATAATAGTAAATACATTATCATAATAGTAAATAGAATTAAAAATATATATATAAATATATTTTTTTTTAATTCGCCCGACCCAGGAACTCATGTCTGTTGCCGGACATGCTAACCGCTAGATCAATGAAGTTTCTTTTTAAACCAGATATTACTTCTTAGAGAACCTTAATCCAGCCGAGAGTTGAACTCCGGAATAGTGCTAAAAATTGACGTACTTTTATTGCGCAGGCACAGTAGCCATCATTATAATTCGTAGCATATGTGTTAGCCCTATCTTAAAGTTTATAACAGTGTCTACGGGTAGTATTAAAAATCAATTTTTAAGTTGTTGAATACTTGTTTGTAGGCCTCGCGAATTTAGGAAATTGTATTTTCTAATTTGTCTGAGTCTGGACTGGTGGTTAGCTATAACCATGCCAGTCAAAACGTACCGCCAAACAAGAAATTTGTGTTCCTTTACGATGCTGTGTAGAAACCATAAGAGGTAAATTACCTCTTACCAAATTAGCGCGCTTTCATCTTAGACTGTATCATCGCTTACCATCAGATGTGATTACAGTCAAGTGCTAACCTGTCAACAATAAAAAAAGCTTGTTGTTCGCTTTCAGATTGAAAAGGGAATTTATGAAATGATTTCTTGAACTCTATCAGTAGATGTGTACGTTAGGTTTCGGATTAAGCTGTCGTATACGAAATGCTTCACGGCGACTTGCCATCGTCATTCGACGATAACGTTATCAAAGATAGCCTTGCTCGGGGGATTCTGAAGCCACATAGGACGACCTATTACTGCTTGCGCGTGCGTACATACGCCTTTCTCTTCGCAACTCGCTTTGCTAACTGTGGCATCTCGCACTGCTTGGCGACATTCCAATTGCATTCACGTGTCAATCATTTCTTTGTTTACCAAAGATGTTGACTATACATGAACATTTATTTATGAACTTTCGTAGATACATAATTAACACACGAGGATTTTGTTATAAATTTGACATAAGTAACATTTAGAATGTATAACAATTGCCATCTATTCAAACATATAAAACATCTCCTGAGATTACTTTGTTATTTTGATGATGTCTATACTCTTTATGTTACATAAAAGTAGCAAAACATATCATATAGAATCCTTAGTAATATTAGAAATACAAAAATTTAGGTGAGCTTTACTGGAAATACTGGGATCTCTTTTAAAACTCATTATAATGAGTTTAAAAGAGATCCCAGTACATTTTTGTTCCCGATTTGTCGTCTTGGGTTTTATCAAAAAAACTGTAATGGCAATAAAAATATTTAATCACGTTCTTCGCTATTTGAGAGAATTGCCACTAAAATATATCAAATCAACCATCCAACCAAATATAGAGGAACTGAATGTTATGATAAGTTAGTTTTTTAAAAAGGGGTAGCGAAATATTCTGAATTTCTCGTTTTTTGTTTCTTTTTATTATTTGTATTTTGCGTTAATTAATGTAAATTAAACTTATTTTGTGATACCTTTTAGGACAATTATTTTTTTACATTATTAATAGTGGTAGTTTGTTTGACATAAACGTCAGCGATGATAAAAAGAGACATGGGCAGATTGTGTAGAAATTGACTTTATTTTTTTTAATACTCGTATAATTTCATAGGTAAAAGCTCACGTCAAGTGGTTTAAAGATTTCTTTATATGTTATTCGTGTAAGAAATTCATACTCGTAGGAATAAACTTTGTTTTTTTTAAGACAAATAACAGGATAGCGTAGTGTCAATTTAATAATACCGCTCCCCCGTAATGTCCGCGTCACTGAAACGAAAAGAGGTCGGTCGTGTTCGCCAGCCATCGCGCAAGCCAACAACGAAGAGCGGCACGCGTTGCCAGTGCTATATTCAACCAACTCGTTATATGTACATATTTTGCAGACTGACGCGACGGCCGCATGTTTTGTAGGCGGCACGTAATGTATGCGTGGTCGCTCTCGACCGACTCCATATCCATGTGTTGTCGACGTTTGGCTCGAAACGGGCGTCGCACTCGGCTTGCCGTGACCTCACTGTGTACCTACCTACTGTGCAGGCGCCGCGCAAGTCGACCACCTAAATGTGATTCACTATTAAATGCAGATTCTATTGACGGCAATAATTCATGCTAACTAGATTTTTATTACACTTCCAATAAGATGGATTGTAAGAAATATATCATGTCTGACTCTGTTATTAAATGTTTTTGAAGTGAAACTTCTTTAGTATCACTTCTGGATTTGCCTCCGCATAGTTTTAAGACACATGTTAAAAACGTCCTATTACAAAAGGCATATTATAATATTCAAGATTATTTAAGCGATAAAGATGTTTGGATTTGTTTCCAGTTGCACATGAAAGCTAAACACATTGTAACGTACAAAAACTGTGTTTAAAGTCACCGTTGAGTTTCTTGCCGGTTTCTTCTCAGCGGAATCAAGTTTTCGAACCGGTGGTAGATTTGTTACCAACGGACAGACTACTGACGATTCAAAAGTGCGTTGTGAGCCTACTTGAATAAATAATATTTTGATTTGATTTGATTCGATTTGATTAGGCCCATGAGGGTAAAATTTTTACAGATGAAACGCGTGAGTAGCGTCACGACGATTTGCAGCGTTTTTATGCGAATTCGTTTGAAGGTTAAGTAGTTTTAATATTTACAAATAACATGTGGCTTTTTAATTTGCCACTCGTCATTTAATAATTTAATAACCTATATTTCATAAAAGATAAAATAAAGAAAATATTTAAGAAATTTAATAAATAATTTAAAATATTGACAAAAAAACACTTGACATTTTTATTTACAATTCGTCATTTGAAATTTAAATAAATTATTTGTATTAATTTTCGACACTTTTAATAATTTAATGACAATTAAATTCATTAAATTCCTAACATATCTTCCTTTTCCCTCCCTCTAAGTCGAAAACCTAAAATTTTAGATTTGTATAAATATAAACAAGATTTAAAAATTAGTTTGCCAAAGAAGTTTTACTTCTGACATGTGTACTTTGGACACACTCACTTTTTTGGGGAGAAAAGATATGTAGCTGTTTTAGCATTCAAAATATCTTCAAAAGATCATTTACGAGCATCTATTCCTTGTGCTATAAATGGAGTTAGACGCGATCTTTTAAAAATGTACATATTTGTGTGTACGGTTTTGGCCATAAATAAGATTTCATTATCTCACATTTTAGTCATTTACATCTACTTAATGTGGTAAGGCAACGTAAATTTCTAACGAAAAAAATCCATGGGTAACATTAAAAATTGCTGGCGTTGCAGAAACGATATAGCATCAAATAACACGTCAATGAACGCAATAATTTAATATGACGGTTGATTATTAAAATTAGAAAAATACATCTACCATATTTCCCTAGTATTCATAAGAATTTATTCTGTGTGTGCTTATTATTTTCATGGTTTAAGTATGACTTGACCCACTATCCAATAGAATAGCTGAACATGATAGAGGCAGTAGAAAATGTTCAGAAAATTTAGTTTTACATTTTTGTTGAAAGGATATTAATTCATTTATTTATTTGCTTCCTATACATTCCATTTTCTATGAAAATTTCCCAGTCAAAGGCTTATTGTAGACTTCAAACGACGTTAATTCAATAATATTTATTTAAAAAAGTTTTTTATTTCATTGAACTCGTAACAATACCTGCTTAAGAGGACCTCTTCACAATAAGACTGAATCTTGTCGACTGTTTACAACTTCAAAATAAAGTGAATTAAAATTTTCAGAGTAAAGAAGATGAAAATGGAGTTTAGATAGCGTAACATATTGGAATTTAACGCTGTATTCTCTATTTCCGTCTGTATTAATTGCAATTATGTTTAATTTCACCTTTAACTATATATTTGTTAATAAAGAATAAATTCGATTTTTTTATTGCCCTATACTTGAGATATAAATAGTTTCCCATAGAAATTTTCAACTATTGTTTAAGACACTTCAAATTTTTTTATCGTTATAAAACTAGAGCATGTCTTTTTAGACTGTTTAATGTGATTTAACAATATGTTTCTACAAAATGAGTTATAGAAGTTCGTGCTAGGTTTTATATTAGTTAATTTAAATAACTGGTAAATGATTTCCTCCAATATCAAATAAGAATCTTATTGGGGACTTGCCCAGTAACAGTCTATTAACGTCCCACTCCAGGTCACAGCCCAACTTTTTAATAAGAGAGAGAGTTTTTAATATAAAGACTTACCACTACACATAACTTATAATTACTCCCAGATTATGCAAGTTTTTCCACACGATGTATTCCTTCACCGAAAAACATTATTATAGTGTTGCCCAGGATTCGAACTCTCCCCTTTTTTGACCGAGAATCTACGCGGCTTGGCACTAGGCCATCATGGCTTTTATCCTAATTGGTGCTAGTTGTTAGTTAGCACATGGTGCATTAGATAACAGTCGTTGAATCCGAGGCCACACAACACCTGACGCGATAGCAGCTGGCGGCCGGCTGGTCCTGCTTTCGCACAGCAAAACTCGTTTCCAAGAGGCAGACGCTCCAATACGGGTAAGGCGGACCACCAACGAACCACTTCTACAATAACTTATCAGCCACTGAATAAACTAGAACGATCTCTTTATTTTATTATAATATAATGTCAATTACGGCCTTTCAAATAACTCAATTCGCTAGCTGGGTCTGAGTCAACTCCCGGTAAAGCAAATTTAGGAAAGTGTATTTTCTTATTTATCTATATCTAGCCTGTTAGGCTTCGGTTCTGGCTAGTAACCACCCAACCAGCACAATCGTGCTGGCGAGCGAAGGTACCTAAATGATAAAATTAATATTTTAAAAGACTACTTATGTGATGAGTTTTTGAAGTTCTAGCTAGATGTCCTAGGAGTTATTTCATTATTTTTTATCACATGTTAACTTAACTACCTAATTCTAAGATACCAGATTGAGTTACAAGAATCCTTATTAACGACACATCGTACGCTATACTTGACACAATAAATAAGATCGCTCAGTTTTTGTCTAATCTTCTAAATGAATATTATAAAGAAGAAAGATTTGTGTTTTTGTATGTTTCTTACGCTTTCACACAAAAATTACTGAGCGACAGGCTATTTCACTTTCTTAAAAAAAATAGGGATCCCTAATAAAATCCCCTATATAATAATCCCTAATAAAGGCATTTCTTAATGGAATGGTGTGAAACAAAAAATCTGTAATCGCGTGCGCTGCGAAAACTATTGAAGATATAACAAAAAAATGTTTACAATATTATAGAACGTATTAATATCTACGAAAAAGTCCGCAAAACCATATGTCCAACTACTATAGTTATACCACTATAACTACTTTTTTGCAATTTAAAAGTTTATAGAAGTTCCGGCAATATTCAAACCATATTATTCATACCTCCGTGTATTAACACGGAGGTATGAATAATATGGTTTGAATATAAATATAAGGATTACCTTATCCTATTAAATTATTGAATTAATATTTATGAAGACCGTTTCAATACGTGTAAAATACTTTTTAAATTATTAAAATCGAACATTCCATTCAAAAGATATAAAAAATTAATGTCTCCCGAGTCAAAATCCTGTGTCCAATGTTCTATAGGAAAGTTCTGAGAAAATAAAGTATTACAAATAAATCTTTTATTTAATATTATGGAAAAAAGAGTCGCATTTTGGATGGGTTTTTTTTAACGAAAAATAATAAAATCAAGCTAAAAATTGTGGACCAATTTAAAAAAATCTTTCAGTACATGTAGAGTATTTTTAAATTGACTAATGTCGGACATACTACGTAAACGATGTTACGAATTGAAAAATGTATTAGTTTGATGTACATATATTCGTTGCAAAATAAAATCTTTATAATGTTTAGTTTGTGTATCTAATAATATGAAAGGCAGTAATTAAAAACTAAGATAAATAAAACGTTTATGATAACAAAAATAAAGCTATAGTCCGATTTAATAGATTTTCCACTGCCACAAGATCGGTATCTGTGCGGGTGAAACCGCGTGGCATTGCTAATATTTTATATAAAAAGTTTATCGTGTTATATTATTAATATTGTAATAGAGACAATATCAAACCAAAATTAAAGGATGCGAACCAAAAAGGTTTATTCGTTTTTGAAATGCTTTTACGTATCTCGATGGATGAAAGTCTTACCAGTCGGAAGAATGGCACTGGATGAAGTACGCCAATATACCCAATAAAACCTAGCCGAGGCGCTCTATAAATCGAGAAGCAATGCCTCTTTGCAAACAGCAAACTATCAGCTATTGAAGAACAAGAATAAAATAATGTATCTCAATTTTGACTAATCAAAGTAAGTTCTCCCTTCTTTGAGCGAGGAGGCCTGTGCCTTGCATTGGGACGTTAATAGCTTGCTTGCTACCTGTTAGTTTAGGGGATGGTTTGGTTTTTTAAGCGATGACCTGCGTTGTATTGTTTCTGTTATAAGGTATTTACCTAAAAGACTTGATTTCTAGATATACGCAGAGGAACTTGCAAGCACCAGCTAGCATAATATGGATATTGACTATTCAAACATCATGCTAAATGCATATATGGTACCAGCTGAAGAAGATACGTAAATTTATAAGTAAACCGGGTCATTGGATGGCGTGTGGTGTGTATGATCCCAAGCGTATAGACATTGCTATATAATGTGGGGTTAGAAACAATTATACTCAAGAGTAATTATAGATTATAGAAATAATGCCAATTATACAAATCGCTGCCTGTGTGAATCACAATCACAGAGACACCCGAGAACAGAATATATTTGTTCATTCGTTTAAAAATTTATTCAAACTAGCAAAAATGACACGGGCACCGCAAAATATCATTATGACATTGGTTGATTTAAACGTTCCGGTCAATTTTCAGATGTCTAGTGTAAAATTAGCTGTTTTAGCTATTCTTCTAAAGCAATAAAATCTACATATAACAGATACGTAAACAGTTANTTACCCTTTACCTTTACCTTTGAAAATTAGTGGTTGAATGAACGGTGGCACATAATGACTGGCGTTTAAATGTCCCGAGTTTCTTGTTGGAATGGAGAAAAATTCAGCGACTTTCCTTCAAAAATAGTCGCAAATTCTTTCATTTTTCTGCAGTTACGGTGATTTGTTGAAATTAATAATATCTAAGCAAAAATCTTATTCCAAATGGGCATACCATAACATAAAACTATTTGATGTATATTATCTACAAGAACTTTTGCAGTTCGATTTCAAGAACTTACTAGAACTATTCGATCTTTGTTAGGCTTACTCGACAAAATATTTAATATAGTTTTAAAACACTTAAATTTTTAATTAGATTTCCTGTATCAATTGTACATTTTTTTTCTAGTGCGTGCGTTTTTGTCAGTCAGTGTTTATTTATTATTTTCATTTGCTAAGACAACCCAACGTAATGTGTTACTTCGTAAAAGGTAATTTTGCTTTTATTGGTTTCTAAACAGGATCGTATCGAAACACAAAATTTTTCTTTGCAGCATGTATTTGATATTAAGTTGGCAACTAACCACGGCCTAAGCTTTTTACTGTTCGAGTTTTAAATATATAAAAAAATGGCAAAATATTCTAGTAATATACGCGATATATATCTGTTAAAAATCTTGTTCAATCACAATTTTATTTTTATTCGAAAATAATAAATTATCCCAGGTGCTATCCTAACGTATCAAGCTTACACTCTACTCATTACGTCAACCTTTTAGAACTATTTTCTTTTACGAAAAGGAAATTTGCTTCAGCTTGACATGTTTTTCCAAAACTTTAACGAAATCAATTGTACATATTTAGAAGTTTATATAATCGTAGTATGGCTGAAGTACATATGTATTCCGCGAGATTTTATTGCATTTTTTTATATTTTCGGGTGTTTAAACCCCTAATACAAAAGCCTTGAAAACAGTGTCGGGTAATGTTGATAAAGTTCTGTGTTAGTGTGAGCTATTTCAATGGCTTCCTACGAAAGCGGCGTTATCCTCCCGATCTACGAGTATATGTAAGACCGTTCTATCGATAGCGAATATTACGAAAAGTAACGGAAACTAATTAACTTATTCCATATAAATAAGACAGCAATCCTATGGTCATGTATTTGTAGAAATTGTGCAAACAAATTTTTTGTATAAAAATTATATAATCATTTCAATTTGCTTTGTGTAATTTTTTCATAACATATTTGTATATATTTATTGTTGATATTTATTAGTTACTAGGATACAGCCGCCAATTTCGCTGTAAATGTCTCGTATAAAACGTGTTTGGTCGTTTTAGAGATTTATCGAGATAGACACACACAAATTACCATAGTTGTATGCTAATATGAACGTTTTAGTCGTCTTAATTGAAATCATCTATCTACCAGTCTATATTTCTGCCTAATCTCCTAATTTTATCGGAATGTTTATTTTAGAAAAAGTGTAGATCGTCTACGCGAAAAAGCAAGCCTACGAAATTACAAACGTTTTCTATTAGTTTTGCAGGATATTTTGTGAAGATTAATATTGGATTTTTTACAACATTAATTTTGTTGATTAATAATATATTAGCCATTAAAGTAATAATAACTGTAGTTTTTGGCTTTGAGACTTAAACGCTGAACGCAACTTTACGCATATTTGATTGACCGCAAGATTTGCACTTTTTTAAACTGTTATCATAAGCACTATTATATGTATAAATTTGACCTAGCAATTGTAGATAATGAGTAAGCCTTACCAAAAGTCCACAAAGACAGTGTAGGGCGACCCTGACGTATCGCACGTTCACGTTAGGTACTTTACGGCTTCCTACACCACTGAGTTTTCTAGGTTTCTGTATGAGTACGCAATCAACATGAAGGTTGATTCACTTTAAGGATGCTTTCTGCTTAAATAAAATATCATCTGTTTGTGTAGGGTGGGTCAGTCACTTATGAATTATTTGTACCATACGATAAGAAATGTAATGAAAGTTTCCTTTCTTAATTTGTCTCTCACAATTTCCATAATATTGTCTGTAGTACAAGGACGTTGATGGCACGAATGTTTGATACGGATAAACTTCGAAACCAGCTGCAGCTTCAGAACATTAACTTGTGCATCCTTCACAACAGATGAAACTTGGTACAGTTGCCATTGGAATTTTTATTTAAATTTTTGATAACCCTTAAAGGACTCAACATTTAGGTATCATTTGTGTCGATTTCCTTAATGAGATTATTAATTAAATAATTAGTTTCTCCATTTTGAACACGTACCTACTGTTACCGCGCGTTAACGTCGCGCTAATATTTACCGCCGTTCAATACATAATGTGACGCGAGAGACGCAAATGGTAGTCTGAGCGATGTTACAGTTGGTTGTTGTTTTCTATCGTCAATATTGACTCATAATGTAAATCGCAGAAGTGGCTAACAAACAAGTTGGCGTGGCGTGACTATACTCATGCACGAGTCGATCGGTCAAAGCGGTGCGTCCATGACACCTAAACGAGCTAGCAGCACCTCTGCTATCTGGTGGCTTGATAACGCGCATTATCTGCCTGAGTCGGCTGAGTGTTGGGTGGCGCATGTTGATTTCGAGTGAGTTGGGGCACAGCCGACGTCGCTCGCACATGTTGCGGAACGTGCGGGCGGCGGCGGGACGCGCGGGGCGGGGGACGGGAGCGCCAGGGACGGCAGGCGTCAGCACACCGGCTTACGGCGGCACGCACACATACGCACCCGCCGTGTCTGTACACGACGCCCGCGCCCGAAGAGCGTCACCGCGCCTTATCGTAGCCATCTTTAAACGAGCACGCTGCACGCCACCGCTGGTACAAATTCCTTTCGAGCGCTGTTGCCACGATCGCCGTCGACGACTGCACTCCTTTCATTGTCCTTTACGCTCGCGTCGCTTAGCGGCCACCTTCTTCAAGGTTATGGTAATTACCCGTCCGACCGGTGATATGCTCGTGAACAAAGCTCATCACATAAACATCACTGAGTATAGATTTTCATTTATTGTGTCTACAAATCAATCAGTCATTTGTTCAATAATTTAGCAAGAAGACATTTAACACAATAGGTGCAATAATAATTAGCTGAATGCATTAGGTATGTGGTACGAGCATACGCCCACGACTTAATAGTGCATCTGTTAAAGTGTGAGGTAGTTGATGCTTTCTTTCGTAGGATGTTCTTGTGGAAAACCATCTGTACGATATCGATCCAGGGAGGGTGGCGAGTGGGTCGGCGACCCGTCGAATTCATCTCCACAACGGTGGTTTTAGCTAGGCTTTCGTATTTGCCAGGCTGAGGCTGTCGGGTGGGTGATAAAGGAAACTGCCTACGTAGTCGGCCCCTAGCGGCTGTTCGGAGTATGTCGTCGTGCTATATATAGATTGTGTTGGCGAAGCTGCTAACTGCGGCCGCGCCCGCCGCCACCGCTACACCGCGCCGACGACATCGCCCGACGAAAGGTCAATTGGCGCGCAAATTATTTGCGTCGCAAAATCCGCAATGTCGCTTACCATTCCACAGCTCTACATAGAGCATACCGTGTATTATTAGCAAACAGATACTCTTTATATGTTTCCTGTTATTCACCATTGGTGGGAATCATTTAAAGTACTTTCATGCTGAGTGAAAAAATAAAGCAATAGGCAATATAATCCACTATATATTCTATTATTATAAATGCCAAAATAGTATGTCTGTCTCATTGTTACGTTTTGACACCGCTTACCTATTTTACTAAATTTTGATGCTGGCAAAGACGTTGAGGACGGACAGGCTACGTTTGTCGAGAAAATAAAACTAGTACAGGCTAAAATATGGGATGAAATTTGTATGGACAGCAAACGCTTCCTCAAAGTTAAATCTTTATATATGTATAGTTTATCGACGATTTCAGAAGTAAGACAGGTCCATTTAGGTGCATAATGTTGGTAGATGTCACAGGCACAAGTTAGCGCTATATAATATAACAGTAAAATCTAACTTTCTTATCAAACGCAGTATAACATCGCCACGAATTATATCACGCGTCGAACGAATTGATTAGGTAGACGATGAAATATTTTTTTTCTTAGATTGAGTTTCGATCGTTACGTTTGGTATTATGAGCTAAAAGGGTCGCTTACGAATTTTATTCTGAATTACTTATAGTAAAATGAAACTAGAAACACCATTATTCTAATAGCGATGGTTTCTTCAGAATGTTCATAATCATCTTGCATATAAAATTCAATGGTTCTTTGTTTATATTTTATGCGCTACCTATGGTAAAACCTTGCCAAGTGATTGCTTGCATTTACTCAAGGGGTGTAAGAATAATACAATTTACTTACAGTAGGATGCGAACGATTCGTTTTTATAATGTACTAACGGCCCGTCCCGGCTTCGCACGGGTAGACATAAATAGGTACAGATATTTAAGTTATAAGCATGATAATTAAAACAACCATGAATTGACAAACGTTATGAAAAAGTGTGATTCCTAATACCAAAATTAAGTAGCTCTGAAAAGAACTTTTTAAGTGAAGCATAAAATGTGTTAAAAAAAAACTCGAAATACTCAATGTCCCTTGCGTCCACTGCGTAAGGAGCCGACCGGCTACCTAGTTCATAATGGTGCACCCCCTACTAGTTACTCGATGCGCTGCGTGGCGGCAGCCGCCGCCATGTATTTTCATTTTAATTTCATGATATCTTTTGAATGGAATATCCGATTTCAATAATTCAAAAAGTAATCATCAGATATTGAGACAGTCTTGAATATTAAATTATTTATTTGGATAAAAATTTATAAATGGTATGGATGACACGGTCTGATTTTGATCGGAATTTATATCAATTTGTTAAATATAAAAAAGTAGTTATAGTGACGTAACTACAATAGTTAGACAAGTGGTCTCGCGAAGTATGAGAGTGAAGGAATAGAGAGTGCACTTGTGTACTTTGCCTGCCAATCCGCAGTGGAGCAGCGTGGTGGGTCTATGCTCTAAAAACCCTCTCTCTTCGGAGTGAGGAGGCCTGTGCCCAGCAGTGGGACGTTAATGGGCTGCTACTTACTTTTTTACTTTTTACAGTGTATGCGATGAAAGACCTTTTATAGCTAATTTTTTTTACTCCTTCGGTTGGTTTAAGCTAGTGCTAAATATAGCCAATGTTACTCAGTGATAATGTAGCTTTCTAATGAAAAAAGAAAAAGAATTATTAAAATCGGTCCAGTACTTTTTAGTTTATTCGTTACATACAAAAATTCTTTCTTAAATAAAACCATTATACAGAAGATGACAAAAGGGAAAAGTTAAAATTACGGAAACTATGTTGAGAATTTTAAAAAAAACATTGCGATGCATAAAGGGCATTTTGGTTTTTAAATGAAAAGGTGTCGGCATTTCGTTAGCAATTGCACCACAAGTATAAAAACTCGATAAAAAGACTTAAAACGTAATACCAAATGTAATCATATAAATAAAACTTTGTTGTATTAAATTATCATCAAGTTATTTAGGTCACTAACAGAAACCCCACAAATCGCTTGTCTTTATCCGTGATTTCGTCTGCGTATATAACTCCGACATATTAATATATTGATACTCTCAACAGACGAAGTTGCGGTAGCGTTATAATTGATAGCGATAGTAATGCTATATTTTAGTCCATTATTAGATATAACTACTTTATAGATTTCTATAAGCAATATTTCTGTTACAATATTGAAATGAAAGTAAGTAATTTGCAACGCATTGCATCTTGTTTATGTTAGTATGTATAAAATTATAATATCTAATTTAAATAGGTCTGAACGGTTGCGGCTAGTTACCACCCTTTTTTTCGCTAGGAAATACTTTTACGCACGTCGGATGGAGTTAACTTCCATGCGGGAGTGTGGGACTCTCTGGCTATACCAGAATACCCGCTTAAATCCAGCGGAACCCCTCTTCATCCGTATGCTGGGGGCCAGATGTTCGTTGACGCATTCAACTCTGGCACTCCGTATGAATCCTACTCAAAGGAACTACGGCTGAAAGAAGCATCGATTGCAATCTCCCTTTCCCCTCTCTATTACCTCCTTCTGCAAAATGACAGACTCGCAGAACAAGAACACAGCTTTCCAACCTGGCTCTTAAATGTGACAGGTAAAAATTTTGCGTTCCTGTACGGTATTGTGTAGAAGCCATTATAAAGTTATTTTCAACTAGCAGACCCGACAGACTTCGTTCTGTCAAAAAGATTTGAAATGTGGAAAATTTAGTTTTACGAATGTTTTTCGAAATAAAATTACAGCAGTACTAAAAATCTATAGCTCTTATATTTCGTGACTATATTCAATTGATTTGAACTTTGTGTAGCGGCAATAAAGTGCAAATTGACTCTTTGACGTTAGGAACACATCTACATTGCTTAGACTACAGTGAGTACTTGTAATTTATTATGAACTTTATTAAATAGCAATAAAGGTCAAATTGACTCTACATTTTAGTTGTTTTTAGGGTTTTCCCTTGTAATCATTCGAACTTTTCTTGCCGTAAAAACCATTCTTGAGCTTCAAAGGACATTTAAAAAAAATTGGCAAAAGTGGTCCAGGTGTTGTTGAGTTATGCGCTTACCAACACATTTTGCGATTAATTTTTATATTATAGAGATAGCGCGCTCCAGTCTTAGACGGTATTATCCAAAACCTCTAGATGAGAGGGCAAGCAAGCGTTAACCTAAGTTAATTTAAGAGTACATTATAAATTAATTCCTACAATTTAGTGATTAAGAAAAAACTGGGCTTGTGACAATTGAGGTACTTTTACTGTGCTATTTATGGGGTCCGGGTTGTAAACATTCGATACCTGCTACATCTCAATCATTCTTTACATCAAATATGTTCAGAACGGGTTTCATGGAAGAAGTGGTAAGAGCGTCGAGGCCGCTGCGAGGCAAACGCTTCGTCACACTAGTTTTACTTATTTGCGCCCATGGTTAGTCATGCTTGGAATGCCAGCCGACACAATCTTCTACAAAAACAACTTGTACGTACCTACAGCTAACACGAAATACAACGAACGCCGTACAACCGCTCATCAGCATTTCCTCGTGAGGCAAAACAGACACTGCGTTGCGAAATAATATTATTCATTCGACAATAATGACGACGAATATGTATATAAAAGTTGACCCTACAAATATAATACTATCACTGTAGTATTCAACATTAGGAATAGGTAAATTTATCAGAAGGTCTTTATCAGAAAACGAAGATATACAGGGTTTGTAACAAAAACAATATAAAAATACATTTATAGTCAATTTTTGCGCCATTTAGCACGAATTACTTAAACTCGTTGTATAGCACGAAACCTCTAAACCTTTACCGTGAGCTTTCCTTGGGCGCTGTATAATTTGTCACTCAATAAATTTAATTACAAGTTAAAAAGAAATGTATTTGAGCTTAAATGGATGAATAACATAGTAATTATATAAACGATTGGCAATCTGATCAAGAATGCTTTCGGGAAAGTAAAAACTTGGAGTAAAGTAGGAATTTAAAAACATTAGATGTATTTACATCTTGTTACTATGTTTTAATTAAAAGTTAACCTGCAAACTAGCATGCAATTCACTTGCTGTTAAATAAAACTAGGTATTTAGACATTTGCAGAACTATTGAAACTGCCAATATGTTGACGGTTAAAGGCTAAGATATTTTATCAGCCCTCCCACACCCCAACCCCCAGGGTGCTTCCGGTTCCCTTACTCACGGAACGAAATGAAACAACGTAATTATTTATGAAGCGTATTCAGACAGGTACTTCCCCGCTGAAGCCAATCTAATTATATTCCTCAAAAATAGTTCCTCTAATTTACAAAAGTTTTAAGGAAACGCCCATTACTTACAAATTACTATATTGGATTCCGTACCATTTAATAAAGCGAAACTTTTTGCATCGCCTCAATGTTCGTCCATCTATCATGACATTCGCGAGATAGGCGTAAAATAAAAGGCCAATATGGCGGCGCCCATGGTTCGTATCAGCTGACCGTGTAACTTTTATATTCAGACTCTTACGTGCAAATTTAAAACGCTTCTTTTGCATGGTGGTTTCATAAAAGCACAGAATATTTTTATATTAAATTACTTAATATATTGTATAACCAGAGAGTCTATGACTACAGTTTACCAGGATAAAAGTCAACTTTGACTAAGTGGAAAAGCTTATTTTATATGAACAATGATAAGTTTGATTCCTAGTAAATATTATACTTAAATTTGAGAATATTATAATGGCTAACTTTGGCACTATAAAAAAAATTTCCATTAAAACATATATGGTTTCCGATGTAAGTATAAGTTAACTATTTTTTTAATATTACACATTATAAATACATAGTACCTATGTACGAAATTCCACCCGCAAGGGGGGTTGCGGGGGTGTTACTTCACATTTACAAACTATATATTTTATGGTATGTAAAATTTAGTCAGAATTTCTTTTTGACATAATGGAAATTATCAAAAAGTAAGTTTTAGGAAATTCCACCCTCAAAGTGCAGTGCGGGTATGTTTCTTATTTGTAAAACAATTTGCCTTAATTAATGAAAATGCTACCAAAAAAAAACATTCCACGCAGACGAAGTCGCGGGTTCAGCTGGTTAATTATAAATTTGTCAATTAAGATGTATTTGAACGTATAAATAGCTTTCAATGCGATCTTAAAGGCTCAGAAGTTAATAATTTATTTATTTATTTTACAAAATCCACAGCCCTCTTAAAACTAACATATGTGGGTGTGAGTCTGTCTATGAATATGTGTGTGTGTGTGTGTGTGTGTGTGTGTGTGTGTGCGTGTCTGGAGTCAAATACAAGCTACCTACTCACTATTTAATTTCATTAATGTTATTAATTCTTTTTTAATAAATAATAATGTGTCACTCTTTCTAGAATACCATTATTGCTCTATATCTTCCCCAAGAAAAACGTAGTGTGTGTATCAAAGTTTACAAAAACGGAACCCCTTGAAGATTTTACATCGTTTTTGAATCTAATTTATGTTACATAACAATATATTATGCACGCGGGAACCCGTTCGTTGTCCATCGACGTGACTTTATATGACCGCGATGATATTGAAAGATCAATCCATAAACTTCGTTAAAGCGAGTCATTGAGTTGTTCCGAATGATTTTCAATGATTATAGGCAAATTGTCGATTTTTGAAGTAAGTAATTCTTTTGGCGGACTATGTTTAAGTCTTACAATAACTCCTGCTGACTAAGAGCGAGAGAAAGAGTTATAATCAACGCGTCACTGTTATATTTATGTATTAGGTTTACCAACAAATTATACGCTATACTGAGTTTAAAAGAATTACAAATAAGTAAATTTATGGTGTAAATCCAATTACAGACAAACCAGCATGCGTTTTTAATTGCGGGGTTGCAAGTTTACATATAAAACAACTAAACAATGTAAATGAGAGTAGTAAATTACACTGATGTGATGTGAAAGTTACAATGGAAAAGTAAAGTTTATATCTAAATTTTGAAAATAAAAACATGAATAAAAAGCATAGGTACAATATGTGGTTTTTGCACTACTGAATTGATGCAATAATTTCTTGTAATCCAGAAGGGAGGAGTATGTTAATTCATTATGTAATACAACATTGTTGACAATAATTTATTCAGAATTATCATTATGCATATATTGTAAATGCTATTACAGTATGAATAACAAAGAAAATAGTTATATTTCATAATTAAATCTCGCCTTGATGAAATTTTCACTTCTGAAACTTTTCATGACAGAAGTGAAACTTCTTTGGCAAACTAATTTTTAAATCTTGATTATATTTATACATATGTAAAACTTTAGACTTCGGCGACTTAGAGGTAGGGGAAAAAGAAGATATGTTAGGAATTTAACTGTCATTTAAATATTAAAACTCGAAAATCAATACAAATATTTTTTTTAATATAATGTGTATTATTAAATGACGAATGGCAAATTAAAATGCACATATAATTTGTAAATATTAAAACTACCTAACCTTCAAACGAATTAGCATAAAAAACGCTGCACATCTTCGGGACGCTAATCACGCGTTTCGTCCGTAAAAATATTACGCTCATATACCTAAAGAAGTTTCACTTCAAAAAATGCTTTGTTCAAAGTAGAGTACGTAACTAGTTCTTTAGGAATTAAATTACAAAATTTTATTAATTAATTAGCTAACACTTCTATTTAATATCTATTGTGACAGCCTCGCTGGCGCAGTGGTGTGTGTAACAGCTTTACTAGCAGAGGTCCCGAGTTCCATTCCTGGTAGGGCGAATTTAGGAAATTGCATTTTTTAATTTGTCTTAAGTTTTGACTGGCGGGAGGCTTCGGCCGTAACTAATTACGACCCTAACGGCAAGGAGGTGCCAATGCGCCATTATGCTGAGGCGCCACCCATTTGGGATCTACTTCTTCACTTCTATCTTGTATCTTGCATTTTGCATCTTGTTAGTAGTTTTTCCTAAATTAATTATTATAACCGTATATAATAAAAATCGCCTCTTTTCAGACTAGCACACTTCCATCTTAGATTGTATTATCACTTACCACCAGGTGTGATCACAGTCAAGCGCTGATCTGTCAGCAATAAAAGAAGTACCGTTAACGTATCAAAAGTGTTCTCAGTGATCCCAGTAACAATTGTAAAATTTCAATTCAATCTGACGAATATTAAAGAAACTATTTTCATATTATATTTATCTTGAATAAAGTAACCCAAGAAATATCTGTAGCCTGATATTATTCATCATGATTCGATATAACATAAAAATTGTTGAGACGAAATTTTATTGATATTTATAGTAAAAGTTTTGTTGAAACCGCTCATGATTTGTCTATTACAGTTTTTTTTGTAAGAACAAAGTCTAACTAAAAACTCGAAAAACTTCTAAGTTGTTTTTAATTATTTCCATTGTATGACTTGTGATGGCTTTAAAAAGCGACTTAAGAGCTAAAGTTACGAGGGAAACTACAATAATCAGTCTGACATTCTTTTCTTTTAATTAATTGCTAATCATTGTTGTATGTAACCTGGTGACTATTTTTATATATAACATTCTATTAATAAATGTTATCGATTTTATACAAATTTGTTAATTATCTACAGTAGGAACAAATATTTATGAATTGAAATGAATGTTAGGAAAGTTATTTCATTTTTATGATATGATAAGAATACTTTCTGTATATCTGATTTTAAACGGTATCACCTAACTTTTTATATCAAAGTACCTTTTATCCATTCCATATTGTCATCGTAGCACACAAGAGCTTTTAATATTATGTGTACACGTCTTAATAAATGAAAGCAAGAGTGTATGTCCTCTATAATACCAAATGACTCGATATACCCGATGGTCGCGATATAGGATTCGATCTTGAAAGAGACGAGAGTGAAAGGTATTTTTTTTATTTTATCAAGTAGCATGGTATGCATATAAAACTCATAAACCACTGAGTTAACACAATTAAACATGTTAACATGCAAGTACGTAAACATGTTTGTTGCTAAATCTTTAATCAATAAGGAGTGCGCAGAAATAGGTTATCTATATTCTTTAAATGAGTTAATAATGGTTTAACAGGTTCAACGTATTACTTAACAGAAGTGTTTTTTTCAATGTTGACTAGTTATCGTTTAACGGCAATCTTACTAGAAGATAAGTGATGATACAATCTAAGATGAAATGGCGTTAAATTTGTTAAAGGTTATTTACCTCTTATCTGTATTTTTTTCTTGGCGACATCTTTTTGCTGGTTTTATAGAAACTACCTCCGAAGCTTCCCACTAGGCCATAGCTAGGCAAATTACGAAATAAAATTTTCTAAATTTGCCCTACCGGAAATCGAACCTCTGGTAACGCAACGAGTACTCGCACCATAGCGCCAGCGAGGCCGTGTTAGTCATTGTTAATCAATAATAATTTGAATTACATTACAATTTACATGCTGTAACAGATTCATCGCATCGCTTAATGAAAGTGGTCGTATCCTCATTATTTAGTTTTATGAGCGATAGTTTATGGTTAACCGATCGTCTTTTACAAGAAGCATCCATAGAACTTGTTTTGGAAAACTATAGGTATTGTGACAATATCTAGAGTAGTGTCCGTTTTACAGCCATTCCTTGTACCATTTAACGTACCTATAATAAAATAACGAACAGTCGCTATTTTTACCATTCATCGCGTCGAACAGCACACGGTCGTCAGCCGCGTTTCGATCCGCTAGCGTACATTGCAAGCATATAAAACGCATACGCCGAAGCCCGTGGTGTCGTCGCCATCCCTGCATCCCCGGGCAACGGCTATACCGCTCTATAAATACACAGCAGGTGTGGTGAGCGCGGGGCGGTGAGGGGCGCGCGCGGCGGGGGCATCCGCCTCTGCAGCGCTCCAAACCGTTCGCAGCGGCCAACGGACCTTAGCGACGCCATATCGATTGCCAAGGCTCCCCCTGTGGCGCGCCGTCGCTCATTGTGCTCGGGCTGGGATGCCTTCTCCGGCCGTTTCCTGCCTCTGACTTGTCAAGTTGTCTGCGATGACGCCCCTTCCCGTTCCCCATACCCCTCGCTCGACCGATGCCGGTCTCACCAGGACGTCCGCCAGCTGCTTCATGTTTCAACTACGAACGATGTAGGCACTCGATTTTTTAACGCCGTTGTTAGTAACTTTAGTGCCCAAGCCGAGAATGCTCTCGACGAAAACAAAGAAAATTTGCTTATCCATAATTATCCATATCTAAATGAATTTACATTTCTAGTACAATTAATTTCCTTTACTTTCACCATATTATACTGTGTATATTGACATGACTAAAAAAATCACAATGGCAAACATCCTTTTTACCATAAAACTTATAGTATGATCTAAAACTATTGTAACACTGTTGAAATTAATTAACATCATTGCTTTCTAAATCAGGATTTTGATTTGACAAAACTCATTTAAAATGGGGAAATAGACGATTAGAAAATATTCTATAACAAACCTACCTACCTATTAACTTACTTAAATTGATGATTGATGACTGATGATGATAATTCCTACCAAATTCGAATAGATCACTAGAATAATTTTGTGTTACCCATGCATTACTATTGGACAATAATAAACATATTATCTCCTGCTCTTATCTGTTTTTTGTTATAACAATTTTGTGTGCGTCTACTGTTCCCTTGCCGAAGAAAATCAATTGAAAATCCCCTCTGGCGTCTATAGGTTCTGGCAGACAGGAGAAATAGGCCAACTTTCGACAAAATCAAAGCGTGTTTTACGTTATCAGACTAGCCTGACGAGCTAGCTGAAACCGTCGCATTCTATAATGTGCAAATCATAGAAGTTGGTTTCAACTTTTTTATCACTCTAGTTTATAAAAAACATATGTGTAGTATATTATTATGTATACTAATTTCTCCATCCACATTTAAACCATTTATGTGATTGTGATGAAACTGTACACTTGTGTATCTTTTACATAGTGACAGAGTGAGGTAGACAAAAACTTGAGATCCTATAAAGAAATTTGATTACACTTAAGTCGATTGTAGACATGGTGTTCCAAGCGGTAATTTCATCGTCGGTAATAGCAAAAATTAATATAGACTGTATCAGTTTTAAGGGTAACAAGAATTCTGACGAAATCCGTATAAGTAATAGATAGGATGGAATGTTGAGTTCAAAAGCTGAAACAATGTCAAATGCGTATCAATTCAATAGAAAAACTATACGTATTATAAAATATATATATAGTAAACATAGTGTTATAGATCCCGGACGTAGTCACTAATTCATAATTGGACTGGCTCGAACGGGTAGTTAGAGAACCGAAAGACGGTGAGGATCAAAAAGGCAGCAAAAATATCTGAGTTCTTTAACCCGGTAAAATCCTGTGTATAGTTGCACTTGTTTCTTAAATATCTCACGTAAGGTGCTGCAAACAACTGCAAAAATTGGAAAATAATAAATTTGACACGCAGTCTATTCTCAAAACGCAAGTGTTTTTTTTTATTGCTGACAAGTTAGCGCTTGACTGTTATTTCACCTTATGGTAAGTGATACAGTCTAAGACGGAAGTGCGCTAATCTGGTAAGAGGTATACTCTTAAGGTTTCTACACAGCATCGTACCGGAACACAAATGTCTTTGTTTGGCGGTACGTCTTTGCTGGTGGGGTAGTAATTAGCCGCGACCGAAGCCTTCCGCCAGCTCACAGAAAAGTTAGAATATACAATTTTCTAAATTCGCCATACCGGGGATCGAACGCGGGACCTTTGCCAGCAAAGCGAGTACTCGCACCACTGCGCCAGGGAGGCCGTCATAATCCCATTAATTCATTATTATAGTTCCCGTGTTCCTGTTAATTCATTAGTAAAAGTGATGATTTAGAGTAAAATCATAGAATTTGATATAATATAAATCTCTATCCACAACCCTTGGTCTCAATAGTGCTACTGTAATATAAAAAATTAAAGTTAGAAAATAATTTCGCTAACAGGAGCCCCGTGTTCAGTCCGCAATCCCCCCCCCCCCTTTGCTCAATTTCCGGTTTTTTTTACAAGTTTTTTAGGGATAGTTACTACGTTACTGAAAACATCCAAAACTGATATGCCATTTCGTTCATTACTTTGTCTAGAACCTATGAATATGATATAGTTTTTAAATAAATCATTAGTTAATTATTTACCTTTTACCAAGTTAGCTTTACCATCTTAGGTTTTATCATTTGGGTGAGATTTAATCATACTAATCAGCATAGTACCAAAACGCATAGTAATTATTCACAAAAATCGTATTACTTTTACAACACGATCAAAATAGAATATAATAATTTCCTTTAGGATTCATTGTATTAAAATCTCAGGATTTTATTATATATATTAACAGTTTCAAGTCATGTTAGTTAAAAATAATTACACCTTCCAAAACCCATGACGAATCCATGAAAATGTGTTCTTTTTTTTATGAAGGCCTCAAGCATCATTCACAAAAAAAATGCTTCATACTTATTCTAGCCCTTACAGCAATTATTGTTAATGTATTAAAATTCGTTTATAATAGCGCATTTTAGCAGTGAATTTTAATATTCTTTTATTATTGTAATTTAAAGCATGAAGTAAAAGATACCAATGACAGCAATAACTTCCTCTTGTGAACGATTCGTTTTTTTGTCGACAATCTACTGATAATGTCCTTGTAGTAACTTTAATACAGTTAAAGTGCTTATTGCTAGAATATTGTAAAACTGGACAGAAGTCCGAAAATTGCATAATGCCGAATAATTTTCTATCAAAATAATTATAAATTCAGATTCTGACGGTGTATATAATATATAGAACCCCTAAAAGTAAACTCGTTTACGCTTTTTTCAATTCCTGCTGCTAGTTCAGTCTCCTTATATACGCTTATATTTTATTCGTATTTTGAATTGTTAATAAAATACTTTTTATATAAACTTGTAATGACTGATAAATTTTCTCCCAAATATTAGTTTATTAATTTAATTAAATCATTACTGTACAACGCCATCAAATGAAAGCTCATGTAAAAGGTTTTGTGTAATGAGTTTGACAAGCTCGTGCTAGATGGCGTAAGAATTGATTTGTTTTTTTAATACTACTTGTTAATAGACCGGCAAATGTTTCAGGTATCATACTTGAAGCTATGTGATAAATAAGAAGATAATGACTTACTAATTAAATCATAGGGTCCAGCTACGTTTCGGTAAACCGTAATCGAGCATACTTGATAGCCGTATAGAATAATGGTTTTTCAATTTTTTTCAGCTTTAATCGAATAATGTACGTTGCATTGTGTAAAGTAGCAGCCCATTAACGTCCCACTGTTGGGCATAGGCCTCCTCACTCATAGGACAGAGGGTTTTTAGAGCATAGACCCACCACACTGTTCCACTGAGGGTTGACAGGCATAGTACACAGGTGGACTCTCTATTCCTTCACTCTAATAGGACTCTTAATTCCGACCCGGATCTCGAACCCAGGACCTCGTGTCTATGGCCGAACATGCTAATCACTAGATCAGTGAGGCAGTTATGGAAGAAGCTTTGTGTAAGAGGCGTAAAATAATGAATATTTTCTATTTATGTCGTTGTTTAGTAAGTTTCTTACAGTAATTTAAGTTTATAAAATTTGATAACATTAAAGCCTACTACACAGTTAATACAAAAACACTTCTCTAGGAGGAGAGCTAGATTTGCCTAAGAGAGTAGTAATACTACGAGTATTATAGTAATGTTTCCTAGTAGATTAAACGGAACTACACAATCTTAACATACAAAGAAAAAAACTTACAAGACTATTTAAGACGGCAATGGGATCAAAAGTTATTTGCTGGTCCCTTCCTGAATACATGTACAACTTTTGTAATATAAGGTTTTATAATATACCCACTTTAACATAAAATAGGTTCGAGAGCACATGTGAAAAAGGTTTAATTTTGTTGCTGTTTCACACATAAAATTAAACAGTAAAATTCTTTAAATATATCTTTATAGGAGTTACTTCGAACTTTGTTCATTTATGAAAAATGTTCAAAATCGCACTGAAAAGATAATGCCTTTCGTTTACTTTAGAGCGCTATTTTTTGTAGTATCTCACTTGATTATTATATCGCTTTTTAATTCCAAGCGTCGTAACGGCGTAGTTGTTAAGTCGATAATTCTACTCAGAGTCGAATCTCGATCTAAGATTGAATAATAATGACTGTAATAGTCAATCCACAGAATAGTCATTATAATTGCAAATCTTCAAATGTTTCAAATATTGTGAACACAACGGTTTACTACTTTTAATTTTATTTCAAGTAAATAGAGTTATTTTTATTGCTTAGAAATTAGTACTTGATGGTAAATTATAGTTTGTGTAACACATAAAATTCAATTTTCATAAATTACCATTCCCGGGAATAAAACTTGGGATAAAGAGAGAAAAATGTTATAAATGCGCAATGGTATCATATAATTTTATTAGAAGACTTGCCGGATTTGATTATGTTACCAGTGTTTAAGGATTTTTTTAATATATTGCATTTAATTAGGCTTCGACTGTTATAAAGCTTCAGTCTTAGGGAAACCTTAATATTTATCACCTGAAAATCACTCAATATTTAATTATAAGGTATAACTATAATTTTTTTGGTCCGAATTTGTGTATTTTAAGTAAAATTCGTCGAAAGCGTCTTTCATACAATTGCAAGTTTCAAGTTCTATATTGTAATCATTAACTAGAATCATAACAAAACCTCTCTGTTGTTCAGTAAAATAGTATCTTTAAATATACATTACAATTTCTACATCAATATAAAACTCTTTGTATAATAATTAGCACCGTTTCGGTGATAAGTCCAGACAAACATTCTGATATCGCCAGCTTTCGCTTTATGAATTAAATTTTTAGCCCTGAATTCAGTTTTTTTTAATATAAATAAAATTATAATCAGTTTGAACACAATGTATTCGTACATAAATAATTTATTAATTTTTAATTACTCGGTATCAGTTGAGTATAGCAGGTGGGGACAGTTAAATGGCATTGTCCTTTCCAATGAACTTCAGCTTTGGTAATAAGGTAGATTTGGGCTGAAAGATGCACTTATGCTATCATGGCTTTATAAACCAATTTAGATAAAAACATTTGCGTATCTAATTTTTGTATTGTCATTCATTAATATTAACAAAAACCAAACCTAAAAATTCTTGAATAAAGTTTACTTTAGCACTATAATCCTTAGAATATATTTTGTTTTCCTTATATAGCATTTGTATAATATTACGATAGTAATCATCATACTTGAAACGGTAGAACTTTTCCTTAGCGCCTTGATTTGGGAAGAACCCACATTAACTCGGCCTACCTTCTACAAATTTCAATGAAAACAAAATTCCTAGCTTATTTGAAATTCACGTCATTCAGTATAACACGATTTTTCAATGAGCAAGATATTTCTGGTTATCATAACTTGTTCACGAATTACTTATGTTATAAGCCTAGTAAAATGATTCACAAGTTTACTCGTCCTTCAGATGTAAGGACAACAATTCGTTTGCCTTAAAATCGGTAACATTTTTGTGATGAGGAATGCCTCGGCGGAGGTCGCCTGCTGCGTCGGCTCCCCTAACCGCGCTCGGCCTCAAGGAGGATGAAAAACATAGGAGCATCACGTCGGTCGTCGGACCCTCCGCGCCCGTCCCGCAGCCCACGCGCCCTCACCGACCGCCAGCCGCCACGGACGCTTGTCGCTCGCCACTCGCCTGCCAGCCGGCCGCCTGCCGCCTGCCGCCTCATTCTGCCGGCGACGTTCTCGCGCTCCGCACACGCGGCCGTGGTTGCGTCTCGCTCCTCGTCGGTGCCCGACACCGCGCGCCCCGCCGCCCGCGTCCCGCGCCTCACCCTCCGCCGCCGCGGACCCTTGTCTCGGAACGTTTAACCGACATCGAGCATTGTTTTGTTGCAGCGGAGTATGCTACAACAAATGTCCTCGCCGCAGAGCGCGCAACTCGGCGAGGTCGCGGCTCTCGTGCGCCCCCTCGAAGGCCGCCTGTGCGGCGACGCATCCTCGGAGGCCTCCTCCGATGCTGCGGAAGATTTTGAATTGCCGCAGTGCAAGATAAAGAGAAACTACAACTGTACGAAGTGCACGTTCTACACGCAGAACCCGCGCGCTTATCTCGTACACACGCGCGACGTTCACTTCGAAAGACTTAAGATTTACGATTGTCCGCACTGTATTTACGCTTCCCGGCATCAGCAGAAGCTCACGAGACATGTGAAGATGGTCCACGAGGCGTCGTCCGCTAAGGAAGCTGCGACGTTACCGCCCGCTGTTGAAATTTTTGAACCGGTAGAGAGAATGGAGGAATTGCTCGAGGAGGTCGAGGAGAGCGACGACGTATCGATGGACATCGACGACTGCAACGAAGAGTCACTCGAGCGCACGTTCGAATCGGAGTCCGCGATCGACCCCTCGCTGGAACAGACGGGAGAAAAAAATAATTTTTTCCCTTGCAGCAAATGCAACTACGTAACCCATATAAGAGCGAGATATACAAAACATGTGAAGTATCATTCCATGCCAATGATTAAATGCACTATGTGTGATTTTCGCACCCCATACAAGTGGAATTTGGATCGACATATGAAAAATCACGGCGGCAATGGAAGTTTTCATTGCTCCATGTGCAATTTTACGGCAGATATAAGACAGAGTTTGACGGTGCACGAAATGAATCATCACACGCCCCCCGTGGGCCAAACGGGCATCAACAGACGTCGCAATCGTGTAGGCGCTAGCGACCTGCCCGTCGGTGCCGGCCCTATGGACTCAAACGCGCTTATTTTAAAAGAAGAGGAAGGAAGCGCGGATTCGCAATCTTCGCACTCTGCATCGGTGAGTTGGACACATCGGTGCGTGAGGCCGCGCCTAGGGGCCGCAGTGGTGGGTGACGTCACGTCTTATCACGCCGGCTAAACCAAGTGACTACACTGCACTCTACTCGGCCCCTCGCGCGCTCTTACATCATGTCTATACGTACATACATAAACATACCTATATAGCTATGCATGTTATTCACGTATCGTTTGCATTACCGATTACGTGCATGATTGTCACTGTCCTCACATGGAATAGTGTAACGCAATTAATTAAAGTACCTTCTAATTACCATTAAATTATATGTCAACTTTATACTTCTAATGTGGCCGCCAGTTACTATACCCCTTTGGTGGGTTGGTTTCGATTTTATCCATAGCACCACAATTAAATGAACATTCATTACCATTTATTATTGATAACAGTACAGGCAAATTAACCACAAACGTAAACAACATCTGTTCTATGTTGTATAATAGCTTCAAGGGTTCTTAGTATTCTTATCCTACCGTTCAGATTATTGTATCTTCGTTAATTTCAACAGTTAAATAGAATAGTATTGTTGTTAATTGTACTAAGATAAATATTCCTATTAGTCAAGATTGGGCGACTTCTTAGTATTTTCAATGCATATGTAGGAATCACGTTTGGAGCCTGTGGTACTTTGGTATTGTAGTGCCATCTAATTAGGTTAAGAAATCCCAATATTATCAATATTCAGCTACTTTATCATTGTCTCTATAGTTGACCTAAGACGTCATAACATTGTAGCTAAACTAAGGTAATTATATTTCTAAAAAGAAAGCAATACAAAAGTATTTCATTAACGATTGTCAATTTCAACAAGATTATATAGAGATTTTAAAGTAAAAGTAGAATTGAAAAGAGGAATTTTCCTATATTGTATTGAAAATCTTTGACTTATATATTGTAAGCATATCCTGGTTTTAACGTCGCGTAAATATGTAAAGACAAAGGCCGTTCTACAAAAACTGTATAAGATTACATTGTTGTTACATTATCGTTTACGTAAAAAAGATGTGACTATGTAAAAGTAAAAATGCGCAAAAAATATAGTTCCTTTTTTATATAATACATAAATATACAATAGCTGACAAATGACCCGTTGATTTATTCGTTAACTTATGAGGTCCCGAGATCGAGTCCTAAGTTTATGTTTTTGACACTGAGTATTTCTATACATATGTATATGTATATATAAACAATCGGGATTCGGATGGATTACAAGCACGTAAAATTGTCTGTCCTTCGCCTGATCTCTTTTAGGTCGTGTTTAGCCGTAGCCGGATCATAATCCGATTGAGATACGGCTATACATAGTATACTACGTACAGATTAGCGTCTAATTGAGATATCACGTGATGATAAGTGATAGTATAGTCTAGTATAGTGTTGGACAAATCAGTTACCTCTTAATGGTTTTTACCGAGCATCGTACTACAACACATTTCTTTGGCTCGATAGAATGTTTTTGTAGTAGGGTGATGCCACTTATATAATTTAATACAGAATTTTCTAAATTACCCCCATGGGAATTCAAACCCACAGGATTTGCTAGCGAAACGAGTCGTGGCGCTCATAATTCCTTTTGAAGACTTTGCTTGAAGAAGTATACGAGCCAATCTTTTTAGTCTAAAGTCTCATAGCATAAAAATAATTTCAGTAAATATTACTAATAAATAATGCAAACATAAATATAGCATTAATTAATGATGTTTAGGTTTAAGGTGGATACCCTATTTAACAGTATTTTTAATTTATGATACTATCATAAATATTTTATTTCTATAAAATGTTATATTATCTATTTAGTTCAATATATTAATAAAATCAATAAAAGATTGTTATTACACATATCCATAAATTTATACAGTATTAATACTATCGAAAGACCTTAACATTTTCTAACTTTAAATGATTCAATTTATATTATAATTGATCAATTTGCAAATGTAGTTATTTTATTTAAAAAAATCTATTTTCAGGAAATGGGTCTACAATATATGGACAAAGACGCAATAGGCTGCAATAGTGACTCCAATGAAGCCTCCACATCAGATATTGTAAAATCTGAGACTACACAAATAACAAGGGATGCCGAAAATGATGAAACGTTATCATCAAAAGAAGCTAAGAGCTATAAACAAAGTAAAAAAGTTCCACGTCCTATTCCGCAACTTATCCCCTTGAACGCTTCAACCCCTAACCAAAAAAATCCTGGCGAACCACCAGCGAAGAAATTCAAAGAATCACCAACATCACAAACCAATGACAATCAAAAGATGGAAAATTTGACCATTGACATAACATTGACACCCGTAAATAATTTAGTGACTAAAGATACGTCGATTCGTAAAAAGAATGAATCCTTTTTCGATCGATTAAAAGAAAGATTACTAACTGAAACTGGCGGAGAAGGTACTCTCGTATGCAAAAATTGTGGGTTTGAAAGTAAATGTTTATCAGAGCATTCAGTTCATGAAAAAAATTGTACAACGCTAACAAATCGAATTCCAGCGAATGCACTTCACTCTAGTCTGGGATCGACACGGTGTCAACATTGCAGGCATCGATGTAAATCGAGCGCTGATTTATATCTCCATATGCAGACGTGTAGAAAAAAGGACAACTTAACTGAAAATACATTAGAAAATCACAACAATGATAGTACTGGTACTGTAACAAGTACACAGGAAAAAGATGTAGAGCCACATCCAATGGAAAATGTTGTTTTTGTTTGGAACAACATAAGTCATAGCAGCAATAAGTTTGAAACTCCATTAGATATAAATATTAATGACGATTCCACGTTACCAGAACAAATAAGAGGTTTTGAGTTAGACGTGGTAGACGACAATGAAACGATGAATTTATCGCCAAGCCAAGCGATGGGTAAAAAGGTTTTCAAGTGTCCACATTGTTTATTTTGGGCTGCCACTGCTTCAAGATTCCACGTCCATATAGTTGGTCATCTAAACAAAAAGCCATTTGAGTGTTCCTTGTGTAAATACAAGTCAAATTGGCGCTGGGATATAACAAAACATATTAAGTTAAAATCTGCTCGAGATCCAGAACATGCAGACGCAAAGGTTCTAATGACAGATGAGACAGGAAGACGAAACTACAGTAAATACAATAAATTTTTAGCAATGCCAATCATGAATGAAAATGGTGAAAATGAATTTCATTACATTGACCAAAATGCAGCTGCTGATACAGCACTAGAAGAAGAATCATTCAACGATGTAGGCGAGAGTAACAATGTCTCTACGGAATTGCAACCGCTTAATCTACATTCACAATCGAATGACATAGATAGTAGATTACAAGATTTGAAAAAACCAAGGAAGACGATGTGGAAGTGTAAAAAATGTAATTATAAGTAAGTATGCTGCTGCCTTTTTGTAGTACAGGTCCATTTATTTCACTATAGTTACAGATCATTTACATGTTAGGGGTGTACCTTGATTTATTAACGTTTGTTTGTTTATTTTTAGAGACGTTTCGAAAGAAGCATTAATCGAACATGTGCGAGAACATTCTAAACCCGATACTGAGGTTTCAGAAGAGATTAAAACTTCAAATAACCCGAATAAAAAACCTGATAATATGCCTGATCCTGCGGATCTAGCTTATCGATGTGGACACTGCAATCAACTGTCGAATTGGAAACATGTTATACAGGTTAGTATTGATTTTTCTTTTAACGTATTAAAATGAAAAAGATATGTAGCAATTTTATAGTCTCTGTTAAAGTGTGTTGGTTTTCTTTGAATTATATTTATTATTTTACTTTGTACAGTTACAAAATAATTCGTATGAAAGAAACCTTAAAACAACAGTCTTTGTAACAGTGTTGTCTGTTGTTTATAAGTTCAAATAAACATGTATATTAAATTATTATTAATCTTTTCAGAGACATTGCCGGTTGAAACACGACGGTGTTATCAAGGTTATAACAACTGTGAAGCCAAGAATAGAAATGCCAGTAGTAAATGAATATACCAGTGATATGTGTACAAAGTGTCCATTTAAGGCCAGCGATAAAAATGTGCTCCTGGCACACCTACAGCAACACCAACCCTCCGCACAGTCAATATTCAAGTGCTATTTTTGTCCTTTCTTTGTTAAGGATGAGCACGAATTAATACAACACCTCGTTCTACATGGTATATCGGATCCAGAAGATTACATCGCTAAAGCAATGGGATGCAAATCTCCTCTGCCAGAACAAGCTGGAAATATCTTAAATGCCTGCATAACGAAACGACATAGATGCACAGAATGCCCGTATGAAACCAATAGTAAATCTCAATATATGTACCATGAACAGTTCCATCGTCTGCCGGCAGACACTCCATACAAGTGTCCAGAATGTAATTATAGTGTGTCTAAAAGACACTTACTTCATCAACATATGCGAGTTCACGGGATTCTTGCTAAAAAGAGTGATTTAGAGGCAGAATTGGAAGCAATCTCCTCAAATTCTAATCAAACTGATGCGAAATCCGAATGTTCCGTTAATCTGGATGAAATACCTTTCGTTTGGGTATCGGCGAAAAATGAATTCCATAAAATGTACAAATGTCGTTATTGTTCTTATGTTAATTCCCAAAAATGCAAAATACCTAACCATGAAAAGATTCATTGCATTATATTTGAGAATAGTGACATTACAATCTATAAATGCTTAGAATGTAAATTCACCTGTGACAATAAGGCACGATTATCAGAACATTCAAAAACTCACGGCGAAATATACGGTCGTATTTATTGTCCCGTAGAAATGGATGTGCCCGATGAAGAACAGATAGCAAAGTTACGCAAAGTAATTGATAGGGAGAAGCTAAACGCATTTGACGAATTACCAAAAGAAGAGGAACATCATATGGAAAACAAAGAAACAAAAACTTTGTACTATTGTCACAAATGCCCAGCAAGATTTTTCGCTGACAGTGAACTGAAAATCCATGACAAGTTTCATGATCTAACATTTTCAAACAAATGCAAAAGTTGCGAGTTTTCGGTTCCTCAAGATAACGACTTGAATGCACATATTTTCGTACACACAGACGAATACAACACTAAAACAAAAATGCTAAAGTTTATTCATAAAAGTGATTCGGTACATAAAGAACCGAAATTGCAACTAGTACACTGTTCTTTAACTTCGGAGATTACATGGATAGTCGCAAACCCAGGTAAAAACTTCAATACTAGTGAAACTAATAGTAAAAAGAACACCGACGGCAAACATACGCCAAAACAATACTTTTGTAAAGAATGTCCGGCAAAATTCTTTAAAACCTCTGCTCTAAATTATCATATGGGATTACATGGAGGAGATGGGGATCACAAATGCAAGAAATGTAGCTATGCAGTAAAAAATGTTGGAAATCTAGCAAAACATGAACTTCTGCATGAGCACGAGACAAAAGCGTCGTGTGATTATGAATCGGGTGAAGACATGGATTATAAAAATATTCCCTTGTCAGGTACAGACTTATTTCAGAGAAAGACAGAGGCTCAAAAACGAGTGCTTACAGATAAGGATAAACTTGTTAAGCCAAACGATCATTTTCCACCCGTGTTGCAAGCGGATCCGCAGTTTGGATATTTAATGCATGGAAATCCAGAATTTATTTACCCTACATACCTGAAAAACGGACGTCAAAAAGAAAAACGTTATAAATGCCACAAGTGCCCCTCAGCATTCGAGAAACGGGAACAATACAAGATACATCTGTCACTCCATGGTTCAAAACAAAGATATAAGTGCGAACTGTGTGATTATTCTGTAAAATATTACGCTAATTACGTTCAGCATATGAGAAAACATCAAATGAACGACGAAGCGCAAGCAGAGAGGAAAAAGGGAATTAATGGATACACGGGATTGGAATCTGAAAATTTAGACGTTAAACCCGACGATAGCGGTGATAATATTAAACTAGCGATAAAAACTATGCCAAAAAGACCTGTGAAAAGTGACTTCCTTCAATTTTCCATCAGCGATCAACAGACGCTACGCTTATTACAACGTAGACGTTCAATAAATACTTCTGGTAAGGATACGAGCGCAACTGACGTATCACCGACGAAGGATCGTAAGCAACACATGTGTTTACTCTGCCCCTACATAAATCAGCGTCAAGATGCTCTGAGCAATCATTACAGGCGACACGATGACACTGACGTAGTCAATGGTGGCAGTCATAAATGTAACTATTGCGACTTAGTTGTAATACAATCTCATTTCCTGCGAGAACACCTGAAGACACATTTTAATTATCAAAAGCTACATACACCCGAATGTTTTGTCGCTAACGAAAATGTAAGTTTCACGATAACTAGATTGGATGAGAGTGATTATTCAGATGATCTCAAATTAGATTTCGAGAATAAAAGCGAGTTATCGAATAAGAAAAAAATTTTTGTAAAAATAAAAACGGGTGAATTATTTGTGGATTAGTTACACTTTTAGTTTTAGGATAATTACTAGTATACATTATTTTTAAGAGATTTATAGTTGTAGGCTAAAATATCAGATCCACAGGAGCCAAAAAAGAAATCTGTTGATATTCACCAAAGTAAACTTGCCATATTAGGTTATAGAATTTCGGCTGGTTTGAGATTTTCGCATTAGAATGGATCATATAATATGATTGGTAAGTAATAGTTAAATGGCCAGTATAGAACAATATTCAAATGTTGAATTTATTATTTGTCATACCAATGTGCCTAAATCGTTCCCATTAAAAAGATAATTAAAAAAGAAAAACTCAAAATGAAAAGTAGAATTGATCATGATGCTATATGATGTTGTCTATATTTACTTCTAATATTAGTAAAGATATTATGCTTTTATTAGGCACGTAAATTATGTCTACAAATTACTTGTGTTATTTATCAGAGTTGGAGATTTTTGAAGATCCATAATATAATTAATGTTGCATTTAACACAACTTTTCGAAATTGATAGTTTAAATTACTATGTTATTAATTTACATTTACATCAAACAACAATGGAACCACCAGGTTGACTTTTATCAATTCCCATTTGATTTAGTTTTTTCATATTAAATTTATGTATCCTTATTTTAAGTTAATCGTGATTTTAACAAGTTATTATATTGCTTTAAAGCATGTGTATACAAATTCAAGTTTTTACTATTTTATAACATGTATCGATTAGCTGATAATATTTTAGTCATTCTAATACAGTATATTACGCACCTTGGGTCGAAAGTATGACATTGCCCACTGCCGGAGAATTGTCAAAGTTGTAAAGTGCGCGCACCGACATTTATTTTGATATATAAAAAGAGTGTCGTAAATTTGAAGCATGCGCACTAAAATTTATATTAAGGTTAACCATAAATATTTTGATATTTAAACTTATAGTTTGCTATGCGCCGAAAATTTGTAGCATGTACATTAAATTACGCCGTTATTAAATTGGGAGGCAATGTGGCACTTTCGTCACTCAAAATAGTGCCGAAAGTGCGAACTTTTGATACAGGTATAATAAAAATTAGTTTATATTTCTTGTAAAATGTAGTAAACATTTAAAAACACCAGATTTTAAATAACTAATACAGAAAGGAATCTATAAAAATAAAAATAGACATTTTGATGGTCTTTGTATGTGTATGGCTTGTATATAAATTGGGTTGATATAATGATTATTGTGTGATATATCAGTTTAATATCCTTACAATTATATAAATATAAAGTTATACTTGATTTTTAGTATAATGTTGGTTTGCAAATTCAGTTATCATACACAGACAATAAATGTTCCATCAATGTAAAACGTTTAATTCCAAAATAGGCAATACTGATATGATTATTTATTGTAAACAAGTTTATCCAAAAAGTATATATATGTGTATTAAATTGTAGATAAGAGAATTAAATACTGTCATATATTAAGTATTAATATGCCCTTAAAGGGTACATTCCTGTTGTTGTGAATAAACAAAATGAATAAATATATAACAATGTGATAAAATATTGTAGTTTTAAATCTCCTAAATCATTTTCATAATATATTAAAACTTGAACCAAAATGATAAAGGTGACAATTATGAGGAAACCAATATACAAAATATTTTGTAAATCTCTTCAAATCTAATGCAACTTTGTTGAGGAATCTAATATCTACAAATATTTGATTATGCTACAAAATTGTATTTTGAATCAGAGCAACAATGAAAAATTATGACTAAATTCCTGTCAATTTTTTTTATTTCTTTGGATTACTGTGGTTCCAAGTAATGATGTGAAACAGTTTCACAAACCTGATAAAATATTTCTTGTAGAAACCAATTTCAATTTTGATTCATAACCAGATTATTATCACAAAATAAGTTTTTAATCATATATAACATGAACTTCACTAATGTTTTACCCTAAATCTAATTTTACCATAGGTGGCTTTTCCAGCTTTCAACACATTATAGTTTTTCAAAAGATCTTTAACAGTGATTTTTATTATTTTATGAAAAATCATGAGTAAGCATGATGTACCACAATAATTGGTAAGGAGGATAATGACAATGAATGCTGAAAATTGTAATCAGTTCACATCATTTGTTAAAAGATTCATAATTTTTCAAGGCATGTGGCATGAAATAAAAATTAAGAACTTAAAGCAAGTCAATTTATTTCATTTGTTTTTAAAATTTTAACTATGATTTCCTTAGGTACTAACATATCACTCACAATCATAGCTGAAAGGTCAATGCAAATAAAATGGGTATACTAGTACAGTAAAAATGCAGAATATTTTATTTGATACACCAATGTACCATACCATAAAAGATACACTATTTTAGACTAAAATAATTAAAAGCAGTCTTAACAGAACTTCCAGCGGTTACCACATTCATTGCAAAGAACGAAAGTGGTCATTGGTTCATCAGAACTTCTTGTTTGAAGTTGATTGTAAGTGCAATTCTTTTTCTTGCATTTTCCACATTTCAACATTTCTGTTTTAGTACCCTGTACAGTAGCCAACTGTGCATCATCAATAGCTTCTTTAATGAATTTCTCTCGTAGCTTTTTCATTTCATCACTTGCCATTTCCTCTGGGGTCATTTTAGCCAGTCGAGATGCAGAGATTACACCGTTCAAGAAATTTGTTCGCAATGTTGGATTTTTCGGATCCCTAAGGTTTGCAACTCTTGATCTTACCCTATTTTTGTACCTCATATCTGTGTTCTTAAACTCCAAATAAATACATTCTTCTAATTCTTCTGCCAGTTCTTCAGGAGATCCACAAGCATTAGGGGCCTCACCATCAGTTTTTAGTGCTTGTGTGAGAAGCTCCCTACATTTCAGCCGCACAGCATCAGTTGTATTTGACTGAGGAGGAAACGAAGCTGGCAGCTTTTTATCTTTTTCCTTTTCATCTCTTCGTTCTTTGTCTTTGCTGGAATCTTTTTTTGATTTTGATGAGCCGCTTGACTCCTTAGACGGTGTAGCAGGGGCCGATAGGAACTTTTTCCAATTTTTTATCAAAGTTTTACATAAAGAGATGACTTCTTCATCCTTGCTTGATTTGCGTAAAGCGTTCACTGTCATACCTATTCTTGTTTTAGTGAGAACATCCAAATTAATAGCCATAGTCTGAAGAGCCTTAAGTAGTTCCAATGCTTCTTCTTGACCCTAAAAAATATGAAATTTATCAGAATTTATAGGTTTGAAAGTCACATTTTTTTGGCGCCTGAAAAATCGCAAATCATGAATAAATAATCCAACAAAAGTAAAATAGCTATCGAATTCAGCATTCGCTTTATCACTTTTATAAATTATAAGTGACAGCGTTTCATATATAAACAAGTAGCATAAATAAACGTTTAAATCGCTTTGAGCATTGTCGGTATATTAAGCTAGAAATACTCTCACCGTGCCATCATCTGATGTCATTTTAGTTAATTTCTTTTGTATTTTCATAACATCCTCTTCAACGCTCATTTTCGGATATACAATACAAAAAGTAACTTCCCGCCTAATGTAGCAAACAATTTACGAAAAATATTGGTAAATCGACCACCATACCACACAAACATAGACTAAAGAATTTATGATTTTGACATATTGTTTATTATTATAGGGTTGTTCTCAAAGGCGATTCAAAAAAATTATTTCAATCTAAAATAATTTGAACTTTATAATTCAAAAGAAATAAAAGTTATGTTTATTTTATTAGTATATATACTTACAAAATCTAAATAATGTGAAAATAATGAAAGTACGAAAATAAGAAATTGGTTTAAAGATTATAAAAATGGGATATTAACATTATACTTGTCAATTAATTCCGCCTTAATTTCGCTATTTATGATTTAAAGATTCTTATTTAAAAAAAAGTTGTTACCTACTGATACAATACGAAATAATTTCAGCATAACAGTGCAGACAAATATAATTAGACAGACAGACAACCATTATAGAATGATGACATTTTAAAATTTATATTAACATCATTTTTCCATTAAAAAAAGTGTCGTCGTGTTTTTTCACTAGAGTCGTCTGAAATGGCAGGGCCAGTTTGAATTTATTAAGTGCAGTTATTGATCTGTGTGAACCATAGATTATACCTAAATATTGGTAATTGAGAATAAATGTCTTAAGTGTACTATTAAACTTGTCGCAATAAAAAGAAAAAAATACGAAATTTATTGAATTTTATAAGAAACATTCGTGTTTTAATTTTAATATTATAATATGTATATACAACAATAATGACAGTAAGTAATAAAGTCAGTGCCCTTAAACCTAAATTGTTACGACGATTGTAAAGATAAGTACCGTTAGATGGCGCTGTTATCAAGATTAAAATTAGGTAGTTACCATTGCCGTGGAAATATGAGGAAATGCGTTATTTTTCGGAGGCAATTATCAAATGGAACCATTATTGAATCTACTACAATACAAAAAAAATCACTGTAATCGATCCAGCTCTGAAGAGTTCAGTTAAATAAATACCCACACACCGAATAGTTATGTATACATATTGTTTAAAAATCTCTCAGAGTCTCCCAGTCTCTCTACACACCGAGTTTAGCGCTCTTGCAAGGCTTCAATCTCAAGAAAATTGTCTTGATGCTGCAAAAAGCTCTCCATGGCATCCATCACCTCGTTCTCGTCTTCGTACCTGTTTCCCCTGTTCGTACATGTTAAGTATTCTTTCAATCTGGGGAACAAATAAAAATCGTTATGTCTGGTTAATAAGGAGGGTGGTCAACCAATTCGAAGCCAGCTTGCTGAATGGCAGCCATCGGGACTGCCGACCAGTGCGCGTTGTCGTGATGAAACAGCACGACCATTCGAGGTTTCCTTCTCCTTTTCTCTTTGATGGTATTCCTTGGGAATTAACTGCATAATATTGGCGTGTAATAGTGGTTCCACGTTTCAGGTAATCAATCAACAATTTCCCGTCTGAGTCCAAAATTATTGAGGCCATAACCATGCCAGCCGATGCCGATTTAGATTTTAATTACATTATATATTGTTACATATATTATTAAAAATCTAAATTTAAGTTTAGGGTGTATTTATAACTCGAATATTTATAAATACCACTTAACGTAAAGTATTTATTCAAAGACTAATTTCACGAAATGGGCGTTTTGCATGTCCAGCCATATCTCCATATTTAACAATACCAGACTTTTTTGTTATGGGGTTTTATTGTAATTAAATTTTATTTTATATCTCAGTATTTTCCGATAGTATCCCATTTACCATCATCTAGTTTCGGGCCCCTGGCCAGCCACCCGGACCCTTCCGGATCTGTTTGACCCAGTCATCACTTATCATCAGGTTAGATCACAGTCAAGTGCTGATCTATCACAATCATTGTCGAGCATGTAAGGAACATTTAACTTGATATTTAAGTATGAAATATTGATTGTCATATACCGATTGAGACATTTTTAATGGGGTAGAATAAATACCTAGATAGTAGCAGTTAATAAAAGTTATTACCCGTATCCAAGTTGCATATGCATATGCGTTAGAAAATATTCATTTACCCACTATGAAATGACTTCGTACATTTTCCTCAACGGGAAAACCTATAAAACTTCAATATAAAAATTTACAACTAGTAATTTCTTGTATATTTTTTACACATTTTCCTCATGATAGAAGTAATGTAGTGTATAAGTAAATAAAAATAACATATTTTTTTGAAACAATAAATATTTAATAGAATCAGATTAATACAGATTCCCTTGTGATATATAACAAAGTTCTTGTTATTATTTAAAAATTTATTTACAATTAAAATTCATTGCTAAACAATGGCATTTTTTCAATTGGTTTAACATAACTTAAGCGGTTGGGTTGTCAAGAGATATGGAATGAAAAGAAGTGAAATAAGTCTTTCTTTAATTAATATTTCGTCACATTTTGTGAATAATAAAAACATCGCTTTCTCATTACGATACTACTAATGAGAGTGTTTTTCCCAGATGACTGACTATATTGACACAGTTAAGGGTTTACAATTAGGCTTACATAAACCGATAGTATGTGTTTGAATATTGGCCTTAATTTGTAACCGCTTTTTTTAATTTGTTGATTAATTTAGTTTTCTGTAAGGTAAGGCTATTAACGTTCCACTTTAGGGCACAGATTTCCTAACACATAGGATAGAGAGTATGAAACGCACCACTTTGCTTTACTGCGGGTTGACAGGCTTGTTTTAGTTTCCTATATCAACTGAAATTTTCAGATACATTTTAAAAAAATACTATTACCCAGGTTCGATTACTGCTGACTGGTTAGCGCTAGACTGTAAGCCTAGACACACATTATAGTAAGTGATGATACAATCTAAGATGGAAGCGCGTTAATATAGTAACAGGCAATTTACCTCTTATAGTTTCTACACAGCATCGCACCGGAACACATATATCTCCTCCACCACCTCCACCAGTCAACTCAAAGCAAAATATACAATTTCCTAAATCCGCCCTAACGGGCATCGAGTCCGGGACTTCTCCTAGCAAAGCGCGTTAAACCGGCAGGGAGACTTGAAAAGCGAGTCACTGTTTACAATTTTTTTAAGAAAAAGAAATAGCCAATGATGCCTATTAAGATAGACATCGACTTTAAAAAAAAAATCCATTGGTAGGTTTTGGTCCCTAACCCGCTTGCCATCAGACAAACCATTTATTACATATCCCACAATATGCGTTATACTATCAAAGAATTAATTACATGGATGCATTTTTATTTTTTGGACATATGTGGGGGTCAATAGAAGCTTTAGCCCAAGTTTGTGGGGTTGCCGCCCATGTCTCCCGGCCGCCATCTTGGAAAAAGGGGCGCAAACACTTTTTTCGCGATATCTCGAAAACTATGCGTCATACAGAAAATTCGTCAAGACATAATTTGTAGCAAATCGTTTTGCCTTCAAATATATTCATGTTACTTTTTGCTCTAAATTTTAAATTAAAGAAGTTATAAGCAAAAAAGTGAGAAAATTTCTATAAAAATTTGTATAACTTCTTTTTTATACATTTTACAAAAAAAAAGCGCCAGAGCAATCTTGTAGATGATCTTTTGAACAAAAGAAGTGTTCGCGAAAGAAGTGTTTGCACAAATTTTTCCAAGATGGCGGCTGGGAGACAAGGGGTTAAGCTTCCATTGACACAACAAATGTCATAAATATATAATGCAAAATTCGGTCTTTAAATTGTATCATTTTAAAAGAGTGTTTAGCAAACCTTGCAATTGCTGTGGCTTTGAGATACATACTTTTTTTCGCTGTATAAATCAGCAGTGTGAAATGATAATATAACTATAATTACGTACTTGGCATAGAACTCTTACGTTTTTTTTAAAAAGAAATCTATATCAATTGAATAAATATTTTTGAATTAATCTAAAACATTTAACAGTTCTCAACATCTTTACCTTACATGACTGGTCTTGAAACTTCTATTGCAAAATTACATGCAATAGTTTGTTTATAATTGCGTGTTTGTTAACGTGACGTCCTTAGGGTTCTTCCCAGTCCTACTAATACTATGACTGTTACGTATAATCAATTAACGAGAATCATGAATACACAACATTTAATAGGAAATTAATTGAGTATTTTAAATGTTATACTTTATATTTTTTGGACATTTCTTTCCTTGTTCCGCATGTTTTTCGTAATAAAGACTTCTAAAGACAAATCTGATAGAGCATTTCATTTTTATGTATAAAATCTTGATAATTTAGATCATAGACGAAAAAATATACGTTTTTAGATTGAACTTCTATTAATAATAAACAAAGATTTATGCACACTACCTGATGCATCACAAAGACCAAATTTAAATCGAAAAAAATGTATTTTATTTTCGTTTTCTTGCATAATTAACCGAAAAACCATATAATAAAACTTTGGCCAATTATTTCTTTTATAAGTCCTGTAATAGAAAATATTCTAAACTATCTCGTTGATCAGAATTCGCAGGAGGCTTCATCCATGGTAAGTTGCAACCACTTGACAGTCATATTCCATTCCGGAGTAACCATCTTAATATTTCCCTAGTCGAGCAGTCGCTCTGAGGTAATACCTGGTAGAGCTAATATACAAAATTGTATTTTCTAAATGAACCGATACCGATTTGAGAGGTTTCGGCTGTGGCTACTTATAGCTTAACTAGCAAAGACATTCCAACAAGCAAAACGGTGCGGTGCCCTAAAACAACCATTAACTTAATTGACCAGTTTACACAATGTATCATCACTTACTATCATGCGAGATCACAGCTAAGGGTTATCCTATCAGCAATAAAAAAATATTTCCTATTGCGTTAGACTGTTAGAAATTTACCATCGTAGATTGTATCAACGCTTACCATCAAGCTTTTTTATGGCTGACAGTTTAACCGATAACTGTAATCTCACCTGATGGTAAGTGATGATAAAGTCCAAGCAAGTGGCGTAACTATAGGTTGGCAGGGCTAACAAAATGCCACGTCCCTGGCCCAAGAGGTACTTGAAGTACATGGGATAAGACAGGATATGCGATGCTTTTCTGTCTTTTGAAAATTCTATGGTCCAATCTTTAAGTTATGAATATGTAGCAGACACTTTTGCGGAACAGTAAGCTAGAAATAAAGATTTTTCTTATTAACTTTATTGAAATTAAATTGTTATACTTATTTCATCGTAAATTAATGCAGGTTTTCTTAACATTTTGTTCCTTTATTGAAAGGCTACCGAATGGAAGGTGAATATGAAGTCTCTTGATCAAGGCGTGGGGACTAATTAGCTCATTCCCTCTCGCCTAAGAAAGGAGGCCTTTGTCCAGCTGTGGGACGTATATAGGCTGATGAATGTGAATTACTCTAAATGTATAAACCAATGCTCCTGAAATAAAATTGTTATTAGTGTCGGATAACTACTTAAGTGGTACTATTAAAATTAAAGTAAGTACGTGACGATTTTTGCGGTATGGCCGCATCAAAAGAATCCAAGATGAACTTACTCCTTATGGTTTCTACAAAGCATCGCGTTGAAACCCAAAATTTCCGCTTGGCGAGACATATTGGGTGACAAGGTGGTAACTAGCCACGATCTAAGCCTCCCACCAGTCCAAACACATACAAATTGGAAAATGCAATTGCCTAAATGCGCCCGACCGGGTATCGAACCCCGGCACTCTATTGGCAAAGCAGTCACACCATCGAGTTCTCCAGGTATGGTAGATTAAATTAAGCGCTAAACTGTACAGATTAAAAAATATCCTAGGTATAGGTTTTATCATCATGACATGACATTTAATCTTCAATGACATGGATACAAATTCACACCTATACGAACTTTGGAAACGTGAATTGTAAATTGTTATCACGTACGGCTATTTTTATATAACAAAAATGCTTTGTCATGATTTTATAGCATGATATAGATCTATTTTATATAGTTTAAAATAGGCCATGATGTTCTAGTAAGCCTGAATTGTCTTCTAGATACATACGTTTGTCTTCTAGATTGTCATTGTCTTCTAGATACATTCTTGCTATTAGAGTCGCCAGAACGAATCGTATGGGATTCCGTAATACTAAATTTGCAGTTATTCGAGTCATGGGGACTTATAGAATTGTGAAGATGAGATTTAAAAAGTTATTTTAATGAAGGGGGGGGGGAGCGTGTAGGAGTTTAAAAAAGTTACATGAAAATAGAAAATAGTCGCGTCAGAAATTCACAGGGTATACACGCTTGGTGTTTCTGATCACCAATACACGATTAACTATTGGGGGGTTGTCTTGAAAATCATAGTAAAACAAAAATAATGTCATTCCAGCGTGGCAGATATTTTAAATCGTCAGACGTTTTATCTGACGGCTGCCCTCAACAAACCCCGGTATATTAAGGGTTCATATTCGGTAGGAGTACATTTCCGGGTACAAGGTTTTTTCCCCATATGATTTTCTGATGAGCTCGAGTAACACGCAAACACCCCTCTTGGACCTCCGTGCTATAAGTTTTCCTTATAAAAAACTTATTCGCCTACTTATATCTTAACGCTAAATCTACTAAAGCTTTCAAATGCCAAATTGAAATTTTAATATTTTCATTGCCTCTGCTAAGTTCCATGTTATTTATAATCGACTTCAAAAAATAGTGTTTGTATAAAAAAAATATTTGAAATGTAGATAGATTTAGTGTTAAAATTTATTGTTTAGGTTTTCCTATGGCAGTCTCCCTGGCACTTTGCTTGCATAGGCCCTGGATTCGATTTCCAGCACAACAAATTTCGGAAAGTATATTTTCTAAGTTGTTTGAGTCTGGACTGGTGGATGGCTTCGGCCGTGTCTACCACCCTACCTGCAAAGACGCTAAGCAACAGATTCGAGTCGCAGTAAGATGCTACATACATACCATAAGAGATAAATTGCTTCCTACCAGATTAAATCCAAGTAGTTTAACTCCAAATCCTGAGTCCAAAAGTTTTATATACGTACTTTCGGCAGATGCTGATGATGGAGAAAACTTATATTAATAAAAAAAGGTAAGGTAAAATATGGCATCTATATCAGCAGCATTAGCCCAAAGTAGAATACCATATGACATAATGCTGTGAAAATAGCTGAAGTATACCAGTCTGGCAATATCAACATCTGTCAGACGACGAATTCTTTTAACCGCGTAAGCCACTTATATGGGGCCCCCACTGTAATCTGTTATCTAACGTAATGCCTAAGAAAACGGTACTGTCTACAAGGTCTAGTTCCTCATTATTAAGTTTAACAATGGTTTGCATTTGTTTAACATTAGGCAGACTAAATTTAATACATTTTGTTTTATTTGCGTTGAGCAATAAATTATTAGCTTCAAACCATTGTACCACTTTATTGAGAGAGCTGTTTACGTCGTCATAATTTGTTTGTCGCCTATTAATCTTAAACAACAGCGAAGTATCATCAGCAAACAGAACAATCTCACGATCAGCCTTAACAAAGTAAGGAAGGTCATTGATAGAAATGAGGAACAGAAATGGTCCTAATATGGAACCCTGTGGGACTCCCATTTTTGTCACAGACCCCACAGAAAGCTTGCCGTTGACACAGACATTTTGCGTTCTATTAGTTAAATATGAACTCATCAGGCCTAATGCTGTGCCCGCGAGGCCATAGTGTCGCAATTTCCTGATCAGAGTTCCTTAGACAGATCACAGAAAATCCTCCCAGGCTTCGTAGATATTGTGTTAACCTGGTATGTTGTGTTAACCTGGAAATATATAATATTTCAACCAAGTGGCATTTCACTCTCTATAGCGAAAAATTGATGAGTACTATGATAATATCAACACTTAGCAATATGCTGGAGTTGTTTCAGTCCGACAATAATTAACAATGTAGTTTTTAAAAAGCTTTTTTTACCTACTCAGTCTTTTAATCTATCTGCAAGCTTTGCTTTTCCCCATAAGTTTGATAAACTTAAAATTATTTGGATATTTTTTTATAATATTAACTGGATTGATAGAGACATAAGTTATAAGTGGATCGTCCCACCGGATGCCGGACAAGTAAAACTCAAAATTTAAAGAGTAGTACCTATCAGTTTAAAATGTGGAAAATGCAGGATTCAAATTAATATTAATTGTCAAATTTGGAAGACCCTCTTTCTGCATTAGTGATCCAAAAATTAGGTACAGTTAGTTTTTGTTATAGCTAATGAAGTAATTAATGTTATTTAAAAGATTATAGCTAAATAAAGAAAGACACTCAAATTTCATAACCCGGCTGCTCATTGGTATGATTTAATATGAATTTCCCGTAGAAAAACACTGCAGAGATGAATTAATACAAACAAAGAGGCAGAAGGATAGAATTTATACAAAATGTAGTTCAGACCAACCCTACATTTAAAATAGACGACACAAAATTTCGAATAGAAATATTCGAAACACATCTTTCACTCATGAAATGATCTGTACAACATTGTCTGGAAAAATTGAGATTTAATATTAACGCAGAAGCCATCGGCATATTCACACTTTCTTAAAATTTCTAGATATTTAAAGAAATATAACGTTTTACGAGTAATGTAAAATATTATAAATTAAAAACTTTCAAAATTTTTAATATTGAAAAATAATAACAAAGAAATACTTCAATAAAGGTTAATATGCAAATACTTTAAGATCAAACGTCAGATTTATCATTTTCTATAATACTTGACAGCCCTAATAAAAACAATACAACAATAGTATTAACAATGATTATTAACAACATATTAACACCATATACGTGTATCAATCTAACAAAATGTAAATAAAGGGTAAATACAAGGAAAGATAGTACAGAATATGTAAAATGCTGTAAAGTTTGAGTTACATTTGTTGAAGTAACACATCTATGATCGTCAAAGAATAATATTTTATCTTGAGTTGGTTAATAAAATCAATTTATTTATGAGGAGATAAATAATTTTTATATTGTTAGAAATACTTACTTCTACAATATTATATGAATACTAGTATTGCTTAATAATATTTTTGAGTAAACTAAGCTTTTCTGTAAATATAGAATATATTAAAATGCAATCATTCTAAATCTGCATACTAACATGGTCTTATAATCATAGTTTACATTTAGACAGTTGTTACTTGAAATTTAAATTGTGATTTAAAAAGAAACATTGTGTAGTATTTTGAAACCAAGATGCAAGTGAAACAGCTGATGAGAGCGAGCCATGGGTGTCGTCATCCTCGTCCTCGTCCTCGTGTCGTCGCCTTGATTGCTCTGGCGAACCCCTACACCAAAACTTCAATAATGTAGAAGTTGCGAGTAATAGCTTGTAATTATCCAAAAATCTTTATTCACAGATAGAATATTTCAAATTAAAATAATGCAATAGTAGTGTAACGTTAACTCCCGGGTATTAGAACTCCAGAAGTTAAACTCAGGCTCTTATCGTATTGAAATAAAAACTTCTTTAGCATCGTTGTGATTTGAAAGTAGATGAAACAAAAAAGCGACAGTAAAAAGAGACATAAATTCATATATATCTCGTATTTTCCAAAGCATAGAGGGAGTTAAAATTAAATCATTACTAAAACAATTACTAAAACATACAATGATACAATTTTACGTTTGTCTCATTATCTTTAAGCCATATACTTTACGTATAATCTATTAGGTATGTTGTACTATTACATTAATACATGAAATGGATTTCTGCGTAATATTACTATTCTATGACATTGCGCCCTTCCAAAGCAAAACAGCGCGGGGCGCAATATATAGCTTGAAAGTTGCGAGGTCGAGGCGTTCTGAACCATTCACGCAATAACCGACCTGCACTCCACGTCGAGTTAAACTTTAAGGTAATTAATCTACTCAAATGTAAATTTAATAGAATTTCTAATATATCAATTTATTTAAATTTATCAAAAAACTTATATACAGGATTTTTCAATCATAACAAACTAATCTATAGTTTTTCCATTTCAAATATTCTTTTAATAAAATATATTTTTTGTAATTATAGATTTTAAATATTCCTTCTATAAATTTCTTTATTAAAACCTTAGCCCTTTTTTTTAGAACTATGTAAAAAGAACATGTTAGTCAAGCGCTAACCTGTCAGTGATTAAAAAATACTTTGTTAGATAACAGAAGGTTTACGAAAGTGTACCAATTATTTTTTATATTTCGGTTAATGTTTAATTCGCCATTTCTTTAAATATTACACGCATGTAATATTCATTACTGAGTTTGCTCGTCAGAGTATTTCAAATTATAGTGACACGTGTGTGACTACGAATCCTAGGTCGCAATTAATGTAGTTACATTTCTATGTAAGGCGCTTAGAAAGGTCACGTTCAGTGTCAATCAATCTAGCTGTAAGCAATGTCAATAAAAAAAGGCGTTTGTCTCTAAACCGCTTATTTATTTTAAATATTTGGTCAATCCGTTGGTATTGCAACACTTCATACACAGAACCAGTCTCTTAGAAAACGTTAATATATGAAGAACAGAAAAGACCGTGACATAGTTTGCCAGACGATTTGATCAATTTTGATTGTTTTTTCTCTGGATTTAAATTTTGTACAGAACATTAATCATAGTAAAGTACCACTCCAATAACAAAAGTTAACAGGTTCAATTTTATCGGTAATCGGAGAACATCGGATTCACTCTTTCAATCTAAAGTTATTACGCTCGAAATCATCTTTTTTTAATAGTGTTTCACATTAATCTATAGTTATTCCTAAGAATTACAAGGAGAACATATTTTTAGACCAACATTTTCTTGATTAATTATAACAGATTATTACGTAAGATAAATTTATGAATTATGAACGCATAGCAAAATAATGTGTACTTTCAAAATAAAATAATTGGTTTTAAGATCATGTTAAGTTTATGCAAACGTTTACAAAATACAAATTTTATATACTGAAATGTTATATCTGGAGAGGTTTGGAAACTTCTTAACTGCTTGCGGAAAAGTAATGAAATATCAACTTTTAATATATTCGTATATCGTTTTGTCTGTCCTCAGTAATCTACGTAAGACCTTTTCTGATAGATTTTTGCCAGCAGTTGATGTTTTAGGGAATTACATGAAATAGATTTTACGCCTTATTATTATCGGAATGGCAAATTATTTAAGACTGAGTCACAGCGTAACATGATCGAGTTTAGCTAGTCCAAAAAAAGGTTCAATTATCGATGCAAATAAATCGATTTTAATTTTTTTTTTATCCAAATTAGTCACTAGGAAATGCGAAAATTGTGCTTGGGCTAATACAATTTTTTATATACCTCATATGGCGTCTACACAGCATCGTGCCGGAACACAAACCTTTTTGTTTGGCGGTACGTCTTTCCTGGTAGGGTGGTAATTAGCCACTGCCGAAGCCACCAGTCCAGATCCAGATAAATTAGAAAATACGATTTTCTAAATACGCCCTACCGGGGATCGAACCAAGGGTCTCTGCTAGCGAAGCGAGTACTCGCATCACTGCACCACCGAGGCTGTCAAAACTATTAGTATTTTTTTTTTTCGTATTTTTGTAGAGTTCAAAATGTTGTTCGCTCAAATTGCTACGATTCTTGCGGTGGCGGCCTTAGCTCAAGGCTACGGCGATGGTGCCCCTCCAAGTGCTTGCAAAGATATGATCCCAAAACATCCTGTTGACCCTCAGGAACTTCCCGCACCTTACGTCATCACCCCCAGTACCAAGGTAAGCAACATTAATCAAGTCGTAGATTCTTTCCACTCTATTCTTAGCTGAAATACGGATTAACATAGGACAAAATTAGGACGCTTGAAGTAAAAAAAAAGAATCTTGAACGGTATAATTACGTGTAATAATGAAATCATTAAAGGGATGCCTTTCGTGATATAGATTTCCTCATATCTCCATGGTTTCGAGAAATATGCGTGGGACACCACTGGGAAAAGCTAATACACGAGTATTACGTAATTACCATTAAAACTATTTATGATTGAATGATTTTGCTATTAAATTATAATCAATAATAATTATTGTCGGACAAATTGTCTTATGTACATCGTTGTACGATTTCCTTTGTGTCTTCACAAATCAATGCGTCAATCGTAAAGTACTTTAAATAACAAGTGTTTCACAACAACCATTCGTCGGTTAAGGTCTAACACCACGTAAACCTGTATAATTTTGAGCATATAATAATACTATAATTTTGTGTAAAATTATAGTGCGCTCTGAAAAGTTATACAAATAAGAAATTCGTCGAAAAATATCAATTTTAGTCGTTTGCGATTAAAACTTAGCGTCGATTTGATGTCCCATGGTGAATAAGACGTGCAAAGTAAATTATTAATGTCTAAACTAATTGAAAAATAATTAAAGTAAGTGTTAAAACCTGGGTAACTTCACTAATGTCTGTATAAAAAATATGTAGCTGTTGTTTAAACTGTTTTGTGTTTCGTATATAACAAAAATCATACGTCAACCTGTATATCTATTAAGGGAGCAATTCAATTAGAATTGAATCTGAAAAAGCCTATCATCTATGATGGGTCTTACGTTACTACCCTTTTTTAATAGAGACATTACGCTTTGTTCTAAGCTGGACATAAAATTGGAAATAATACAAACGTTTACTCTTTAATTCCAGAGGTACAGTCTGAAATGCAGATGTCTTTCGTTCCCATATTATTCGTTTTTCTCTATGACGACCATGCCTTTTAGATTATATATCATTGACAAGTTCATATTGTGCTTGCACGAATGATATTTAAAAATAAAATTCAAATCATTCATCCTATGTCATATTTGTTTGAGAAACCGATCGTAGTGAAATCAAATACAGAGAAGAAAAAATTTTGTATAATTTTCAGAGAGATAGAAACGTTGGTACAATTGTATATTAATAATTTTAATTACCTATATTTGTAGTAGTTAATATTTGTTCGTTGATAAAGTCATGCAAATTATATCGAGAACGAAACTGAGAAATTTTTCTCAACCCTTCTGTTTCAGGCCCTACGCTGGATTACGCTGTAAAAGGCACTAGGTCTAATGACACACCTAAAAAAACCCTTTGTTTCTCAGAATAATAAAAGATAATTTCTCATTTTTCTATTTAGATTGTTAAAGCTGGTACACCAATGACTGTGACGATCTCTGGGATAAAGTCAACGGACACCATCAAAGGCATTATGCTTCAGGCTCGCGCTGGTGACAAAATTGTAGGAACATTCAAGGTGGATCCTAATGACCCACTTTCAAGGACCATGAAGTGTAACGTAAATGGCGTAAGTTTGCCCTCTTTTTATTATATACTTGTACAATATCGTGCGTTTCGTTTACGTAAAAAAATGCTGCATCCGCTAACGTTTCTGAGAACGTTTAGTATTTTGTCAAAAATATCATTTGCTTAACACACAAGTACACTATATTTCGTTATGTTAGACTTATTATCTAGAAATTGAAGTTTATGTGTCGAATAGAAAAATAATTATTAGAAATAAAATACAGGAAAAGTGAAAAAACTTCAGATTTCCGAGACAAAATTAAGACAAATAATTTATTGAAACTTCAAATGACGAATTGTAAATAAAAATGCCACTTGTTTTTTGTCAATATTAAAAATTATTCATAAATTTTTTTTTAATTTAAAATTTTTGAAAAGAGAATTTATGAAAAATTTTTTTTTTGTATTTTATGAAAAATAGTAATTAAAATATTAAATGACGATTGGCGAATTAAAATGTCACATGTTTTTTGTAAATATTAGAACTACCTAATCTTCAAACGAATTTGCACAAAAAACGCTGCAAATCTTCGTGACTCGAATTACGCGTTCATCTGTAAAAAATTACCCTCATGCGCCTAAAGAAGTTTCATTTCAATAAAATATTTCACAATAAAAAATTAAAATAAATTGAAATTCCGCCTGTTTCACTTGTAGTAGTGCATTTACGCGACTTATCACTAAAATGTATTATCCCTTATCCCTACAGGATCGAAGAACGATCACTTAATACGGGAATTCTAAAACTAATCGGGATACATATCCTTTCGCGATACAGGCTATCACTAAGAACGGATTTCCCCATATCCAGACGGGTTAGGGAACTTCGCGATGCAGCCGAGAACATCTGCTAGTATGGTCTTTATTACAGCCATACAAGCGGGCAAAGCCATGAGCAAATAAAGTCTACGTATTTTAGAAACATTCTGCAAATATAAGAGTCTCGATTCCAGAATAACGTACACAAAGACTTGAGTTAACTATGTCTTGAGTGGAGTTATGTTATTTAGGAAAATTAGTCATATTCTTCCGTCACCAAAAATGTAATTTTATAAAAAAAACCAGCTCAAGAGCTTTTCGCATAAAACAGATCATAACAAAACGTTCACCGGAAAACGATTGTCCAGGATTTAGTTAATTTCAATGTTAGCGAATACAATACGGACAATTAAATATCATATGACAATACCTTTTTCATCCTTTATTCTAAATGGAGTGCCTCTGTTTGTCATTAATGATCTAAATTTGTATTTCTATAGTTATGAATTATAATTTATTATGTGTTACGTATTGTCAAGTCTTTTAAGAAAAAAATGGATAATTAATGGCATGGTAACGAGTTTACAGGCAGATAATTAAAAGTGTTATTTAGCCGACGAAAAATGCTCTATACCGTAGATAATTTATTTTTTACTCCTAAAACAAAAATTTGAATTGTAAAAAGCCAAATTGATCAACTATAGTTTATCTGAAAATACCTGTTTTTATGACCATGTAACACCTGTTGTGGAACTTTGAAAAAGAATTTCAAATATCATTTTTTTAAATCAAATATTCTTGATAAAAGTCTGCTTTTACAGCACTTTTGAATCGACAAATATAGTATAGGTTTTTTTCCCATACAGTATTTCCAATATACGCTGATTATTATTTAAGACTTAAAATATAAAGTTACGAGGGTTCCTTCATTCCTTGTTCTGAGAAGAGCCTATAACAAACTCAGTCGGGTGCCCCTTTTTTGTCTTATCATCATTACGATATTATTTATTTTGTATCGATTAGAGCAATTCATTCATTCGCATTCGATCATTGTTATCGTTTAAATAATCCCTCAAATTATAGTAATTTTAATAAAAGATTTAAATTAAGTGACATTTTTAGAAAATATAAGACTTTTACTGGCAGAAAGAGAGAGCGAGAGAGAGAGAGAGAGAGAGAGAGAGAGAGAGAGAGAGAAACATTCGATTGTTTATCCCGCAGTTTCTGCTCTGTTAATTGGTCTGACTGTTCGAGTTAGTAAATTGTCATCATTTGATATATGAGTTATTAAAAGATTATTTTATTAAAAGATATTTGAAATTTTCGGATCGCCGGTGGTCATATGGCGAGCCTTGTAATGTCGAAATAGCGTACGGTTTAATTGCGAGTGTTTTTATGTATTCTTACGTAATTAAAAACCAAGTGCAATTTTATTAGCGTACGTAAAAATAACAAGTAGTTAAAAAAAACTTTCATTAAACAGCTTCAAATGTATAAATAGATGACAATTTTCCTTGGCCTCGTTGGTGTTTTACGTTTTCCTAACAGATTACCAGACTCGATTCTCGGTATGGCGAATTGCGGTGATTGCATTTCTTATTTATCTAAGACCTGCTGAGAGGCTTCGACTATAGCTAGTAACAATCTATAAAGACTGGACTATAAAAGGTAAGTAGCAGCCCATCAACGTACCACTGCTGGGCACAGGCCTTCTCACTCATACGAGAGAGGGTTATTAAAGCATAGACTCACCACGCTGCAGAACTGTGGGTTGGCAGATACACAAGTGCACTCTCTATTCCTTCACTCTCTTAGTCCGATGTGACGGGAATGCGACACGACCGGAGAGATCTCTGGCGTAGGACCGACGACTTAACGTGTTCTCCGAGGCACGTGGGTGAATCACACCGCCGTTCCTTGGAGAGCACGTCCCAACTTCGGGCAAATATTGAGAAAATCAATATTGATTTATAACTGGTCCAATCCGGGACTCGAACCCAGGACCTCATGTCTGTAGTCGAACATGCTAACCACTAGATCAAGGAGGCAGATTACAGACGGGACAATGCTTTATAGAAATCTTTGAGTTAAATTATGCCTCATTAGATTAACGCGATACCATCTTTGACTGTATATTCGTCATTTATCGTCAGGTGAAATCACAGCAAAGCGCTAAATTGCAAGCAATCTCTATAATATAAAAATGAATTACAACATGTGTTGGTAAGCGCATAACTCAACAACGTCTCGGCCAATTTTGCGAGTTCTTTTTTTAAAATGTTTATGGAAGCCCAGAGATGGTTTTTACGCCGAAAAAATTTGAATAACTGCAGGGCAAAACCCTAACAACAGTCCATTTCTGTTTCTCATACAAACGTTTCCTAATTAAAATATACAGTCAATTTGCTATTCAATAAAGGTCTGTTGTCTAAGCAATGTAGGTGTGTTCCTATCGTCAAAGAGTAAATTTGCACTTTATTACCGCAGCATACAGTTCAAAATCAATTGAATAGTAACAAAATGTAAGTGATATAAATCACTGTTGTAATTTCATTTCAAAAGTCATTCGCAAAACTGAAATCTGCCACATTCCAAATCTTTTTGACAGAACGAAGTCTGTCGGGTCTACTAGTAAAAAATAAAACTCTTTATTGCATTTAGATTAATTGTACGATACATTACTGTATTTTTTTATTGCTGACAGCATCGTACCGGAGCATAAATCCCTTTGTTTGGCGGTACGTTTTTGGCGGCACGTCTAAATAAATTCAAACGTATTTACAATGAAACTAAAAGTCAACGAAAAACAGTTTGCAACGGCCCCTTTGAGAAAACTTTTCAGAAATCTTTAGGTACCGTTGCATACCTAAGTCGAATAATAACATAATACAATACACTATAAAATAATATAATACGTATTAATGTAAAATGGTATTATATTAATTTACTTATATACTATAAACATATAACACGTAGTATAACCATAGAAACCAGACCGTAAAAGAGACTGGTAGTAACATTTAATGCGATTCTTAAAACTTCCCAAGAATTTACTAGTATTTTAGTAGGAAATTAGAATAGGGACAGTGTTGTAAAATAGTCTTTGCGCATACAACATTTAACTTAAATACTGTATAAATTAATAGGTTGTCTAATAATACAGGGCTTTTTAATGAATTTCTAATAAAGAACATGCGGAAAATCTAAATCACTTCAAAAATACGGAAATGACCTTGGTTTAGTTTACATCTTACTTTATTTAACCTACGATACTTTCGATCGTTTACAAAGTTGTTGTTCATACAAACCTTAATTAAATAAAATCTCATGTCACGATGTTTGTCCACGTTAATCTCTAAAACAGACTTGAATCTAATTTTGTAAACGTGTATCGTTTGCTACAATTTGGGAGGACAGTTTTGCAACCCATGTACGTCTGTTGGGTTACTATTAATTCATTTCTATAAATTGATTTTACATACATATTTAAAAAGTAATTAGTTGACCCGGACAAGGCTTCACCAAAACATAAATTCATCATCAAATAAATCTATATAACAAAGAGAATTACTAGCGATGCAATTAAAATATTCTGTTTTTTTATATAAATTGGAATTCCCCGTTTTATTAATTTAGAGATTATTTTTGTCTTACATATACTCGCAATTGCTATGATTAAATACTTGTATTTTAACCATATGAACTTTAAATAAGACTATATTTAATTAAATATAGCTAATGTTTATTATTTCTATGTATAAATTTAGGTTTTGTGTAGATTTTAATCTAAACTAATATTATAAAGAGGAAACATTTGTTTTTGTATGTTTGTTTTGTATGTATGTAACGTTCTCACACAGAAACTACTGGACCGATTTCAAAAACTTTCCACCATTAGAAAGCTCCATTTTTAGCAAGCAACATAGGCTATTACTTTCTCATAAGGAATAGGGATCCCTAATAAAAATGCATTAATGTAACCCAAGGCGTGACAAAATCTGACATCGCGTGCGCTGCGGAAACTATTAATGACATAACGAAAAAATGTTCTACAATATTATAGAACGTATTAATATCTACAAAAAAGTCCATCATACCATAAGTCCAACTATTGTAGTTATGCCACTATAACTACTTTATTACATTTTAAAAGTTAATAAAAGTGCCCACAATAATCAACCATTTTATTTATAACTCCGTATTAATCCTTATCCTATTAAATGATATTTTATTAAAAATCGTTTCAATATTTGTAAAATACTTTTTAAATTATTAAAAAATAATGTATCTGGAGTCAAACTCCAGAGTGCGAAATGTTATTTATATGGAAGTTCTGAGACAATAAAGTAATACAAATAAATAGCTTATGTAATATTATTGACGAAAGTTTTGCATTTTGGGTTCTTGATGTTATTTTTAATGATCACGCTATAAATTGCTGGACCGATCTAAAAAATACCTAAAAGTAGAGTATTTTTAAATGATGTTAGGAATTTAAAAATGTATCAGTTTATATACATTATATTGTGAATGTAAGTGTGTATTTAATAATCTGAAAGGAAGTACTTAAAAACTAAGTGAAATAAATTTTTTATGTTAACGAAAATAAATCTTTAGTCTGAATTAGTAGACTTTCCACTGCCATGTGATCGGTATCTACGCGGGTGAAACCGCGGGGCTTTGTTAGTCTTATATGAAAACCAAAAGTTATTACGATGAAAATACGATGTCAATAGTAACTAGAAATTTGAACTTCCTTATAGCACTTTAATAACTTCTTATCGCGACAAGTGTGCTTAAAAAAATGATTACAATCATTACAGCTATTGTTAGAAAAAGACCTTCAGGCTTCACGTTCTAAGTTGCTTTTTACCACCTTTGCGGACGTAATATTACTACGACTAAATACTAACTGCAAATAATGACGTAGGAATACCTCTATTAAAGGACAATAAAACTAGATATTTTATATTCCGCTGCTGATACAGTTATAAAATATAATTGAATTATTCCTTAAATTACACGTGGACAAATTGTAACTATTAAAATTAACATTAATTTAAATAATAATTTGCATAATGTTAAGTACGTAATGTTACGCTAATAAGCAGCTTTAATAAAACCGAAATGTAGTTGTACTTTAAATCGTTTCATTTAATTTAATAGTATTTTGAAATTATCCAACATAATTAATAAATTCTTAAAGAAATATTTGATGAGAGGAATCATAAATCATGTCAAGCATGACCTTATTCATTTGTACAAACCTTGAGTGTTACAATCGCTCTGAAGATCCACTATATCTAAAACACCTTTGACGACCTTGCTGACGCAGTAGTGAGAGTTTTGGCTTTGCTAGCTGAGGTCCTAGGTTTGATCTTCAAAATGGCGACTTCAGAAAGTTGCATTTTCTAATTTGTCTGTCTAGTGGAAGGTTTCGGCCGTGGCTAGATACCACCCTACCAGTAAAGACGCATCGTGTAGCAAAGATTGTGTCCCAGTACAATGTTGTGTAGAAAAGATGAGGTAAATTAGCTGTAACCAGGTTAGCGCGCTTCCGTCTTAGCCTGTATCCTCACTTACCATCAGGTGTGTTCACATTGAAGCTTTAACCTGTCACCAATAAAAAAACCTTTATTATAATATAAATAGTATAAAATTCATTACATTGCTTTTTTTTCTGGCTTCTTGACTGTGATCTCGCATGATAGTAAGTGATGATACAATCTAAGACGGAAGCGCGGTGATCTGGTAAGAGGCGATTATGGTTTCTACTCAGCATCGCACCTATTTGTTTGGCGGTACATCTTTGCTGGTAGGGTGATAACTACTCGCGGCCGAAGCCTCCCACCAGTCCAGACTCAGACGAATTAGAAAATACAATTTTCTAATTCGCCCTACCAAGGATCGATCCCGGGGCCTTAAAATTTTGGAAGTATTATTTTTTAAGCTGTAAGATTTTTCTTTCTTTACTTTCTGTATATTACAAATACGATATTGGACATTTGATAATTCTGAGTAAACAAAAATTTCAGCAGATGTCTGTCTTGAAAGGTTAAGTGTAGATCATTTAGTACTTGGAAATAAGTATGCAATATGCATTCATATTTCATCTGCCCTGAATGTTGCAATTGTTGCTTGAAGAGTACAATCTAACCGACGAGCATATTTGCGAGAGGCAAATATTGTATTTGAATGTAACAAATTTGAAATATTGGAGTGGATTCTGTTCTATTATTATCTAACTAAATCTTTCTGCATTTTTTTAAATTTGATGGCAAATGGATGTTTTTTTTATAATCATTATCGTATGTGTTAGATATAGTCGTTTAAATAGTGTGCATGTTAAACGTTTTTAATGGAAGTTTAATATAAATAGCCAAAGTAGTTTAAAGTTAATAACTCTATATTATACATTTTGTCGGTCTCGCTGGCGCAGTGGTGAGAGTACTGACTTGGCTAACAGAAGACCCGGTTCGATCCCCGGTAGGGCGAATTTAGTAAATCGTATTTTTGTCTGTGTCTGGACTGATGGGAGGCTTCGGCCGTGGCTAGTAACCACCCTACCAGTAAAGACGTACCGCCACCACACAAAGAGATTTGTGTTTCGGTACGATGCTGTGTAGAGACCATATGAATTATGAAGTACATCACCTCTTACCACATTAACGCGCTTTCATCTTAGACTGTATCATCACTTACCATCAGGTGAGATCACAATCAAGGGCTAAACTGTCAGCAATAAAAACATACATTACTACGACAATATTGATTTTCTACTTATGAATACAGAAAGCAATTTGAAGTAAAATATACACGCCAGGCCACGCCACTAAAACCAAAGTAATTTTTTTTCAAAAGGGAAACCTTTAAATTTTTATTAATCATAGTATAGAGTGAATGCAGGGAATATGGTAAATGGTGCTCTGCACGCCTTTATGATTAGCCAGATGGTGTCTCAAAGGGCCAGACTGGCTGTGCATGCAGGAGTATTGGTGCCAACACTCTTGTATGGTAGTGAAAGCTGGGTATGGCAGAAGAATCACAAAAGTAAAATAAATGCGGTAGAAATGAGAGCGTTGAGAAGTATGAGTGGATTAAAGCTAAGTGACAAAGTAAGCAATAGTGTGATAAGAGAAGGTTGTGGTGTAACAGTAAACGTAGTGACTAAAGCTGAGAAAAGTATGCTTAGATGGTTTGGGCATGTAAAAAATGAATGAAAGGAGACTGACAAAAAGCATTTATGAGTCAAGAGTGAATGCGAAAGTTGGAAGAGGAAGACCACGGCGAACGTTCCTAGACCAAATCCGGGACATTTTAAACAAGGGTCAGGTCAAGAATACTCTAAACCGCCGAACTTGTATGAAAGGTTTAATGAGAATGAAACAAGCGAAGGAGATATGCAAGGATCGTGGCAAGTGGAAGGACGTGGTCTCTGCCTACCCCTATGGGAATGAGGCGTGACGCTGTGTATGTATGTATTTAAAGAAAACTAAAAAAAGTATAATTCAATGCAATCAATGATTTAAAAATCCATGGTTTTTTTAGGATACAGTAACTCATAAGAGGCACGACCCCAAAGACGACAAGCAAACCGTCACTTACACCTGGACTCCACCAGCTGGCCTCAATGAAGAGATCAAATTCAGGTATATTCCATTTGTATAGTATATAATGTATGTAGATTTGAAAAAATGTACAAAGCTCTGTTAACAATATCATACTGGCTAATACCTATACTGGTTAGTAGGAGCGTTTCCAAACTTGTCTATTTCTAATCCTGATATATAACAGTAGGTAGGTCAATAGTTTTAGGTCTAATAAAGATTCGAGGCTATAAACGATGGAGACATAATAGATATGTCTCTTTCTCGGCTTTACTAGCCGAGATAGAGACATATCTATTATGTCTGGCTAACGCTAAACTGGCAGTCAAAAATGTATGACTTAACTATGATGCCGGCAGGTAGACTCGTACTCGGTATCGCAATAATGAAATTCAATTCGTATATAGGCATGTCAGGCCGTTGTAGCATTAAAGTAATAGTAGTAAAAGGAAGTATTGGTCAAAATATTTAAATCTCATGGTAACATTTGGACGATCTATTCAAAATACAAGATAAGGCGCCGATAGACGGAATCTGCATGTAAATAATTTCGCATCGGACTCTCATAAGCTTCTACAGCAAAAAAACTACGGCGTGGATTTACGGTTAAAATTTCGATGATACTATCGGGTGTATATATATTATTTTGCATTTTATTATGCAATCAAGCGTGTATTTCAATTCAGTTAATAATAGTGCTAAAAGTTGAGATATCCAATGACAATGAATGTTAATTAAAAAGTTCCGAGACAAAGTTTATGCATGTCATTGTTTGAAAAAGATTTTTATCTTGTTAAGTCAAAAAAGTATAATTTCTAACGCGTGTACATAACTACACACATACTTTTTTTATAGCTGTCAGGTTAGCATTTGATTTTAGTCTTACCTGAAGGTAAGTGATAGTGTAATTAACCTTTTATAGTTTCTCCACAGCATCGTACCGGAACACAAATTTCTTGCTTAGCGGTACGTCTCTGTTGGTAGGGTTCTAACTAGCCACGGCCGAAGCCTCCCAGACTTAGACAAATTACAATTTCTAAAATTTGCCTTGCCTAGTATTGAACGTAGGACGTATTGTATTTATATACCAAAATAAATTCAAACATTGCGCCATCTATACCGTTAAAAATGTGATCAATTGATATTTACGGTTTCTTTCTCCCCGGGGGCTTAAATGAACAAAAATGATTTTTTTTTATTAACAACACAAATTCGAGGTTTCATTTTTGCAAAGTTAAAGTCCATTAACGTCGCAAAGCTGGGGACAGGCCTCGTCACTCATAGAAAAGAGGGTTCTAAAGCATGAACCCACCATGCTACACCATTGCAGAGTTTCAATCTACACATACCCCATTATTCCTGGGATATGCAGGTTTCCTTACCATGTTTTCTTTCACCGAAAAGCACAATGATTGATAGGAAAGAACAATTAAGTAACATTTTTATACAGAGAACCTTCACGGTGCCTGGCTGTGGAGTTTAAATTATCCAGAATTAACCTAAGTTATCATATTGTTTTCAGGGCAACAGTCGCTCTGAACGGTGCTGTATTTTGGGTCGGCATTGAATCCGCTACAGTCAAAGTGACGCTGTGAAAAACTCAACATATTTAAATAATATTGTACCTCAGTCTAACTTAAATTATAAATAAATTGATAAAATAAAATGCTGTGAATTGTAATTTATATTATAGTAAAATAAACAACATTCGATAAATTATCTTATTTATTCCACAAAAACATAAAAAAGTATCGAAAAGTTGTAACAAATTTTCTTTCATACCATCTACTTGTAGCACCTAGAGAAATTGTCTTAGAGATCAATACAAAAATTCGTATAATATTCATAGGAACTGGCACTCATATTTATGCGTGAGTTCTGTATTCGTAGGCATGACTACTTTTAGTGGTCCATATTAGTATAATTGTCAAACTTGACTATAAATATGAGTGCAAATCGCAGTGAGTCTTTAAAATGTGACAAACCTAAGAGCATCAAACAATCATAAAGCTGTTATCGTTGATTAAGACTAATTGAAGAAGGTACACACACCCCGAGACAAAGCAATTCCAAACAGTTTTTACCACCTACTTAAACCTAATCAGTATAAAATCTTTAGAGTCTCAAATATGGCAGTGTATTCGACGTTGAGTTTTCTTAATAATAATTACTTACCTTAATACGTGCATATTATTACATGTAAAGCGAATAACTACATGATTTTTATGCTATTAGTTTGTATAGATTAATTAATATTCGGAAGAAATATGCGAAAGACTTTACTAAATCCGGAAAGGATAATTCCACTTGTCTTATTTTAATACTACCAAATATAAAGGGTTATTGATATTTCGAGGTATAGTTCCCGTTAGGAGATGATAAAGGTGACTAATTGCGATAATTTAAACCACCCATATGCATTATGCAAAAGTGGAACATTTTCAATTTGTTTTTTTTTTTTTTTTCAAAAAACATCAACAATATCTGTCAAAAAGGGAACCAATTTAAATCTAATTTTTCTTCTGATTTATAAAAACGATTAAAAACTCAAATTATCCAAATTGCTTTAAATCACATAGGGCATTATTTTTAATTAATTTTATAAAAAATTAGACATTAAATTAATACAAATACGAATAGCCGCTTATTGCCTTTGTGATTTTTGTTGCTTTGAAATAAGTTTCTTGTTGTTATGCAACCTTGGGAGAACTAAAGACTAACGGTTGTTTGTAAAATAATTGAGAAGCCAAGTTACAAGCCGTTTTTTTATCAAACGTAATGGAAAATAAACAACAATATTGAAATAACATCATTCTCGGATTTTTAAATTTGAACCGATAACTGCAATTTTAATATTGACAAGTAACACGTGTTTAATCGCTTTATTAAATCAGAAGAAAAAAGCTAAAAAACTAATTCAAATAGGCTCACTATTGTATAATGCACTGGGGGTTTAAATTATCGCAAATTGTTATCTCCTAACGGGAATACGTCGAATTAACAGTAACCCTGCATGTAAAAAGTCAATATTCCTATAGTGCAAAAACAAAAATCTGTCTTGTATTATATTTATATAATATATGTAAAATTATCTTGTTGTATATGTAACTTAATAATATTAGGCAAATAATTAATTCGATACTTCATGAATGTAACTTGTAGGAAATTTCATTATTTAATATTTCTGCAAAATATAGAGCTAAATAATGCGAATGTTTAATACTATATTATTGTGTGTCGAACTGCTATGGTGCAAAGATATGATAACTAAATGTTGTCAACAGAAATAATTATATTTCATGGATATTCAATTTAATGTCATATTGTTGCATATTGTAAATTATTTTTTTATTAAACTGACATAGTACAAATATCTTAACAAAAATGTATAAGTAAAAATATTCATCAAACTCAATTTCATGGAAATAATTCAGATGCTGAAGAATTTTTAAAAATTGTATCGTATATAACGTCCTATAAATATCTAAAGGACGCATATACAATGAATTCGACATTGAATTAAAACTGCGACGTCGACAATACACATGTTTGAATCACTACCAATTCCGCATGTGAAGTGTCGTCTTGAATTTCATTATTAAAGTCTGATATAAAAAATATTAAGTGCGTATATTTTATTGTTGTTTTAGGAAACACCTTTGAAATATCTTCGAGACCTAAATTAACTGACTGTACTCATGTCTAAAACGTATTAATAAATAAGGTCATATTTGGGAATAATTATAGGAGAATACTGCGGTCATTAAACCTTTTTCTTTATTTTTATAAAGAACGATAACTACATATTTATCTGATTGTTAATTTCATGAACTAGTCCCTTTTTTCTTTATACGAAGAGGCTTTATCATTTTCTGATTACTAAGTTCATGACCTAATTTTCTTTACAGAACGACGCCTTATCGTTCTTTATATGTGAAGATAACTAAGTTCATGAACTAATTTTCTTTAAAAAGAAGTCGCCTTATCGTTCCTCATAAGTGAAGATTACTAATTTCATGAACCAATTTTCTTTAAAAGAAGATCCCTTATCGTTCCTTATATGTGAAGATTACTAATTTCATGAACTAATTTTCTTTATAAAGTAGATTCCTTATCGTTCTTTATGGAAGATAGTTACTAATTTCATTACACCCTAACATGACCCATAAACAGTTCGCAGACATAGTTCATACTCCCAACAAAAATATTTTAGACATTTTCACGTATCTATAAATACTTCTGCTGTCACTGTTACCCACAACATGCGTCAATATCGGGTCGATGACCGTGTGTGTAAGCGAATTTAATTGATTTCAATTCTGATGGGTTACTCTAAACTAAAATTTTTAAATTTCAGACTTTCGAGACGTCAAACCATTGTTGAAATTAACATAAAAACCTTTTTTTATCAATCTCTAAAATTAGAGAACTTATTTTAGTTTAGAGAAACGTATGACGGAATCGACATCATTGGTTCCAAACTACGTAGCGAAATATCAAAATATCGTTTTCTTAATATTTTATTATTGTCTATATTTTGAAGATATAAATGGCTGGATTTTTAAATGTACTTATTCAATTCATATGGGACGACATGTGATTTTAACGTTACAAAAAACTACGTTACGCCTTATGTTTCTAGTCATTAACTCTACAGGTTTTTAAGAAAGATACATAAGCAATTTAATAGTTAAATAATAATAATACATACAAAAACTGATTTTTATGGAAGAACAGTATTTACCAACGCGGCAATGATGTACAGAACTTTCTTTTGGTGTAATAATTTATTATTAGCATGTATCAAACAACTTTACAAAATAACCAACCTTTTATAGTAGGGCCACAAAGGTTGGAATATTGGTGCAGACCACAGATGTTGTGAGGGTATTGGTAGGAGCCACAAATGTTATGTGGTTATTAGTGTGGGCCACGAATGTTATGAGGATATTGGTTGCTGACCGCTAATGTTATAAGGGTATTGGTGCCTTCTACAAATTTTATGAAGATATTGGTGCAGACCACAAATGTTATGAGAATATTAGTGCGGACCACACCTGCCAATACCCTTTGGCAGGGGCAACAAATGTTATGAGGCTATTAGTGAGGGCCACGAATGTCATGGGGATATTGGGGGCCACATTTCATCTAAAAACGCAATATTATTAGATATAAGAAAATTTCGTGTTTTAAACATATTTACCCCTGTTCTTATGTATACCAAAGTTTAACCATGTAAAAGTGATATTTCTACGATACTTATACCAAGAAGCATTAGTAGGAGAATGTGCATCTAATAATGAATATGAAAGGTAAAATACTATGATTATGAGTAATAGAAGACAATAGTAAATATCACCTTAATAATTACTTAAAAGATGGTGTGTAAATTCTTAGAAAATTCTAATTCATCTACCACATACAATTCCTTATTAAGACACCAGAATATGTATATTCGAGAGCGCATATACGACCTAAACATCACTTTGGGAAGAAATGTTATGCTATCGTTAATCTTTACAGACCAAAATGATATTATTCAATGGACCACGAATTAGCAGAAATATTTTCCTTACATTAACATATAACGAAATTTTCTTATCAATTTCCTTGAACTTATCTTTTTATACTTGAACTGAAACTGAACTCTATTTTGCTATAGAATGCCTTTGCTCTTTCAGCCTCTATTATAGTGGACATCTACACGAAGTTATGTAATATGTAAAAGATATGTATACCACAATGAAATTTAATAACCTAGAGTAATTTCCTTTACCATTTTAATTTATTTGTGATAATCAATGTATGTATAGCTTAGATATTGCTTAGAGGATGTTAACACAGACTTCAATATATCACTGCTTTGGTAATTGCTGACAGGTTAGCGATTAACTACGATCACATCTGATGGTAATGATGATATAGTTTAAGATGGGAGCTCGTTAGGTAAGAGGCAATTTACCTCTGACGGTTTCTACACAGCAACATACCGGAACACAAATATCCCTGCTAGGCGGTAAATCTTTGCTGGTAAGTTGGTAATTAGCCACGGCCGAAGGGTCCCACCAATCCCGAGTAAAACAAAACAGAAAATGTATTTCCTAAATTCGGAACTTCTGCTAATTGCTAAGCTGCTCAAAAAATTAAGTAAATTAAAAAAAGCCCATTTTTCTCCAGGGTATTTCAAAAATTTTTAGAAGTTAAACAAATTGTTTAAAGCAAACAATGACATGTGACATTTTAAAGTGTTAGTGTCCTTTTTACTAATTTGAATATGAGTCTTTATCACAAGAAAATATAGACAAGTGTAGTTATTTAGGATCCTGCTGTGATGATGATGATGTTCTAAGTACAAATTTAGATTGTGAGTTTATTCATCCAAAGCAGTGATATATTTTCAAAATATTATTACAGCTTGATGATAACAGAAGTAACAAATTATCAAACATGTATATAAAATAATGTAAGATTGGAACTGCATGTATGGAGAAGTTTTCAATTAGCTGCCAAAATGCAAATATAAATAGGTACTACAAGAAAAACAGTTTATAATGTACTAAAAGAAATACAACGAATTTACATTTATCATGAACGCAAATCACAAATATGTAATGATTTGCACTGATTCATGAGTGATACATTTGGATACACAGATTACATCATATTTGAAGGTATACATGAAAATTAATAAAGAGATAATGAAATAGATGAAGTTACAAATAATAAATATTAGTTTTACAATTGAATTAATGATATATAACATATGAATAATTTATCAGTACTATAGTCTACATATTAAAATCAGATTTGTCTTATGTAAAGAAAACGAAACATAAATTTGGTTTAACTATTGTACAATACATAAATAATACCATATTAAAAAAGACGAAGAGCGAAACAGTGAAATATCAACATTATTTTATATATGCATAAAAGGATATTTTACAACAGGAAATAAAAATGGCAATGATAAATAAAATATTATAACTCTCCTTTGCGGCGACGAATGCCGTGGCAACGTGTTACACATCAATAAATGAGATTATAAAAACAAAACAGCCATGTTACTTATTAATTATATATAAATTAATAACTCGACAAATTCATTGATAATATGTCTTGTCATATGAAAAGTTGAAATAAAAACATATCCCTAGGTTCATAATAGTTAATAAATATATTGATACTAATTGCATTAAATGAAAGTAGACTAAATGAATAATTGTAATATTTAAAATATAACTGTAAACAAACTATATGTAACCTATTTGGTCTGAATTAAATGCATTTAAATTTAAGAAACCTACATCTAAATATGAAACATCACAGTTAATACTGAACTGACAATAAATAAATACATATAATAAATAATTACAATACATTTGGATGAGCTATCATTGCTTCTGTATGAAATAGCTTTGTCTCTTCAGCTGTCTATATAAGGAAATATACTTTCCTGCGGCTGATGTCCTCGGTACAACATATTGTTTGCAAAAGAGCTTTGGGTCATGTGCCCTCTCCGAAAGCTCTCCACAGTCAAGCGCACGTAAAAATGCAAGGACAAAAGTAAAACAATTATGTCTCTCTTCATTATACCTTTCTGCATCCCACAATGAACTAAGGCTCACCTGAAAAATAAAAAATAGTTAATAGTTTCAAACACTTATTTTAGTTATAAAATTGACAATATATTCGAGGTTATCCATATACGTTTTTATTACAAACTGAATTGAACCCAGAAAATGTTCTAAAGATATGACTTCATAAATATAAATCTTTTATTAAAATAAAGCTAATTGAGAATATGTAAATAGTATAATTGGAAGGGTTACTATCACAATAAAAAAGTGGGAGTTAATGAGTAGCTCTAAATGATATAACGTAAATTTCAAATTACATCATAATGATGATGTGAAAAAAGGAATACCCAACTGAGTTAGTTGTGGGCTCTCCTCAGAACATTGCTGAAGGAATCGTTCATAACTATAGATTCTAAGTAGTTTTTTAACATCATCATGAACCATACATTGAAAATAATACAAAAGTTACAGATGTTTAGAAAAGAATTTTCGAATTTGAATAATTTCTGTTTTCACTTGTAAATTGTGTAATATTAAGACTACACAATGATACATGATGTTGCATGTTGTTACATGTTACACTGTGTGTTATCTTTATATATACAATGTAACCTTAGTATAAAGAGCCTCAGTACAACAAATTTTTAAAGCACCCTGTCAATGCCAAAATTACCTCTACATTACAAATACATTTATAAAAATTCTTAATGATAGCAAAATTTAGAGCAACTGTTGCTTTTCAAATTTATACATACCTAATAAACTATTACTCATGTTTGTGTTCCATCAATTGACCACATAGATAAAAGTATTGAAAGTTTGTTTCTATGCAATGAATTTACCTTAGATGGCACAGAAATTGACTTTAACTTTTTTATATTACTTGTTTATTTACTATTCTTATAAATAATTCTGAGATTAAAGAGAATAAGTAATTACATTTCTTACATGAAGGTATAGGGAGTATTTCTTTTATAATTTTTAATTACTGATGATAGACTTACCTTTAAAAGTACACCATCCCAAATTTCATTCCATAATTCATCAAATTGTTCTAATAAAAGACATTGGTCCCAATCTATGCTAGTCTCACATTCACTCCATTTCTTAGTAACAGGGTCAATGCTTCTTATGCCCTCTTCACTGAACTCTACTACACACCCTTGAGAGTTAGTCACCCCTATATGCAAGTCTTTAGAATTATAATAGTCACTGGAAAACAATAGGCTCATTGTCACACATTATCTATAAGGGATGTGAGTCACATTTAAAGAATATGATTAACAATAATGATGAAAAATAAATGTATAGGATTACTTACTTAAGAAAATCTCCATGAGTGGGCTTCATGACAATAGCTCGTGGATGCTGAGAGGCTTTTACGAAAGGATATGGTACTCTGCAAAAATATAGGACGCTTAGCAACAAAACTCTCTCTTTTATTAATAGGTACCAATGAACGTAATTCAAATAACTAGCAACATATAGGTTACTCACCTAAATGGCAAGAGATTGTAGTCGTATCTATCTAATTTTTGTTGACAAACAGGACAATTTTCGGGTATAATGGTGCAAAATACTTTGTGATCACAATGGTGGAAACAAAGAATACCCGGATCCATTATTGGTCAATTTTCTTCGCAATTATAAATTAAATGAACACTTTTGATGATTCAACACGAAATGCAAAGTAATACTTAATATATTTGTAAAATTAAAATTCGTTGTTTAGCCGCATTGAACTGAAAATTCTTACTGGAAACTACAACTATTGTTCCGCCGTCAAGCTCCTACCACAACTTGAAGGCCTTCTAAGTTACGTTCAAAATCCATGGTCTCACAATTATAACATTTTTTTATTTCGGCAGTATTTTCGAATGTTTTTTGTAAACACGGTATTTTAGATGAATTCAACAATAATCATATTATCATGAATATTTTTATTAGTCTACAATAAATATAATATCTAGCCAACAGTCTAGTAAAAAGTTTTCGAACGAATTGAATGTTGTTATAAAAAATATGACATTACAAAACATTGTACCATATGATTATTCACTGATTGGCTGTAACTTGGAACCTCTTTGTTTCATAAAGTTATAGGGACGACGCGGGAAATTTGAAATTATGCTAACATTTATAGACTCTAAATTTGCATGGCTAGCAAAGTAAATTACAACTAGTATGCTAGCCATACAAAGTACGATTAATATATATGTGTATTTACAACTGTTAAAATAAGTTTAATACAGTTAAAATTATTTATTGACCTAAAAGTACATTACCGACCCACAAATAAGAAATAACGGATAAGAAGGGCTATATATTCACAAAGCAAATGTTTAATATTGAAATATAGTTACATCTATATACGTGTAATGTAGGTGGTGTAAAAAATCATTTAAATAAATATGAATGTACATGTGACATTGTGTGAAAATATATCATTAGAAATTACGATACTTTAACATCATTAGATAATACAGATAGATAGACAGATACATTAGATAATAATACAAAACCGTTTTCAATTAACGTTTAATTATATGTACGGTGCATTATTAATTTCATTACATTATGGATTATGTTTCATAATATTAATAGGTTTTAACGTAGTGTGTATTATATTTAGCAATATAGGGTAATATATAACTTTTCTTGAGTAGAGAGCTCGTTTTATTAATCGAAATGATGTTTACAATTTTTACTTAATTGAGGTCACATCTAAATTTTGTCAATAAAGGAGAGGGAACCATTGACCTCATGTATTGTGTTTAAGGTTACCATAGAAACTATGACTGAAAACCACACCTAACGTATGGTATTAGTTCTATTTAATATCGGTTCCATCTTATACTGTTTAAATTCGAAAATAATACTCAAACTCAATAAAGTTTAGAATCCAGTGTTTAAATGCTTGCGTTATAAACTTCACTCCTATTTTCTATATAAGTTTAGCACAGTAAAGAATTGTTGACTAATTATATTAGTTGTTATACATTGTATTTATGTTTAATAAAGGTTTTAATAATTGGGAAACATAAACCATATCACAATTTCTGCCCACTATGTTATGAAGCATATATTCAAATTTTATAACAGTATTATCTTTGTTTTTATTTCGTGAAATTGGTTGAAAAGTGTTTGATTATTATGCAGTTTTACAACCTGGTGTAAGTTTTCTTTAATAAAATGTCCTTAGAAACGCATAAACGGCTGATTAATTACGTGTGGTGGATTTTTGCAATCATACCTGTAGCGTCAGCAGGCATTGCTTGTTTAGCCAACCCATGTTTGCATGGCATCTGTATAGATGACCTTAATAGGTAAGTTAAAATTCATAAAACAAAGACAGATATTGGCACTTAGATTTTCAAATACATGCACGATTAGATGCATATGTTGTATTTGTCGATGTATAAAAGTAATTGAGATGAATAACCGACAATTACAATATATAATACTTCTATCGTAGCATGTACCCGAAAACTAAACTTCGCTCGATCACACTTTTCCCGCATCAACTTCCTCCCCAAGTAAAGAGCGCCTCAAGTTTTACTTTAAAAAAACAGGTATTATCTCTAGATAGATAATGATTTTAAATGATGAAATTTACTGTGTGGATTCTAGTTACATCACCGAGAACTGCGAATAATATTAAAAATTGTGAATGTTTTTAAGCACCTTCTCCTGTTATTGCACTGATGGTTACACGGGAGTCCAATGCCAAACTAACTGGGATGAGTGCTGGTCCGACCCATGCCAGAATGGAGGCACTTGCATAGACGGAGTAGCCAGCTACAATTGCTCTTGTCCTGAAGGATTTATAGGTAAATTTCTTCACCTTTCTTTCAAGACACATGAAACAATTGATAGTACTTTGATATACATTTGTTTAATTAGTTTGGTTATATAATTTTTGAATAGAGGTGATAGCCAGATCATACACATGTTAGAGGATATAAATATAACTTTTATGTATAGAGTTTCATTTGTTTTTCATCAAAATGTTATGTTATGGAGAAATAAATTGTGTTCCAATTCATAAATATTTTGATTGCAAATTTTAGTTCATGCGATATTTTTACACTATCAGAATACTAAAAACTAAAAAGATATTTATTATTATGACTCTAGGCAATTCTCCTTTACCTTTACGAGAATACCTCATCAGACTCAATGTACCCGTTGCCTGAACAAAAATACCTTTTTCATTGCTGATATGAGGCAATTTACATATTGTGGTTTCTACACAGCATCGTACCGGCATACAAATCTATTTGCTTGCGTTACGTCTTCACTGTAAAATGGTAACTAGCAACTGCCGAAGCCTCCCACCAGTCCATACTCAGGCAAATTAGAAGTACAGTAGTAGTTTTATAATTTCTTCTTACCGGGCTCGAATCCGGGGCCTCTACCAACAAAGCAAGCCTCGCACCATTGTGACAGCGATACCGTGAATCTTTTATTTATACCTTTGATTAGAAAACTAAAATTTCATTTTTAATTATATTAAAAGAAAGCCTAATTTCAACGAAGTAATTATTATATATCCAGTAATCTTGACGTTTTCCTAATCTACTGTACATATTACTAACTTTGTATAAGTGACGAGGTTAGTTAAGCATTGCGTGACAGTTTTACACAAAAATATTTTGAAAATTGCTTAATAATACTGCTTTATTACCAAATTAAATTTGAGAACATTGATAAGGTAAAAAATATTACTCCTATTACGTGACTTAGCCACCAGATCTGTGGACCTTAAAGTTTTCAATCTTATAAAAGACTAATAATGTTCCATTTAGAGAAAACATCTGAATCTTGATCGTCAGCTAGATAAATACTACTTTTACTAGGTTATGCGTTACCACCATATGAACAAAGACACTAATGAAATATTCATACAGATCTAATCCCATTCTGAAGTTGATAAGAAAACAAATATGTTTAAAACAATGTATCATTTGCCAGTTCAACAATAATGTTTTATCTAGACTTTCCCATTAATACAATAGTTAAGGTCAGATCATAAGTTTAAAAAATATATGGGAATGACGTTTCATATCGATATGTCACGTGATTACAATTGTATGTAAAATACGTTCGACGTAGCGTTATTGTACTTAGAATGTCATCTTGTCTAAAGGGGTTGGTCATCAATCGAAAGAACGGTGGTATTTACTACATTAACATAGTATAGATGACTATTTAGACATATCATTAATAAATCTTCAAGCTGTCAAATTTCTTAAAATGCCCTAGACGTAACCCAAAGGGAGCCGAGAGTCATTGTAGTTATTTCCCCCAACTTAGTTCGTTGACCTCACTGGCCCAAGGGTGTAAAGTCTCGCCACGCTAGCTGTCCTGTCTGTACTGACTAGACCATGATAAAAGAACTTTAATATAATAACACTTACACTAGCTTTATTAATTCTCGCCTTTTGTGCCTGGGACTATTTAAATGCAGTTTTGTTATGAATCTTCTATGCAGATCCATGAGCTGAATAATGAGATGTTTTAAGGTTTAAGCTGCTTGTACCCATCTCTCCTAAAAACACAGTAATCATTTTAAAATTTATTCAATTTGTGCTATTATTTCACACTCCTTATATGTATCTTGTTCAAATTTTCGATCGTTAATTATATAACTTTTTATACATCCACTTGATGTTAAAGGGATATTTTCAAATATTAATTAAATTTATTTTGGGGTAAAATTGCATGTACCAGCTAGTGAAATTTCACGCAAGTGGTTTAAAGGTTTCGTCCTATGTAAGATTAAGAAGTTCGTGAAATGACGTTGGATTTTTTTTTATTTTTTTGTATTACTTGTTTACAGGAGATAATTGCGAAACAAATTACAACGAATGTGAATCCAACCCGTGTTTTAATAATGGTACATGCATCGATATGACAAATGAATACGTATGTCATTGCATACCAGGCTTTTCTGGGGAACATTGTGAGCTTGATGTGGCTGTCTGCAACTCCACTGAAGAAGCTCGCTGTTATAATGGAGGGGAATGTATTGAAGGGCCTGGATACAAATTTTACTGCAAATGCTTAGCAGGTAAGGCCATTTTACAGGTTTATACTGTCTATATTTGCATATTTATTTTTTACTGGAAATAAGTGATTTGCAATGCAATGAAATTTATTTTAGTAATAAATAGTTGTAACAAATGGCTCACAGAACCTGCGTATTCATTAATGTATAATAACTTCAAGTTTATATTTAAGGTTAAGCTTTGTTGGCTCTGGTGTATTAAGATTTTCTCAATATTTGCCCGAAGTTGAGAAATTGGCGGTGTGATCCACCCCCGTGCCTCGGAGAGCACGTTAAGCCGTCGGTCCTGCGCCTGATCTCTCTCCGGTCGTGTCGGATTCCCGTCACATCGGACTATGAGAGTGAAGGAATAGAGAGTGCACTTGTGTACTATGCCTGCCAATCCGCAGTGGAGCAGCGTGGTGGGTCTATGCTCTTAAAACCCTCGCTCCTCGGAGTGAGGAGGCCTGTGCCCAGCAGTGCGACGTTAATGGGCTGCTACGTTTTTTACTTTTGTTGGCTTTGCGCATATTAAAATCAAAAAATAAAATTTACAACATTTATCCTAGGTTGGGCGGGTAGAAAATGCGAAGACCAAATAGATGAATGTCAATCGAGTCCTTGTCAAAATGGTGGAATATGTATAGATGCACATGCTGATTATATGTGCGCATGTACTTATGGTAAACTTTTAATTAAAAATTGTTTAAACTAAATTATAATCCTTAAATTCTGTAGTTGAATAAGTTTATTTGAATTCATAATTGTGGTAAATTGGTTTATTAAATTGAAAAGTCATAAAGGTGAAGGTTAAAAAAACAAGATAGTTCACACTTATTCTTTTTCTAGGTTTCACAGGAAAAAGTTGTGAAATTCAAATTGAATTTTGCGACGAGGACTCGTGCAGTAACAAAGCGTTATGTGTAGTTGAAGATGGTGTGAGAGTGTGTTATTGCGTACCAGACTATCATGGCGAAAGATGCGAACTACAATATGACGAATGCTTGCTGGGTCCAAGGCCAGTTTATCCGATTTTCTAATAGTCCTTTTTGTTACAGTACCTTTTTCTGAATCACTTGAATTACATTTTCTTATTTTTACTTTCAGGTGCATGAATGGCGGCACTTGCATCGATGGTGTTGACAACTTCACTTGCTCTTGCCCACCGAAACTTACAGGGACTCTGTGTGATTGTCTTATTTTAGACGATGGCAGTTATAAGTGTGGATATATTAGCCCAACTTTTGTACCGCCTTCTAATGAATCATCTCTTACGACATCGTTTACTGGGTCTACACAATTAGACAGTATTTCGACAATCGACTATTCAAAATATAATACAACTTTCACTACACCTGTAAGTCCTTTCACAAAAATCACAGAAAGTATTTTAAATGACTCAACTACGGAAACAATCACAAATTCTGCCAAGGCGGATACTACGACGATTGTTTTAGAAATAAGCACAACAAATACCTCGATAAGTGAGACTGAAATAGACTTGACTTCATTAAAACCCCAAATAGAAGATGAAACGTCAACCATTAAAATTGAAATAAGTACTGATATTATAACAGAAGATATTACGCAAGGAACCTTAGACACAGGTAGTTGGAAGACTGAAGCGACTACGGAATGTGTGGGGATATGTTTTAAAGGGAATGCATCGACGTTAGATTTACCACCACTACTTACATTATCAACAATATCATCAATTACAACATTGACTACTAACGAACAAACTGAATATACAACTCCAATAACTCCTGATGGTACAATATCAACCATTACAACTATAAGCGATGGTTTAACTAAAGTTGATACACCATCCAATATATCAGTATTAACGACTCTATCGACTGATATCCCAACTACAGTGATTTCCAAAGATTTCACAACTGAAGAATTGTTTACTGATACTCCAGTTGAGACAACACCGTCTTCAAATTTAGTGACTTCTAAGCTTTCCACTGAGACAACGGAACTGGATGCCACTACACAAGCGTTACCAACATTTCAATCTGAATGTACTAGCTCTTTTTGCCATAATCATGGAACTTGTATTAACGGTCTCCATGGCATAAGAGTAAGTATCCAAACATTGGTTATTTTCCCCTGGGATCATTCCTCTGTATCTACAGTATTAATTTTCAATTATTTTTTTAGTGTCATTGTGCTTTTAATTATGGCGGAAGATTTTGTGAACAAAAAATAACTATCACGTCAGCTGCTTTCGATGGAAATTCATACATCACGCATCACGTTAAGAACTCTACCACAATAAACATTGGGTTTAACGCAAAAACTTTAATAACTGATGGTCAGATCATGCACGTTGTTATAGCCGAGGGTGCTTACATGCGGCTTTATATGAATTTGGGTTTACTGAAATTTGAGTTTTCATGTGGATATCAAACAATGTTATTAAGTGAGCTGAAAACATATGTCAATAAAGGATATTTAATGACTATTGAAACTAGGTAAGGCGTAAATTTATTTTGTATAATTTAACTATATATTAATGAACTTGGTTATGTATGTTTGAAATATTCAAATATTATATAAGTAGTAATTGTTAATTTGAAACTAATAGTACACAGTTCCACAGTATCCAACGCGGTTGGGCAGCGTTCGGGAAATTACGGCATCTCTTTTCGTCCAATATCCATCAGAGCCTGAAGACAAAGCTCTTCGAACAGTGCGTGTTGCCAGTGATGACCTACGGCTCCGAAACGTGGTCGCTGACTATGGGCCTTATACGAAAGTTCAGAGTCACTCAGCGTGCGATGGAAAGGGCTATGCTTGGAGTTTCTCTACGTGATCAAATCAGAAATGAGGAGATCCGTAGCAGAACTAAAGTCACCGACATAGCCTTACGAATCGCGAACCTGAAGTGGCAATGGGCGGGCCACATAGTCCGACGGACCGATGGACGTTGGGGCCCGAAGGTGCTGGAGTGGCGACCCCGCACCGGGCGGCGCAGTGTAGGTAGACCCCCCACAAGGTGGACCGATGACATAAAGAGGGTCGCCGGTAGTCGCTGGAGCCAGGCGGCGCAAGATCGGGCCTTGTGGGCATCATTTCGTGAAACCTATGTCCAGCAGTGGACGTCCATCGGTTGAATCGACGACGACGACGAGTACACAGTTGTCTTTCGACTGCGAAATATGTTGAAAATACAATGCAATTCAAATCAGTTAATAGTAAAAAATTAAAAGAATTACAAATGACTTCTATTATATATATTTTTGCTTGGTATTTCAGGTTAGATCTATATTTAAAGGAAAAACACTGCAATTGCACCCTGCGTCTTAACGATACAGTTGCAATGAGCGGTGGTCAAATATCTAATATCAGTTCACTTGATGCTAGTACAGTACTATACTTTGGAAACATACCTAATAGTAATAGTTCCTATAGCAAACCGTTCGTTGGTTGCATACGAGATTTCATTGTAAGTATGGTCATCGCATCATCATAAAATCATTAAAAAGTTTAATATTCATGATGAAATTTCTATGAATTAGTCTTACTTTTAAGTTATGACAATGAATCTGTCAACATAATACTCCAATGTTCTTGGTCATTTGTACATACGAGTATACAACTTAATATATACATAATATACTTAAGTGAAGTACGGACACCAAATAATTAAAGCTATATTATAATTACGCCTAGTAATGACAATAAAAAATCATTGAATGTAGTACAAGAAAATTCTTATCATCTGTTACCTCTTTTGTTGCAATGCAAAGTAATTTAAGCACTAACATGAATTGCAAATTTTTACTTTATTGGATTTTTTTAAAGATCTAATTTATAGGTTAATGGCGAAAAAAGAGAAATTTTTGATAGTGCTGCTGACGCAGCAGAGATAACAGAATGTTCCTCGCTTTCCTGTCTATCATCACCATGCTTGAATGGCGGTAGCTGCAGTGACCATGGGAATAGCTACACGTGTTCTTGTGCTAATGGGTAAGTTTATAATACGCATGAGGCTTAACCACAGTTAAGAGTTACCAGTACCAGTTAAGACTTGCTTAGTTAAGAAAATCTTTTGCTTTCCTATTAAAAGGGTGAATTAAAAAAATTAAAAGTGCGTGCGTACAAAGTACACGTGTCAGATGTGAAACTTCATTAGCAAACTAATTTTTAGGTTTTGTTTATATTAATACAAATCTAAAACTTTAGATTTCCGAGACTTAGAGGGTGGGAAAAGGAAGATTGTTAGGAATTTAATTGTCATTAAGATGTTAAAAATGTCGAAAATTAACACAAATAATTTATTGAAATCTTAAATGGCGAATTATAAGCAAAAGTGCCACGTGTTTTTGTCAATATTAGAAATTGTTAAGGAAATTTTATTTTTGAATTTAAAATTTATGTAATATTTTTATTGTATGAAAAATAGTTTATTAAATGACAAGTGGCAAATTAAAATGCCACATGTTATTCGTAAATATTAAAACTTCCTAACCTTCAAATGAATTTGCATAAAAACACTGCACATTTTCGTGACGCTAAACACGCGTTTTGTCCGTAAAAATTTTACCCTCGTGCGTCTAAAGAAGTTTCACTTCTTAAAAATAATCAAGATGAAAGTATAGTATGTAATAAATAATTTTGAAAAATTTTATTTTTCAAAGTATTTCTCATATAAAAGAATTATTTTAGGAACTAGGGTCGTTTTATTTATTTATTTTTAATAAATATAGTGCTTGTACACGATGAGGCTGTTGTCGAATATGTCATGTTTTAAACACATAAATAATTGTATCGTGAATGTTTTATATGGTTAAGAGACGTAAAATATTATTGACTTTTATGAATTGCTTTTAATTGTTCTACTGAATTGCAGCTGGATGGGAATCCATTGCAACCAGTCTGTTTGTGAACACAACCCTTGTCAATCCGGCGGAAGCTGCGTCCGTCACCCCGGCAGTGGATTCTTATGCCTTTGTCCATACGGCAAGCACGGCATTTTCTGCGAATATAGTAAGCTATAGGAAATATTTTGTTTCATCCGCATCATAATTTGTTTCATTCATCATCATCGGTTCTTATTGGTGAATGAGGGCTTTATCCATTGATCTATTGTAAAACATTAATAAATTGATAACAGGTGTATCATATGTTTTTGATATGAAAAATCTATAGCGGTGCATGAATCCAACCAAATGTGAAGAGAGGCGAAGTGGAGAAGCGTCGCCACGTCGCTTCTATTCACCGATTAGCCATCTTTTCATTTTCCTATAGCGTCCACACTACTTGTTCTATTAAAAAAAATAGTGTTTTTACATCTGCCAGTCGTTCAGTTCATTGGAAGGAATCTTTCATTGCCACGTATAAGACTCAATGCTTGGCAGTAAGGTAGCATGTAATGCAGTTGCCTATTTCTGTTAGGCTCTCATATCGTTAAAGGAGGCAATGGAGAGAGAAAGGGAAAGTGCAGCTGATGACCCGCCCCTTCGAAAGAGGAGACCGGGTGGTAGGAGGCGTCTTGAACGCCTCTAGCATCCTCCTTAAGTCAATCTTTACCGGTTGCTTCCGGAAGTGTCAGAGCGAATGCGTAATGCGAATTGGAGGTGTAAGACCTCCAATTCAGGTGGATGAGGGTTTCGCTGGGTTTAGTGGGTATTCTAGCTACCTAGCGACTCCCACACTCCCTGCCCTCGTGGTTGAAGTGCGTAAATACATTTCCCAGCTTAAAAGAGGCGTGACGGATAGGGGTTTTTATTTCACCACATCAATTTTAAAGATTTTCTTCTTCAACTACGTATATGCAACATTCTTAATAACATCTCAAAATTTGTGCTTCCCGTAATAGTTATACAGATTAATTACTTATTCAAAAATTATATCTATACTAGCTGACCCAGCAAACGTTGTTTTGCCAAATAATTTACTATTATCGCTATTTTTCAAAATAGTGGTTGGTGATAGAAAGGTGGAAATTTAGGGTTGTAAGTTTTTTTGTGTGCTGTACCACAAAAAAATAAATATAAAAATCTCGTCAAAAAAATAAAAAATCTAATTTTGGTGTGGATCACCCTTAATATTTAGAGGTTTGAAAAATAAACAGTAGCCGATTCTCACTTACTGAATATGTATAAAAAATTTCATAAGAATTGGTCAAACCATTTCGGAGAATTATGAACGAACATTGTGACACGAGAATTTTATATATTAGATGTTTAATAATTACAGATGTGGAAATAACACGGCCATCTCTCGCTCCGATAGCTTCAGGGAAGTCATCATATGTAATGTACCCTCTTTCATCCGCTGCCATGAATTCCGACCGTTTTGATTTACGTCTTCGATTCCAAACAGCAGACTTAGATCAGATATCACTTTTAGCTTTTGTTGGACAAAGTGGTCGACACGATTCCAGAAGTCAACATATGTCTTTGGCTTTTGTCAAGGGTTATATTATGTTGACGTGGAATATGGGAAGCGGTGAGTTTACATAGCTTTTACAAGATTTATTTTAGTCCTAAACGTTAAAGTTGTCCTCCATATCTTATTTCATTTAATGGCAACTAACCCTATCGGTTAAAGACTAGTCCGTTACAGACTGTCGCATTGGTCTAGTGACTAGCATGTTCGGATACAGACATGAGATCTTGGGTCCGAGTCCCGGCGTCGAGCGAATTTAAAAATCGATATTTAGTTTTCTATTGAGGTTCTCTCAATATTTGGCCTAAGTTGGAAAGTTGGTGATCTCCAACCCTATGCCTCGGAGAACACGTTAAGCCGATGGTCCCGCGCCTGTTCTCTTCCCGGTCGTGTCGGATTTCACTCACATCAGACAATGAGAGTGAAGGAATCTATTCCTTCACTCTCATTGTCAGGCATATTATAGAAGTGTACTCTCTAGAGTACACTTCTATAATATGCCTGCCAACCCGCAGTGGAGCAGCGCGGTGAGTCTATAATCTAAAAACCCTCTCTTCTACGGCTGAGGAGGCCTATACCCAGCAGTGGGACGTTAATGGGCTGCTCTTACTTTTTTTTAACCTTATTACCAATAATACCATTTAAGCAGCTGCTAACTTAATGTAACTATATTAAATCAAATCACTTTTTTATTCAAGTAGGTTTTATTGTCACTTTTGAATCACTAAATACTTTTTTCCCCCACATTATTTCTAATATATTTATGAATGACGCTAAATGGAGGAATACTTAAAAATTAATATAATATAATGTTTTGACAAAAAGATACATTCACACAAACTTACAGTTGAATAATAATAGCGTTACAGATATTTAAGGAATAGAATAATAATTACTAAATCCGAAATACATAAAACACAACATTGTCTATGTTCTTTAGAAGAAATGGTTCTTGATTTATTCGTAGGATATTTAGAAAAAGAAAATTGCAAAGTTTCGTGACCCTTACTTAGAAGAATGTATAAAATTTGACGTTATAGTTGTGTTTTAAGATTATATACTGTTACTGTTACTGTTAGCCACCCATAAATCGAAGATTTGTTGAAGCCAATTGTTATCAGGTCCTCGTCGAATTTTCACTTCTCGTGCTTTGGGCGCTAGACGAGGAGGCCATGTTGTCCGAGTGTGGAGACGCGGCCGGACCGCGGGCCTTCTTATTGATAGCAGATATAATGTCACTGGCAACGCACCGGCACATCGGACTAACATGACGCTACTCCCCTATATCTATATAGGTAATATGTTTTTATTTCAATCTGGTAAACACCAGCGATTTTGTTCTTGTATTACGTCAAATTTTCCCCCTTTAGATCTATATCTAATACGATCAATTTGATTCTAGAGTTAATGGAGCTTACGCCAATAACGTTGCTCCGAAAAACTGCTTCCGGGATATGCAAGTTTCCAAATATTTTGCTTGACAGAAAAGTATAGATCAAACAAGTTATTTTTTTTCTGCTGATAGGTTACGCTTGACTGTGATCTCACCTGATGATAAGATGCTACAGTCTAATATGGAAGCGCGCTAATCTGATAAGAAGGGATATACATCTGGTTTCGACATTGTAGCGGACCACAAATCTTTTTGTTTTGCGCTACGTATTTACCGGTAGTGTGGTAACTAGCCACGGCCGAAGCCTCCCTTTAGTCCAGACTCAGTCAAATTAGAAAATACAATTTTTTAAAGGGCAACTTTGTTGTAATCGGACAATCAAAGTTTTCAAAATATTAAAATTGCTGTCAATTCATAGAAACTCTTTTGCTAGTTTATTATGTGAAAAAAAATCTGATAAAGTTGTACGTAAATTTGAATTTTTTGAATTAACCCTCCTTGGGGGTGGAATTTCGTAAAATCCATTCTTAGCTCTATATACTTATATCAATTATTTCTATATCACACTTACGTAAAGTTTAATGTTTACCAGTAGAGACATCCAGCGTTATTGTACATTTTTTTTATCAATCAAATCTTTTATTGCAGTACTGTTGCTAAATAGGTTGTTACAATTTCAGTTCACACGCGCAACAAGTGGCCATACAATGGCGTGCAATAATATCAATATATTTTTATAATTAAAATTTTCATGAGATATTGTATAAAGTTTTATGTCATAAAGTGTTATTTAATTTAAAATTCGAGTCTATGTAATATTTATACATTTGTTAATAATACGATTGTGAAAATTGTTACACGTGTCAATATGAATATATATAATTATACCTAATTCCTACTTTTGAAAAAATTCGTCAATGTTGTAATAGTTTTGCTTTATAAATTAAAATCAAAATATTCTGTCTCCAAGTAGGCTCAAGAAGCACTTTTGAAACGTCATTAGTCTGTCCGTTGAAAGTTGAAAGTTGGGAAGACACCGGCTAGAAACTCAACGGTTACTCGTTTAAACATAGTTTTTGTACGTCATACATAAGCTTAACATATAGAAAATGTGATAGAAATAACGTAATATTTTCACGCAGGTGGGCATCCGTCTGATTATTTTCTGGATTTACCTCATGATTTGCCACTGCACACTGGATGGAGGGGTTGTATTTGGGAAGTAGGAGGGCAAGCGATTGGTACTGGAAAAGCTGTAGGAGGTCGCGGTGTCGGCCAATGCGGAGTTGCACAATGCACAGCAAAATCCTGCAACGCTCCTCGGGGAGTTTGTATACACTCACCGGCTACATATGGGTGAGCTATTAGAACTGTAATTGACGTTTTCCGTTACCGTAAGACAAAAGTAACTCATTTAAGTTCTTTCAAAATTTAGGCCATTTTGAACGGACGTAAACTCAATGCAACGAACTTAGGATTTGAAAGTGTTTTTTTGTTATATTTCATAAAGCTAACTATATACGTGCTTTCAACTGCCTCATTAGTTTAGTGATTAGCTTTTTTTGCTACACACATGATGATCTAGGTGCGAGTTCTGTTTTGGGCGAATATAAATTTGACATTGGGTTTTCTAGTAAGAAATTCTCAGTTGGGAAGTTGGCGGTATGTTCCGTGCCTTGGAAAGCACGTTAAGCCGTTTGCATAGGCTCCTATTGAGGCTGTAATTTATTGTTGAATTAATAGAATTTGCTTTGTTACAGAAGAAATTTTGAAAAATATTTGCTATTTCCATGTCTTTCGAAATTATGCTACTCTTCTTCTTTATGATACTCCAAGTAGTTAATATATTATTCTTAGAATTTCTAAAATGCACGTTATTTTATAATGCAAGGATTTTGCTAATATGCACACAGCTTTAAAAAAATTCGATTAAACTCTAACGGAGTTAATAAATTCGACACGATGGTCATATTCCTTTATAGCATACAATTCGAGCAGTATTTATCAAATTAAATCAAAATATCTTTATTTTAGTAGGCGCCTATTAGAGCTCTTTTGAATCGTCAAATATATATTTCTTCCACACACTAATGTACATCTGATGATGGTATTAAAGAACGACTATAATCTAAAGCTACGAGGGTTCCTTCGCAGCCCGATCCAAGAAAAGCCCCAAAAAAACTCAGTCGGGTATTATGTATTTTTTTGTTAACATCACACATTACAATATCATATTAGTTTAATATATTTCAATTTCAATTAGAGCTATTTGTTCACTCCCACGCGTTCCTATCTCTAAGTAATCTTGCAACTTATAATATGATTTCTCTACCTACTTTTATATGTTGTTATAGGACCTGTGAGGTTGAAAGTGCTCTTAAATTGGTTTTTACTATAATGGTTGTTAAGACCACCTGAGTCCAGACAAATGGCTATCTCTGCATGATATTGGCTGCCGTGGCGGAAATTCGGACTGGGGATAGTTATTATTATCGGTTCTTAAATACAGAAACTAATATAAAATTTCAGGTGCATATGCGACGAAGGGTGGTTTGGGGCGACATGCGCAGGCACGCATAGTCCGTGTGATCGCTCACGTACGCGGTGTCAAGGAGCCTGCGTCATCTCACTCGATGACGCGCAGTGTGACTGCCCTTACGGGAAAACTGGCCACGATTGTGATAAAGGTCACTTTCAAAGAATTAACCATCTAATTGTCAAGTTTCTTTGTTTTAATATCCTAATTGTACTACTTTATTTCTGGAATATATAACGACGACGTATTTACCATACGTATTCCGATAAAAAAAAAATAATAATATTCTAATGAGTTTGTTAGTTTCGCCACGCTAATCTCAGGAATTATTAGTCCGATATAAAACATTATTTCAGTGTTAGATAGCCCATTTATCTAGGAAGTCTATAGTTTAAGAATGTTTCAAAATCGGGGACTTTTTTGTTTTACTTTTGTGAGGTTTGTAAAAATCATATATGACAACGCTGTGACAGCTTATATTTATTTTTTAATGTTGCTTTTTTTAAAGCTAATCAAAGTTGATCCATTTCTGCCTCTCTTATGGCGGTAAAGGCGTAGTTGCGCGGATCGATTAGTTATAACATACATATACATAACGAAATTGATTCTGTATATTTTTCCAACAACATATCATACAACAATCGTAAGCCGCGTACAAAATGCCGCTCTGTTTTACATACCTTATATTAAAAAATTAATAATTAGACATATCCTTGTCAAATGTAGCGACATAACGAATTATTATCATCCTAAACTTGGATAATGTTTAGGCCTTCGCACAAATGTTCATTCCCTTCACCTCGTTTAGCAGCCTATTATTATCACAATTTAGGATTGAACACGTAAAAGATAGACTGTTCAAGTAACATTCGTATTGATACTATTAGTTGAAATTATAACGGTGTAGTTTTAAATAAAAAGTGAATAAATAAGATCTTGATTACAGATTTGGTGCCGATAGATATGTTATTCTCAGGAACACGGTCGTATTTGACACTAAATCCGCGGTCCATATCGAGTGTTAGCTTATCATTCGAAGTAGAAATTAAACCGGCCAAAGAACGGGGACTGGTGATTTTTGTCAAAACACCGCATTTTTACTCGGCACTTTCCTTACAAGGTGGTCTTTTGGAGTATAGATGGACAGGTTTGTATTAAAACAACTATTAATACTGTTACAACAAACTCACTTAGACATGTTAACTTATCGTAGAAATGTTGTTGTTATCACATGAAATGTTAATTCATGGATAATATCAAAAAGTTATTCCATTTAACTTACATTTTTCATTTAACAGAATATTTATCAAGATATATTTTACTTATCAGTTCTCTTTTTTCTTTGTTAAAATCAATTCAAGAAAGTACTATATCGCGAATAATTTTTATAAAATTTAAACAATCCGAAATAAATTTTATTGACTTACTTTCCTTATAGGTTAGCGCGTCACTGTGACGTCACCTTATAAGTAAAAGAAAATATTCTTTCATTTGAAATTTGTTGTTTGTCACACGTCATATCTTATTTGGTTTTACGTGAAGGGAATGAGGATCTTCTCTTTGTATAATTATCATTCCCTCTCTTAAATTCTTATTTAACAGACGACATAACGTATTCGTTTATGTATATGTGTGTAGGTATACATAATTAAAACAGTATTCAACAATCATTTTTCACCATTCACGATTTGACAATCCGACCACAGTGTAATGAGCCGTTCTTTTTTCCCACAGAATACTTGTTTTTGTTACAAAATGAAATCATGACATACTAGCACATTTACTGTGTGATGATGATATTTTTACAGATCACTTGTCCGGTCTTACCTCCCTTGTTAGATCAGGTGTAGTATTATCAATGTCCCAATGGCACAGTGTTAAATGTGGACGTTACGGTAACCGATTATACGTTTGGGTTGACGGAGCTCTAAGTACCGAACCAATGTTGGCTCATGCCTATCCCCATACAGCGAGCGACGCTTCTATAGTTATAGGTAAGCATACCTATTGATTAAACAATTTTTAGGACTAGGATGCATATTTTAAAATCCTTACTTACTACTTTGTCTGTCTCTCGCTTTCACGCCAAAAAATTACTGAAGCGATTTAAATGAAATTTGGTATACATAAAGTCTAGAAAAAGAAATATGGTAATCAAAGTTTGTAGAAGTTTTTCCCTCAAGAATGTGAATGAATTAATATTAGAAATGTAAAAGTATCTCTGTCTGTCTCACTTTCACGCCAAAACTTCAAAATCGATTTAACTGAAATTTGGTACACAGATAGTTTAATGCCTCAATCGGTTCATTAAAGTATTTATAATATATAAATTCGAGTTCAAAGATTCCATTACATATATAAATATATATATATATATATATAAACATAAAGTCGTAACCAAAAAAACCTGTTAAATTGGCTCGATAAAAGTAGTATGCTTTTAACATAATGGCACTTCAATAAACTAATATTCTGAAGTTAAATATTACAGGTGGTGCTCGCGATTTAGCAGCATTGCCATTTGATGTTATGTCTGGACCACCGGAGTCTTACAGTGGATGCTTCAGAAATTTTCATGTAAACAACATAATGTTACCACTGGAGCAACAGAATATTGAAGGTAAGTAAAAAATATGCACCAACTGTAACCGTAGTAACTCAATATTAATAATCGGAAGAACACTGAATATTACATGAGAAATTTGCTGATTTAAAGTAAACTTTTATATTAAAATTACTGAAACTCCTTCACTGCGAAGTCGCATTGTGGAATGATCTTCGCTACGACATCCGTCATTCAAATTCACTCCCAATTTTTGTAGTACAACTCCTTCTTGTATCTGTAGCATTTCTATTTTATTTAAATATATTGCACTTTTAGTATATGTATGTAATATTTTATAGCTATATATTTATGTTAATTGTATCTAAAATATTATTTTTAAAACCTACATTTTCTTTCCTTTGTGTATTTTTTCTCCTCACAAGTATCTTAATTTGCACGATCCCACTCTTCTTTTTAAATATGTTGAACAAATGAAAACCATTGTTAAATTTAATAATAAGGAACTAGATCTTGAAGAGAGTACCATTTTCTTAGGTATTACATTAGATAACAAACTACAGTGGGGGTCCCATATAAGTGGTCTATCGAACAGGGTCAGCTCTGCGGCTTACGCCGTTAATAGTATTCGTCGTCTGGCAGATGTTGAAACTGCCAGACTAGTATATTTCAGCTATTCTCACACACACACACACACACACACATTTTGGCATACGGTATTCTATTTTGGGGTAATGCTGCTGACATAGATGCAATATTTGTACTGCAGAAAAGGATCGTTCGTGTGATTTACACAATGGGTCCAAGAGAGTTAGTTACTAGGAAACAAATTGAGAGCAGTTAACATAATGACAGTTCACTGCGTATTTATATTGGAAAACTTGTTGTACGTACACAAAAATATTGACTCTTTTAATAAAAAGAGTGAATGTGCCTCATATAACTTAAGAAATAAAAATAAACTTGTTATAAATTCTAGTAGGCTGCATAAAATGAATAACTCATTTAAGGGTTACACATACGGTTCTAGAATAAACTCCCAGAAATAGTTCTAGAAATGTCGCTTAATAAATTCAAAAGGATATTATAAGTTGCAAGATTACTTAGACGATAAAAACGCGTGGGAGTAAACGAATTGCTCTAATTTGAATTTAAATATATTAAACTAATATGATATTTTAATCTTGATGGTAAAAAAAATACAGAATACCCGACTGAATTTGTTGTGGGCTTCTCAGGTCAGGGTGCAAAGGAACCCTCGTAACTTTAGATTTTATGTCGTTCTTTAATACCATTCAAAAGTGGAGGCCTACTGGAATAAAAATATTTTGATTGATTGAAATAACTCCTGTCGCCAAAGGTTTTCTTGAAGATATTGCTTAAGTGCAAAGGGCACGGCAATTGTCAAATATTGTTTGATTTTTTTTAATTTTTGTTAATTCGTTTCTTTCTTTGTGTATTTCTATGTGCAATAAAGTCAAATAAATGGAAATTAAATTACTTATCCATATTATTTTGCCTTGTGAGATATATAAGAAACTAACTGACCATGCAAACATTGCTTTTCCATATAATAACTATAAACACCCATAAAAAGTAGGGTTTGATGATAGCGGGTTGAAAGTTTAGGGTAGTATGTATTTTTAATGCCACATTATAAAAAAAAATTATGTCCAAAAAGATGTTAGTGGTGGACCACCTTTATCGCTTAGGAGTATGAAAATAGATAGTAACTGATTCTCAGCTCTACAGAATATGCATATAAAATTTCATAACAATCAGTCAAGCACTTTCGGGGAAGTACGGTAACTGACATTGTGACACGAAAATACGTAAGACATATTTAATATCAATAAATTGGGGTCAATATAATAAAATTACACTAACAACTAGTTTTATTTACATACGTTATATCACACATAAGTCGTAGCAAGAAACATTTATTTATTTGCCAAAACTTACATTACATTACAGGATTACATGCATAACCCTGCATTAAGTTGCTATATTTGTATAAAAATAAGCATATTACATATTGATATCTTCATTGATATGTTTCTTAAAAAATCTTTGATGTCTCATTTCAATAAATTTCCTTTTTTATACGATAAATAGTTCAACGCTTTAAAAATCATAATAGATTATAACATTTTACAGTTTCTCCAAATAAAACCTAATAGTTTGCAAGGTTTAGTGTGTGAAGATCAATGGGACCAAAACAGAACATCTGTTCTGTGATTTCGGGGTTCCATCCAGTTTTTCTTCGATTGTCTTAGATGGTGTTTCCCTTCGAGTCTGCTCAGATTTCCGTTACCTCGGCTCTATCTTCCAAAACGACGGCGGCATTGACCGAGATGTTACTAGCAGGATAAATGCAGGTTGGATGAAGTGGAGGCAGGTCTCGGGAACAATTTGCGATGCCAGAATGCCCCTTAAACTAAAGGGGAAGATTTATAAGACGATCGTAAGACCTGTCATCCTGTATGGATCAGAGTGCTGGGCCACCAAAGGGGAGAATGAAAGGAAATTGCATGCAGCGGAGATGCGAATGTTGAGATGGATGTGTGGAGTGACAAAATTGGATAAGATTAAGAATGAGTATATTAGAGGAAGTGTGAAAGTAGCACCAGTGAACGAGAAGTTAAGGAGTGGAAGGTTAGCCTGGTATGGACATGTAATGAGAAGGGAGGATAGCCATGTATGTAAGAGGGTTCTAAATATGATGGTAAGCGGCAGGGCCGGGAGAGGGCGACCAAAAAAAGTGTGGATGAATTGTGTGAAAGAGGATATGTGTATTAAGGGTGTGAATGTAGAAATGACAGCGGATAGAGTGAAGTGGCGAAAGGAAACATGCTGTGCCGACCCCACCTAGTGGGATAAGGGCAAAAAAACAACAACAGTGTGTGAAATAAAAATTTCATTAATGTATCATGAAACTGCCTCATTGGTCTAATGGTTGGCATGTTCGACTACAGACATCAGGTCCTGGGTTCGGGTCGGGTCAATTCGAAATCGATATTGAGTTTTCTATTAAGATATTCTCAATATTTACCGCCAAAATTTTTGCGGTGTGCTCCACCCCTGTGCCTCGGAGAGCACGTTAAGCCGTCGGTCCTGCGCCTGATCTCTCTCCAGTTGTTCTGCCGTCACGTTGGACTATGAGAGTAAAGGAACAGAGTGTACACTTGTGTACTATGCCTGCCAATCCGCAGTGGAGCAGCGTGGTGGGTCTATGCTCTAAAAACTCTCTCCAATATGAGTGAGGGGACCTGTGCCCAGCAGTGGGGCGTAAATGGGCTGCTACTTACCTTTTTACCTTTTATATATCATGAAACAGATTTTAATATTGATATATAATTTTTTAACATAAGTAAATCGACGCCGTGTGCACGTATTCGAGGCACGCGGTAAATGCCTAGCTATTTTGCCTTTTCGGGGCTATGTGGGGGTTGCAAAGCATTTAAAATTGAGTTTAAAGGCTATGCAATTATTGAAGTGAAACTTCTTTAGGCGTATGACGGTAAATTTTTTACGGATGAAACGTGTGATCAACGTCACGAAGATGTCCAGCTTTTTTATGCTAATTTTACAAATTGCGTTTGAAGGTTAGGTTAATTTGTATTAATTTTCGACACTTTTAATATTTTAATGGCAATTAAATTCCTAACTTATCGACCTTATTCCCTCCCTCAAAGTTTTAAAAATCTAAAGTTTTAGATTTGTATAAATTTATATTTATAACAAGACTTAAGATTAATTTGCCAAAGAAGTTTCACTTCTGACGTATGTACTTTGTACGCACGCACTTTTAATTTTTTTTAAACAATAAGTATGTGTACACCAGCGATTAATAAAGTTTTCCTTATTTGTTTTTATTCATGATAGATGGGCAGAATATAGGTGCATGTGAAGGGGTCGCATGCAGTGGTACTAATATTGCGAGTGCTGGGTCACGTTGTCGCCGCTCTGCGTGTCGTTCGAACCAATGCGGTACAGGACGCTGCTATAAAGGACGATGCATTTGTCCCGCGGGACGAACCGGTTTGCAATGCGAACAACGTATGTGACATTTAAACACAAAAAAAATCATTTAAACTATAGTCATGATATGATTTTTATTTTTAGGATTATGTATTTACGTATATCAACAAATTATATACTTCCAAAGTTTTATATGAACACCTGTCTAATTGGTCTATTGGTTAGCATGTTCGGCCACAGACATGAGGTCCTGGGTTCGAGTTTCGGGTCGGGCTATTTCATAAATGGATATTGAGTTTTCTATTAAGATTTTCTCAATATTTGCCCTAAGTTAGGAAGTTGGCGGTGTAATCCATCCGCGTGCCTTGGAGAACATGTTAAGCCGTAGGTCCTGCAACTGATCTCACTCCGGTCGTATCGAATTCCCGTCACAGCATTATGAGAATGTAGAAGTAAAAAATGCACTTGTGTACTTTGCTTGCCAACCCACAGTGGAGCAGCTTGGTGGCTCTAGGCTCTAATAATCCTCTCTTGTATGACTGAGGAGGCCTGTGTCCAGCTGTGGGACGTTAATGGGCTGCTACTTACTTATATAAAATTACCGAAGTGCATTGGCGTCTCTGTCTAGTGCAGTTTTACATAAATAAAGCATGTGAAATTAATTAATGGTTATCTATAACTTACATTTCATATAGGCTCACGGCTACTTTAATATTATATTAACTAACAGCCAGTCTTTTAAACTAATATTATAAAGAAAATCTATTGCACCTATTTAAAACAAAATCACTATTAGAAGGCTGCGTCTTCATAAAGCGACATAGGCTATATTACTTACACAATAAAAATGCAATAATACAACCCAAGGTGTGAAAAAATTGGTCACATTAAATCTGTTATTGCGTGCGCTAGGGAAACCATTGATGATAGTACAAAAAAATGTTCTACAATATTATAGAACGTATTAATATCTACAAAAAAGTCCGAGATACCGTATGTTCAAATACTGCAGTTATGCCATTGTAACTAATTTTATACATTTTAAAATTTAATAAAAGTGCCCACAATAATCAAATCATATTATTCACACCTCTGTACAAATCCTTATCCTATTAATAGCAATATTTTATCAAAGACCGTTTCAATACCTATAAAATACTTTTTAAATTATTAAAATTGGACAATCGATTTAAGACATATAACGAATTTATAAAAGTCAATCTAAAGAAAATTCTAGCGACCCTTATAACTGGGCCTGCGACTGGTGAGTTACCTCTTATTCCAAGGATACCAATGATACCCATCGATATACCCATACTGTTTTTATAAAACTAAAATTACTAAATATAATTGTGTTATCTTGAGATATTGTGTCAAATTTCAGATATAAACATAACAATACCACAATTTGATGGCGAGGCCTTGATATCATTGAGCCGTCCAATGCACCTTCGCAATGAACAGAGGCTTAGTTCAGCACCCCCCAAGCCCTCCTACTTGGCATTCAATTTTACAACAGCAGATCCAAATGGCCTACTTTTTTGGATTAATATGGTAAGTGTTTTCTTTATGAAATGAAACAAGATAATGGGTCGATGAAGTGAAATGAAAGTGATCTTAAATAGCAACGTGCAACATTATTCATTTTCCCAAAGTAGCATGTAATTTTCCAGGAGACCCCAAAAAATCCAATTTTTATGATTTTTAAAAGTCTTTTCAAGGATAATTTTTTTTTTAAATCCCTCTTGGGATCCTGTAAAAAAAGTTCAATTTTCATTCAAAGTCCAATAGTTCAGCGAAAAATTTTCGCATCGAGACCAAAAAAACCAAACTAAAGCGTTTTTAATTCATATAGTGGTTAACTTACAAAAAAAAATTAAGTCCACCAAAAATAAGATCGAAAAAAAATTGAAATATTTTTTTCTCATCATATTCATTAAGTTAAATTTAGAAACTTCAAGCTTCAATTTGCTTTTTATTTTATTCCGATGCGACTATTTTTAAAAAACATACAGTTTTGAAAAATCGTTAAAATTTTAGATATTTCCTTTAATTTTTTCCGCTGGTGTGGTTTTCCGCGCTATTAATATATATTTTTTTACACTTTTCCAGGGTAATGACTACATAGGTCTAGGTATTGAAAACGGATATCTGAAACTCGTTTGGTCTCTTCATTGCAATAATTCAACTTTTAATCAAAACACCGGGGAATATTACCCACTGCCACCTAAGTTATTATCCAGTTTAGTTCAAGCTGGATTCATGGCTGACGGAGAATGGCACTTTATTTTGGTCACGATTGAGAATATAATCACATTAATTGTCGATCGCAAATCCTTTATAGAGCAACAGTGTTATAATGATAAAAATTACGAGGATTTAGATTTGTATATTGGTAAGTTCTATTTCTAAGACTTGTCTATAAGCAAATTGAAATTGTCATATCACGTCCGTTTATTCCTTGTAGATAGAATAGATGCAAAGAATATTATATATATTGTACACAAGGCTGATTAAAAAAATCGACAGCCCTAAATATTTTAAACAGCAGTTAGACACAAATATTATAAGGAGAATATTAATGGTGCCACCACAGGATTCTAACCCGCAACTCTCTTAACAATAATCTACGAACCTTTTAAAAAAAATACTGTGTTACTGTTATTATTTATGTATAAAACTCAGATTGAAAAAACTATAAACAAATTTCACAGGCGGGGTTACCGACGAGGAGACTGTAGCTAGAAAAATATTCCCTCAAAACTTCAGAGGCTGTATTGACAAGATATCAACAAAACAAGACAACTTTTTTACCAATTACACAGATGTTTATAGCGAAAACGTTCGGTCTTGTCAAATATTTCCCAATATAAATTAGAGTAAGTAATAAATTAATCAATAAATAATTGTGTTCTATTTGTTGTATACTTAAATAGAAAAATGTTTTATACAATGACCTCTTAACATGATTGTAAATAAAAAAAAGAGTGCAGTTTCTTTAATACACGTCTCCTATAACTAAATTGTAATATAGTACAGTCAGCACTTCACTGCTTTGGATAACTTGCATATTATAAAATTTTAAAGACGACATATACCAGAATAGTATATCAAAAACAAATATTTCAATCTGCAAAAATTACACTGAGACAGCACAAAATGTCAGTATCTCATAGGTTCATTGTCACCGAGACTTCATTTCTATTAATTTTATAGTAACAAACTTTAAATAATAATAGTAAAGCGACCATAGATTATAAAGTATAAATGAATAAAATAAATTCTGGGCGTTATGGATTGTAGAAGTGCCAATGGCGCCTACATTTTTGGCGGGAAATAAAAAATGGTAATTTATGATTGTCATATGACAATACGAATATAAATTGGTACTAATACCATGTACATAATATAAATTATTTTTGAAAACACAACGTCAACAAAGGGAGTAAGTGCAATACACTTAATTATATATTATATCGATTTTATAGATAAAAATACAAAAAAATAATGTAAAATAGTGGCGTAACAACCACAACACGTAAATTTAATTATGCGGCACTTAAAAAACTCGGTATATTTTACGCTCTCGAGACGTTTCACGGTGCAAGTTTTGAGCGCTTGCAAGGTTGTTCTAAATCAAATCGTATAAAAATGAATTTAGCATTTTGTAAATGTTTTTCTACAAAAACTACACCTGCGCCCAATATTTCTTTATGAACTAAATACTGTTTTATTATCTTTTTATTTCTGACAGCTTAACTATGATCTTAGTTGACGGTAACTGATGACATAATCTAAAATTTTTAATTCCTGACAGGTTAGCGCTTGACTGTGATCATACCTGATGGTAAGTAATGATACAATCTAAGACGGAAGCGGGGTAATTTGACTTCAGGAAATTTACCTGTTATGGTTTTTACACAGCATTGTATCTTTATACAATTCTTTTTGCTTATCGGTGCGTCTTTACCGTTGTGAGGATGAATTGATGTAATTAATCTTTTACTGGTTTCTATCCCATAACGTCCTTGAAAACAACTGCCCTTTACTGGGTTGTAATTCTAGACCTAGACAAAATTAAAATTTCTCCTAAATGTTGCTGTAAATCCAACCCAGGTCTTCTGCTATCTGAGTGAGTACGAGTATTCAAAATCAGCGACGTTATCCATTAATTTTTATACAGACTATTTAAGATCAAATGTACAGACAAATGTGTTATTATAAGACAATGTAAAATAATTCTTTGTTTTATATATTTAAATTCGTCTTATAAACAACTAAAGATATGCTGACTGTACTGTGCGGTTTGTTCATTTATATATAAAGCAATTAAATTGTTAACATATACAATACAACATTTACAATAAAATATAAAATATCCATAAGGGAAACGATTTCTTTTAATTAGTATATTTAAGTCTTATCTTAGATGTATTCAAAGTTAGGGCCTGTGAAGCGATACGAAATGTTTACGTGTTTGTACAAAATAAAGCTAGTGTTTCAAATTAATGACTGCTTATTGTAGTCTTCTCTAGTGGCCTTATTTTAAAAGTCAACAAAGCCTGTCTGGACCAGTTCAAGACCAAATTCTCAAATATTTTTTAAACATAGACTTTAGCGACTTAGACGTTTAGAAAGAGATGATTAGAATTTACAGAATAATTATTTATTTTTAAACTTCAAACATTTTTGTCGCTTCTCATAAGCCCAACTGTTTTAAAGTTAAGAAAAATGAATACTCATAGTACAAAAGTTTTTCTAGTCTTGTATGGTTAAATGAAATTGTGTTTTTTCGTATAATGTTACCTTTTTACATTTGTATAATATAGACTATGTGATTCGGTAATTGCTTTTTAATTGGTGTTCCAAATTGTCGTAAATTAAGGTAAGTAGCAGCCCATGAACGTCTCAAAGCTGAGCACAGGTCTCGTAACTCATAGAATAGAGGGTTTTTAGAGCATAAACCCTGGAACTATCGTACATCCTAGAATTACTCCTCGGATATGGTTTTCTTCAGTACATTTTCCTTGTTCGAAAAGAAAACAATGATGGATTGAAAAGTAATAAATCTTTGCAATAGTCCCAGCAATCATGTTCATTATGAAATTACATTTAGTGATAAAGAAGTTATAGTGGCATTAATAAAAAAAATTAAACGTTCATCGTACACAAAATATAATTTTATTGATATATTCATGTTTAATAAATTGTATACATAACATCATCAAATATTATATTATAAACATATACATTTCGTTATACGTTGCTAATTCAAACACAAATACAATATGAGATGTTATCCCCATTAATAGTGTATTATTTTTAAATCGTTTAGTCTCAACACATCTGTAATTGATTTACTTCGGCGTACATATTCGATGCGTCCCATACACGAAGCTCGGATACACCTTAATTATTTACATTCCCACATTGAAAGCAACATGTACATTAAGTCGTAGAGTTTAGGCCTATTTACAAAGTGGAATAAAAAGTTGGAATGCTTGACTGTGGTACATATCAGCTTGCTATTGGTAATACATCTCGTACGAAACATCAATACATTTAGGAACATCGATTCCTCAAATTTACACGACACTATAGAATAATATAATTTCTAAAAAATAAATATATTTATATTAAGCGTTAAAAATAAATAAATTGACAATTGCACGATAGAATTATTTTAAAAATATCTCTTTTGAAAAATGTTCAAGTTCCAGGACCGGATTTAGGGGGCATCTGGGGCCGCAGCCCCGGGGCCTCCACAAGATAGATTTCGAAATTATTCAAAAAATGGAAATAAGCACTGCTGAATATTGTTTCAACTGTTATAATTTAGTCACTCGACTAAATGGAGGATTTCTTGCCACTGCATTTTTAATCAAAATTACCAATATACGTGCGGAAAATTTAAGGGAGAGAATATAATCCATAAGTATATGATTGCACATCGGCAGATAAGAAATCTTTGTCTGTCCGTGTGTATCTACAATATAATTGTGAGACCAAGTAAACTAAAAAACTTGACTAAAAATGCTAACTTTATTTCGAGAATAATTTGTCCACTTCAGGATCTAGACCTTTAAATCCGGCCCTGTTCAGCCCCTTTGTATTGCCTTGTAAGCTGTGCTTACGAACACTAGTTAGTTGGCACAAAGCGACTATCCTTTGCAAAAAAATACCTTTCAACGATATATAGTGTCTTGAAAACAAAGAACTAGGAATGTATCTGATAATTACAAAAATATATATTGTATATATATAGATAGAACAGAATAAGATGATCACAGAATAATATTATAATTAACGAGGTTTTTAAGCTTAAATTCGTGCATATAACAAGCTGTCCATGACAAAATATAAACATTACATTGACGGCTCAGCTAGCAGACATTGAATGCGGTAAGGCCTATGCAATAACAATGTAACTATGTATTATAATATTATTTCACAAGTACTTTAAACATTTATACGTGAATATAATGACACTTAGAAACATCAATGTAAATTCCCATAATATGCACTTTAATATAATTCGTATAATTGAATATAATTAAAAAAGATACTCTGCTTATCTACAGTGAAAATAATTCATTTAAAATATAATTAGATCGTAGTCAGTTAATATTTTTCTAATATAGTGATTAATTAAATTAACAAACACGAATATGGAATCGTACACATTTTTTTTTTCATTTTATTTTTGGAACACAGTTATTTCTTAGAAATAAAGTCAAATCTGACAATTCCCTACCGATACACCGGGTGGTAACAATCTCAATAAATTTATAATCTCTAAATTCATAAACAATTTAATCTATATTACGTAATGTCATCAATTAAACGTCATGTTCTATTAATAATAAAAAAACAAATTAAACACTATCGACAATAAAACTTGAAGGTACATTCATTATCATTATGGTTAAATAACATTACTGGGAATAAACAAAATGGCAGCCGAGCGCGGGAACGCGAACCGGAAGACCCCTGTCTACGGTTTGTGTCCCGTGAATATTATCCATGGTTTCTGGCCTAACATACTGGTTCACGAAATTACATCCGTGGTTATTAAGCTATTCGCGAATTATGATTCGTAATTTTTGCCCACGAGACTAGTCCGTAAATTAAAAACAGTTGTTTATGGCCTACGAAACTATTCCGCTAATTATCATCTGTGGTTTCTGGCCTTCGAAACTGCTCCACAAATTATAATCCGTGGGTTTTGGTCTGAGTACTTCGTGACTTATATCCGGGGCTTTTGACAGCTACACGATTTACAATACGTGGTTTTTGACGTACGAAACTGCTCCACCGTGACTTTTGACGTAACAGACGAATTATAATCCGTGCTTCTTGGCCTATTAAACTGTTCCGCGAATTATAATGCATAGTTGGACTGTAAGTCTGCAAGCTCCATGGGTCATTTATTTATACTATTCTGGTTCGTGTATTTTAAACATAGCTTTCTGATCCGCGCAGGTATATCCTATCTTTTGTCCGCGGAATTGTCTCGTAAGAGTCTCGTCCGCAAATTGAGCCATAGGAAATATAGACAACTATGTTTCCTATGGCGGAGTCCACTTTGGTAACCCTGATTCAGTCCGAATGACCAAAATAGTCGTCCCACAAACACTAAAGATTTAATTAGTACGACGGATGACGGTTACAAAACCGATAGACCTGCGGTTCAGGGAACTAGACTACAGACCAGCACTCGGATTGGTATCTCTCAGATTCCTAAACACGGGGTATTTTAAATTTTATAGTTTAACATACAATACAAACCGATGTCAAAGTGAACGGCAGTAATCAAAACAATCATATAGACACAAAGCGTTTACTTTTAAAATCAGTCTCATTCGCATAAGGAAGTGATCACAGCACACACTCTGAACTCACTGGAAACTCGTTGCAGACGAGGGGCCATGTCCCTCTTAACAGAACATTTATATATATACACACAATTTTAGAGCACCTTGGTTGCTAAATCGCTACACTTAAATATGATAAAAACGATACTACAGAGCGATAGATTGCAAAAAAACGTTAGATGTATGGAAAACGCACGGAACATAAGAAGACAACTCATTTGGAAGTACACTCGATATTATCGTAAATAAAATTCTCGACAATTAATAACATTTTCGTGTAAATATTATTTAAAATATAGACGGTAGGGTGAACGAAAAAAGTTCATAGTGCAGACTAGATATGAAGATCTGTGAAAATGTACAGACACAATTAGGCAAAGTTCGTAACGTTCCCTAACAATTTAGAATGGCAGCCCAGAAAATATATTATCTAATTTTATAGCATTTTAAAATATATATTTCAGTAAAAAATCATAAAACATAATAGGCCGTAAAAATTGCGATCGTCGACGATCGGCGAACGCGCATAACAAAACTCACACCGGACTCCATTTCCCTCACTTAATCTCTGGAAAGCCGAAATTATTACAACAATAAAATAATAAAAATATCGGCAATCACCTCGCGTCGACGGCGAGTATTTTATTTTTATTCACTAGTATATACATATAAATATATCGGACGCGGGAGACGGAAACCTGGAGACTCACCTCGACTCCGGGTGCGCCTCGCCTCGGCGGCTTTCGAGCCCCGTCTTTCAACGAACGCACTAGGAAAGAACGCGGCGACGATTACATCGTATTAAAAAACGATCTCATACACATTAATTACTCACATCGCCAGATTCAAAGTACGTTTCAAAATCTAAGGGCACGTGATATTAAACGAGAATTTTTTGAGATACGCTACAGGTTTCATACAATAAATGCGAGCTTTGGATCGCTCGGTTCGGGTCGCATTTTTGAAACGCTGTCCCTTAACACCGGCAGCCGGACGAAATACCACAATCGCAGACTCTCCCTGCCAAGTCCTTCGCGATTCCGATGTCCGTGCTGCGGCTGGCTAGTTCGGCGGGCGGTCGCTCGGGCTCTAGATACGGGCGAGGGCCCGGGGGCGCGCCGCCGCCAGCGCGCGTCATGGCCGCGGTTCCACGAGGCGTTGCACCAGCACCGCTACCAGCACGGCCAGCAACAGGAAGGCCGCCGCCATCAGCAGCGCGGCGTGGCGCGGCGACAGCGAGCGCGCCGCTCGTGGGCGGCGGGCGCGTGCTGGCGGCGGCGGCGCGGGCACGGCGAACCGCGCGGGCGCGGACCACGCGCCCGCCAGCCCGCCGCGCACCGCACACACGCGCACCAAGTACTCCGCACCGCACTCCAGCTCCTCCAGCCGGAACTGGCTCTCGCCGCCCGCATACACCTGCCGGATACATTTTTTTAAAAGTAAAATCTTTCTTTTCGCACGCTTGAATTGGGGAGTAAGCTAGTGATTGAGTGAGCATTACGAAAAGTTCGAACTGTAGATGACGATAGAAAGAGGGTGAATATATACATACAGCGAACATAACAAAATTAAAAATTTCTAGGAAATTTATATATGTATATGTATTTTTGAAGTAAACATAACACTAACGTTGTAAATTTATTTTATTTTTTAGTTTTACCCCATTTTATTGCAATAAAGAATATTGAATTTGAAAAACATAGTAAAAAGAATTTTTGAATTTGAATAAGCGGGCTAGAAGAGCGAGAATCCTTCGACCTCACCTCTTTAAAGATGGCGTCCTTGCCGCGCGCGCACTGCAGCACGTACTCTGAGTCGTCCATCGGGTCCCAGGCGAGGAGAGCGGCGCGCGGCGCCACCAGCGAAGTGGAGGGAGCGGCAGGCGCAGGCGGCGGCGCGCTGGCGGTGCGCGCGCTGATGCCCGCCGACCACGGGCCGCGCCCGCCCCGCTCGTCGCTAGCTCGTATCCGAAACGTGTACGACGTCGACTCGCGCAATTTCTTTACTCTGCACGAATGCGCGGAGCCCCGGTACACGGGCCGGAACTCCCGAGCGTCCGGCGCGCGCATCTCAACACAGTACTGAGTACCGTCGACGCCGTCCCACTCGAGGCGCAGGTGGTTGTGCGCCGCTTGCGCGCAACGGACCACCGGCGGAGAGGGCGGGCGCGGCCGTGTGCTCGCCCGCGTTTCCTCGGACCAGTCGCCGAGGCCTAGTTCGTTCAGCGCGGCCACTCGCACGCGGTAGACGGTGTCAGGCGTAAGCCCCTCGACGAGCCGTTCGGGCGTGGGCCCGTCCGTATCGAAAGCGGCATCGTCGACCTCGACCCGATAGCGTAGCACTTCCGCGCCGTGGCCGTCGGGCGCCTTCCAGTGTATTCGAAGCGAGTCAGCGGTGGAGTCGTGGCGCAGACACGTGGGGGCCGCGGGAGGCGCGCGCGGAGTTAGCGCGTCCCTGACGGGCGACCACGCGCCGCGCCCTGCTGCGTTCGCGGCACACACTCGAAAGAAGTACGGCGTGAAAGGCTTCAGCCCCTCGACGGCGAATTCCGCGGCGAGGCCCCGATAAATCTCCGCGAACTCGACGTTCGTCGCGCTCATCTCGAGCCTGAAGTCCAGCACGGGAGCCCCGTTGCACGCCGGGGTGGTCCACTCGATACGTGCCCTCCGCGCGGTCTCGATCTGAACGGACGGGGTATCTGGAGCCTCGGGCGGGGCCGGCGGCGTCGAGAACCTCAGCTGCGACGAAGGCGGGCCGACGCCAGTTCCGTTGCACGCTGTCACCCACAGTCTATATTCGCGGCCCGGAAGCAGGTCTCGCACGGCGGTCTCCGTGTCGAGGCCGGCGTACGCGAGTCGCACCGTGCCTTCAGAGTCTCCGACGTCGAGACGGTACTCGCTCAAAGTGAGGCCGCCGGTACAGTCGGGCGGTCGCCAGCGCACGGTCGCGTTAGTTGAGCGGGGTGCAGCCGCCAGCTCGGGGGCGGGACACACTCCCGGGTAGGTTGTCTCTGTCGCGACGGTCTCGACGGCCGACCAGTCGCTATCGCCGGCCGCATTGGAACAACGAACGCGCGCGCGATACCGCACGCCGGGCAGCAGGCGGTCGCAGTGCGCCTCCCGCTCAGGGCCGCGATATGCGCGACCAAATCCGTCTCCGCCGTCGAGCTCGAGCGTGTACGACTCGACCGTCGCCCCGCCGTCCTCGGCAGGCGGCTCCCACCTCAGACGGAAGGCGCGCGAATGTATCTTGCCGCGCGGCGCCGGCCTTCCGGGTGGATGTGGGCGTTCGGGAAGCGTCCGAAACGAGACCTCGGAGGACCAGGGTCCCTGGCCGTCGACGGTCTCGCACCTAAGACGAAACCGGTAATCGGTGGCTCTCCGGAGACCCTCGCAGATGTGAGCGCACTCAGGTCCGGTGTACACGGGGAGAAAACCGTGGCCTCGCGCCGCGTCGTCCATCTGCAACGTGAACTCCTCCTCAGCGCGACGCTCCCAAGCCAATGCCAGCGAGTCGGCCCGCGCGATGCGTAGCGTAGGAGGTGCAGGGGCAGGCGGCGGCGTCCCTGCCGTCCAAACGATCGTCTCGTCGCTCCACTCTCCACGGCCGCACTCGTTGACGGCCGCTATGCGAAATCGGTACCGCGTCTGCGGTTGGAGATTGCTGACCGTATGCTGCCGGGTGCGCGGCCTCGTCAACTCCGCGAACCCCTCGCCGGCATCCATCTCGAGCACGTAGTGCGCGACCCGCGCGCCATTGTCCGCGGCGGAGGGCCAGCGCAGCAGCAACGTGTTCCTGGTGCGGTGCGTGATGCGCGGCGCGGGCAGACGCTCGGGAGGCGCGGGTGGCGCGCGGAAAGTAGCCGCCTCGCTCGCGGCACCGGTCACCTCTCCAGCTCGGATTTGAAGGCAAACAGAATACTCGCATCCGGGGCGCAGATCGCGAACCCTAAAATGAGTAATCGAATAAGGGTATAAATTCAATACTGTAAAAAAAGCATCCGCGGGAACTAATAATACTCACCGACACGACAAGGACGGGCCGCTGTATATCGCTTTGTATCTTCCACGGTCTCCTAATAAGAGGTCATATGTGAGCTCGACATTCGGTAGACTGACACCTTCCGGCAATGGAGAATTCCATTGCACCAATGCACTCGTCGGCGTCATGTCGCTAACCTATAACGATTAATATTTTATTGATTAATTTTGTACGATGTCAGAAAGATTCGTCGTCGTCGTCGTCGCTTCAACCGATGGACGTCCACTGCTGGACATAGGTCTCACGAAATGATGCCCACAAGACCCGATCTTGTGCCGCCTGGCTCCAGCGGCTACCGGCGATCCTCCTTATATCGTCGGTCCACCTTGTGGGGGGTCTTCCTACACTGCGTCGTCCAGTGCGGGGTCGCCATTCCAGCACTTTCCGACCCCAACGTCCATCGGTTCGTCGGACTATGTGCCCCGCCCATTGCCACTTCAGGTTCGCGATTCGTAGAGCTATGTCGGTGACTTTGGTTCTGCTACGGATCTCCTCATTTCTGATTTGATCGCGTAGAGAAACTCCGAGCATAGCCCTCTCCATCGCACGCTGAGTGACTCTGAGCTTCCGCATGAGGCCCATAGTCAGCGACCACGTCTCAGAACCGTAGGTCATCACTGGCAACACGCACTGTTCGAAGACTTTGGTCTTCAGGCACTGAGGGATATTGGACGAAAAAGTCTTCCGGAACTTCCCGAACGCTGCCCAACCGAGTTGGATTCGGCGGTTGACCTCTTTCTCGAAATTGGACCTACCTAGCTGGACTATGTGTCCCAGGTATGTATACTCGTCAACAATTTCGAGTGTAGAGTTCTCAACGATGACTGGGTGGAGCGGAACATGGATATTGGACATAACTTTCGTCTTATCCATGTTCATTTTTAGGCCCACCTGTCGAGAAGCTCTGCTGAGGTCATCGAGCATTGCATTGAGATCTTCCAGAGTCTCTGCCATAATGACCACGTCGTCGGCAAACCGTAGATGAGTGATGTACTCGCCGTTGATGTTGATGCCCAGTCCGTTCCACTCCATAAGCTTAAACAGGTCCTCCAACGCCGCAGTAAAGAGCTTCGGGGAGATAACATCTCCCTGTCGCACTCCACGCTGCAGTTGGATAGACGCTGTGCTTTGGTCCTGTATACGGACTGACATGGTGGCGTTTTCGTACAAACACTTCAACACGTGTATGTACCGGTGGTCAATTCGGCATCTCTGCAAAGATCTCAACACGGCCCATGTTTCCACCGAATCGAAGGCTTTCTCATAGTCCACGAACGCCAAGCAAAGTGGCCGATTATACTCCTCGGTCTTCTGTATAATCTGCCGCAGCGTAAAGATGTGGTCTATGGTACTAAAGCCTTTTCGGAATCCGGCTTGTTCGGGGGGCTGGAAGTCGTCAAACTTGCGAGCGAGACGATTCGTAATGACCCTCGAGAACAGCTTATAGACATGACTTAGCAGCGCAATAGGTCTATAGTTCTTCAATAAGGTGTTGTCACCTTTCTTGAAGAACAGAACTACCACGCTCCTATGCCACGCCTTTGGCACCGTACCTTCCAGGATGACGGAATTGAACATTCGCTGAAGGACTTTTAGAATGGGTTTTCCACCCGCCTTCAGGAGTTCCGCTGTGATTCCGTCATCACCAGGTGCCTTGCTGTTCTTCATCTGTTTAAGGGCCATACTAATCTCGTACAAGCTGACGTCCGGGATATCTTCGGTATAATGTCGAGTAAGTTTGGCACGAGGATCTTTAGCCAAACTATCAATAGGCTTGCAGGTCGATGTGTATAACTGCCCATAGAAACTCTCAACCTCCCTCCGAATCTCAGGTCCAGATGCAATGAGTTCGCCGTTATGAGTCCTCAGCCGCGTCAACTGGCTCTGACCGATAGACAGATCTTTTGCGAACACTTTAGTGCCTTTGTTGCGTTCGATGGTATCTCGTATACGCTCGGCATTAAAGTGTCGCACATCACGCTTTTGCGATTTAGAGATCTGTCTATTGATCTGCCGGTATGCGGACGCGTCTGCTGCAGACTGCAAGCTCATTGCATGTCTCTGTTCCATGAGATTAAGAGTATGGTCTGAGAATCTCTTGGTTTTCTTTCTACGGGGTTTATAGAATTTCATCCCAACCGTATGGACAGTTTCCACTAGCCTATTGTTTAGCTCGTCCACGGATTCGCAATTCTCGAGGCAAGCGAAGCGGTTTTGCAGCTCCAGTTGGAAGCTCTCGGGGTCTTGGATATGAGCGCGAGTGGGTCGGAGCGTTGACTTCACCAGTCTGTTCCGTTCACGGACAACGTCAATATTCAATGTGCCTCTTACCATACGGTGATCGCTCCCAGTTTTCACTCTATTGATCACAGAGACATCATTGAATATATTTCGCTTCGTAGACATGATGAAGTCAATCTCGTTTCTCGTGGAACCATCGGGACTAAGCCAAGTCCACTTTCGATGTGGCCGTTTCCTGAAAAAGGAGTTCATCATGTAGAGGCCCTCCCTTTCCATGAAATCGGCCAGCATTTGACCTCTCTGGTTCCGTTGCCCGTATCCAAATTGCCCCACTCTCAACTCTGCCCCACTTCGTTCGCCGAGTTTTGCGTTGAAATCTCCCATTACAATATTGTAGTGTGTCCTAGAGGTATGTATGGCTCTTGATATATCCTCATACATAACCTCTACATCATCATCGGGATACGATGATGTGGGTGCGTAAACCTGTATGACCTTCAACGAATACCGTTTGGTAATTCTGAGTATAAGGTACGCTACCCTACTGGACACACTGTTTACTTGGACAATATTGTTAACGAGAGATTTGTGGACGAGGAACCCGACACCACCTTGGGATTGGTGTTCACCCTCCCGGTAGTATAGCAAGTTACCGGATTTGAGAATTATCGTGTCCTCCCCCTCTCTACGGACTTCGGATAATCCCACAATATCCCAGTGTAACTTGCTCATGGCTTCTTCCAGCTCGAAGACTTGAAGAAAGATTATACTCTAAAAATTCATTTTAAAGATCCTTTATCCACATAACAAATAATAATTGTGTGAAATTTATACAATGAGACCAGGTGAAAATTGTAGTTAGACATTAATGCTGCCTAACCTGAGGTGTTCTTGTAGCTGAGAGCAGGTCCAAAAGGGCCTGAGTGTCGTTATCATCGTCGCCCTGCACCGAGGCACCGGCCGAGGAACCCTCGCCCTCCGACCAAGCTCCTGAAGAAGCCCCGCCACTTCCCCCTCCGCGACCATTCAACTCTTTTCTTGGAGATAGTGATGGTGTGCTTGCACCAGAGTTTATCTCTGTAAAATGTTGAATAATAAGGCACCTAAATTTATTTGAGATGTTATCCATCAATTTCTCAATTGAACAACATATTTTAATTTCAACTTGTAGAAATTATGAATTATAAAATTCTGCGAGTATATACATATAAAGATACTTGTACATATGACTTGAATAATTTTTCTTTGATATTACTTAACACAAGACATATAGAGACAACAATCTAAATTTCTCACCTATGCCATTATTCCTATGATGTTTTCGCTCTAGCTTCTGTTTTAGTTTTGAGTATTGACGCTGAGTCCTTTCATCTTTCTGATATACTGGTGGTGGTGGGGAATGCTGCATATGATGTGGAGGAACATGATGAAAATGAGTTGGATATCCTGGCCCATAGAAATGTTGTGGACCTCCTGCACCATTTGTTGGACCCTGACAAATTAAAACTTTACATTTTATTTCTTATACTATTATATATTATATTAAAAGTCCTAAGCTAAAAATGCATAAAACTTTAAATAAAAAATGTTTTCTTCTAAAAGGCTTTTACAACACACTTGAATTGACAAATACAATTTTTCCATTTACATGTATTTATTCACAATATATAATTCATAATATTATTAAGGAATACAAGAATTCTTCACAACCTGTTCTGAGAAGAACCCACAACAAGTGCAGTAGGGTGTTTTTTTTTCATCTCTACTAGTATTATTTAGATTAGAGTAACTTACAAGAAAAGTAAGGTAACACAGAAGTGTGTTTTAAGAATCTAGAGCAAATACTCTGCTTCACCATATTTACAGTCTCCACATACCCAATAATTGCTTCCAGTGTATAAAGGTTTCCTCGCTCAATATGAAGCAACATTCAGGCACATGAGTTTTAAAAAGTGTACTCATGAATAGGACTGTTTGGTGATACCCAGGATTCTACCTGTGGCTCATAACAAGAATCAATGTGTCTAACTGTTGAGAGACCACAGCTACAACGGATATAACAAACTAAAGTTACAATGTTCTAGCACAAAATATAGATGACAAATATTAAGGTAAATTAAGGATTTTAGAGTCCCTCTGTTTTATGTCTAAGCCTAGGCAAGATATTTTGTAATAATTTTATTAGGAATTTTTTAGGAATCACATTGTTATGAATTTAAAATATATCAGAAAAAACATGATTTAATTATTTACATTTTATTATCCAAATTAAAAATAAGGTGTACATATGGTAACAGCGTGGATAAACAATGAACTATGAAATTTTACGACTAATTATCATATATGAACTATAAAAATACATGTAAAATTAGCAAGACATCTCTTGTGCAAAGAACTATGAAATATATTGCTAGTCAGAAATCCTAGTTTTTAGATAGATCTTATCAACATCATCACCAGCACTTAGTTTAATGAAATATATAAAAAAAATGCTTATAACAATGGTATTCAAACCTTAGTAGAGTCTTTATCTGACGAAACTTTCTTCATAGAATCAGAGTCACTCATGGTTATTTACATATAGATAACTATTTTGCAAGTTTTATATCAGTAAACTTGACAACACGGCCCACGTAATGTGCCACGTAAGTACAACAAACTCGGCTCTCGACTGATAACGTGTACATAACAATCACACAAGGTATACAACACCACTGAAATCGAAAGAACCATGATAAAATCGAAGAAATATACTGATTAAGTGTTCACTAAAAATGGTCGTGTATATTCAAACTCTCCACGCGTATTACACGAATTTGCAGACTAAAGTGAAACAATCGATAAATTGACGGAAATTGTTTGTACAGATGGTGAGCACATTGAATAGCTACTTTTGCAGTGTTATCCATAACTATTATCAATTCAACTTTGTTATGTTTTGTTATTTGTATTTCATTAACGTAAGCACTACCGAGCAATACAAATAGCAAATATCGAACATTATTTTATGGTTTACTATGTATACTTAGTATACTTAGAAGTAAGCGCAGCGAGTTTCTTCTAATACACTTAAATTTTAATTTAAATTCACATTTAGATCATGCTTCTTTTATCTTTTGTTTATCACCGCAACTAGTGTTTTTTTACTATTGTGCACTTTTACAGATATAAATAAAAATAAAGCATCACGTAATAATCAATCAGAATTACATTACAATCAGTTTTTTAAATCCATTTAAAGGAAAAGGAAAAGATTTTAGATCATACAGCCATCACTTGTTTAAGTCTCAATATAAAAATAGAGCCAATTAAAAGTTTTACATACATTTACTTTTTTTCATGTAATAAAAATAGTTATTCATAATATTTCCTTCCGTCTATGAGAACCACATTAAAAATTCGCGGCCTTAAAAATTTGTTGGATTTTTGTAGCTCAAATAATAACTTACATAGTGATGTGGCGGTTGATGATGCGGCGGTGGTTGATGGTGAGGTGGCTGGTGGTGAGGTGGCTGATGGTGCGGCGCATGATGTGGGTGAGGTTGCGCGTGTGGATGCGCCACTAAATAGTGTCGCATTCCTTCGTCAAGCACTGGTGGCAGCATGGGTGGCATCATAGTCGCCGACGTAACTACAGGCATGCCACCTGGAAATTTGACCACATTTAATTAACGCTAATATGAGCAATTACAACTTAAGTAATTTATATAAGATTAAAAACAATAATAGAATAGAATAACGGGTAATAAACAATAGAATATAATAATATAATAATAATAAAAAATAGAATAACGGGTTCATATTGTCGTAGCACCAGATAACCGCAAAAAAAAATTATGAGTACAGTAGCCTCAAGAATATTATTTTCATAGATAAATAATATTAGGACTTTCTCCCAAAAATTTCTCAATGTATGTTGGGAAGTGGCTAACGTCTTGGATGGCATGTAAAGCTGTCGGTTGGACACCTACTCCGTTTTCAGTCGTGTCGAACTATCTCCGGGACGGAAAACTGGGTGTCATTTATCTCCCACGTCAATCGCCAATCTCTCTTTGAATAAACTGATGAGGCCAACATAATATTAATAAGTAAAGATATTACGTACTTAATACTTATTAAATGTAACTCGTATTCATGCACCGTTTAATTTTGACATCATCGCCAAACGTTCCGCCTTGTAATTCTGTGGTTTATGAATGAACCTGTTTAGGCATTCGCAGAAATCGCTTTTTGTGGGATAATCCATTTTGAAATCACGTCGGAAACGTGCACCTTAGTTTTAGAATAAATTTACTAAATGTACCTAAGCGACCGCAAAACTTTAGCAATCAACAGAAGAACCTTAACCCTACAATCTTGAAAGACTCGCTAGCCTAAAACTCTAAAACTTGTGTTTTGTTACTGAAACGGTAAAAAGACTTAGTTATTTTTTTATTAGGTATATTAAAAATAACGTAACGTAAGTAATAAAAATGTCTTCGAATCTTCTATCTATCTTCAAAATAAAATATTTGTCTTGGCTTATATACATGTATTTAAATTTAATAAAGTATTTTTTATTCAACTTAACTGATAAACATATAAGAGGCATCATCATTTTGCCAAGTAAACGAATAGTAAATAAAATAAACAAACCTAATCATTGAGCTTTGACCTCCACAGATAGAATTTTATTGACAAGGTTTATAACCTTTATAAAATGGAATAGTTCAATTCACAAAGAAAAAACTAAGAACGTCTTACTGCAGTTCGCCGTTTAAATATAATATAAGATTTCAATAAGTAAACGCTTTTAAGTTCAGTCAAGTACACATCTTTAATTTATTTTTAGATAAATTAAAAAATGGCATGCCACCTAACAAGTTCTATGACCAGAATTTAATTATACTTGAGATAAACGATCTTAGACTCGCTCATTACGGGATCTCTAAAAATATTCCGATTGATTTGAGTTGTCGCAAAATGACTCCTTTTGCGATGTAGGCGCTCACTCAGAACAAAATCTCTCGTATTATTATAACTTGGGGGTCGTGATGACAAGCTAAGTTCGTAAACACAAAATAAATGAATACAGCAGACAAAATTGCATCAAATAATGCTTTGAAACTACTGTCTTGCATTACAGGATTATTTTTTATAATAACGGGCAAGAAAGACGGATTTACCACAAGGAGCTGGCTTCCTTAAAGTTAAGATGCCGGTGACACAACATAATGACTTATAATTCACCCATCTAAATATCGTATAACGTGATCTTCAAGAAATATTACATTTAGTAAATGTGTCTATCGTGTCCTTTGAATTAACCGTTATCTAACCCGGTTCACAACTGAAGAATTAAATTAACAATACTAAAACCAACTTAAACGAAAAATAAATATATAAAATTTTATTTATTTAAAATTGCCTCCTCGACATTATGCCATACTTTATACAATTTTCTTCTATTTAAACAGGTTTATTTTCTGTAATGTTTATTGATGTGAAGTGATCTTCTTTAGGCGCATGAGGGTTATATTTTTCCGGATGAAACGCGTGATTAGCGTCACGAAAATGTGCAACATTTTTTTATGCTAGTTCGTTCTTATATTTACAAATAACATGTGGTTTTTTAATTTGCCACTTGTCATTTAATAATTAAATATACCATTTTTCATAAAATATGAAATAAAAATATTACAGTCTTTTTCTAAATTTTAAATTCAAAAACAAAATTTAATTAAAAATTTGAGATTTCAATAACGTATGATATTCGACACTCAATATTTTATTGATAATTAAATTCATTAAATTCCTAACATATCTTTCTTTTTCCCTCCCTCTAAGTCTTGGAAATCTAAAGCTTTAGATTTGTATAAATATCGACAAGACTTAAAAATTAGTTTGTCAAAGAAGTTCCACTGCTAACATATGTACTTTGTACGCACGCACTTTTAATTTTTTATTTAATTGTAGTAGTATTCTGAGATATGCAAGTCCAAAATACTGCGATTCGAGTCTTGATGTCAGCGAAATAGTCGGCTACTCTAGCATCGGCAAACATACGTTTGTAGTACTCACCCTCGTGTTTGAGAACCTTATTTATGTTATTACTTAATTTCGTTTTGAGCATACTGACTTACCATATTCAGTGTGAACAGTGCACATGTGAGCATGTTGAGGGTGCTGCTGGGGATGCGGACACATCTCCGGCGGCACGTAGTAGGACTCGGGGGGGTAATATTCGCCGTAGTAGCCATCAGGCGCTCCTCCCCCGCCCGCGCCTCCACCCTCGGCCACTCCCACGCCCACCATGGCAACTTCTAGCAGCGCATTGTACGCCGCCGCCCGCGACGCATCCGTTGCGGTCGCGAACTCTCCGTACACCTGTCAAACTGTCACCACCAAAAATCATTAGATATAGATATATCATTATACATACATATCACTTCGATGAAAAAACAAACAGTGCGTTCGCTCTCCTAAGATAAAGGAGGTAAAGTTACGGGGAATTGTATTGATTAAAGGAAAAGGGGGTAATATGGGTCACTAAGCGAAGACTCAAATAAAATTTCAATCATAAACGAAAAATTTATTGCAACTGCCTGTAAACATAATTTACTTAATTAACAATCATTAGAAATCATTTTCATTCCATGTGGCAGTCAATTTTGGATAATATGAAATTTAAAAAAAACAGCTTTGACTCTCATTGCACCAACGTGCGGGTAATGGTGGTCACCCCAGGGGGCATTTGTAGTCAAAGAATATCTAATACGTATCGCAGATATAACCTTGCCACAGCCTGCATGAGGTGTACCTGAACCAAATCTCGTTGTTACTTGTGCTAGGCATCTGTTTCCAGCCTCTTCTGCGTAGTCATCCACATCGTCCTTCCATAAGCCGTCAGTGCCAACATCTGATAGAAATTTCGTTCGTTTCTTGTAACATTTCGACCTTATCTTTTCAGGACCCTTTTTCTGTATTGTAGTCTTTTTCATGACATTTACCCTTCCATCTGTTTTAATTTCCTTAACCCCTTAGCAGTGCAACCATATAAAATATTTGCCTATTTCTTCATCATGTTTACTAGTACGGCTTGTCTCAAGACTAAAGATAATGAAGCGTCGTAGAGGAGGTCTTTTCTGAGGTAGAGCCTTTTTTATCCTCTTTTGAAAACTTGAAAAACGGATCCAAATAAATTTATCAGCATTTTTATCGAAGAACCTGCATCAATAAGCTTTATAGCTTTTTCCAGGCTATCAGAAGACAGTTTTACACGGTTGTAGTGTACTTTATCTAAATCCTGCATCTAAAAAAAATAAAAATGACGTACTGCAACATGCAAAGTTGCGAATGTCACCTGACTCTCATTTCCCGCAATCCCCCTAACAAGAAAAATAGTAAAATAATAAAAAAAACTTTACAACACTGATATAATCTGAACTGCACATCAGATTTTCGAAAGTCTAACCAAGTCCGTATAAAAATCTTAATCGCATACTGCAAGATATTCGGCATTTACCATCTAATTTGCGTTGACGTAAAATTAAATCAGCGGAGCACAAAACCAAAAAAACTAACATAACTTAGTGACACGGGCACAGACTATGGCGAGCGGTTCCAGGCCAGCATGGTGATGGGGATGTCATTTACGGATCGCTCGCTAGATCTGTTTCGTTCATATGAGGGTTCCCATTGCCCACTGACTTGACCGCCTCGGAGAAAGACATCACTGCTTTCCAACTTAACTCATCGCCAATCATAGCGTCCACAATGCTGGGGAGTGCGAGGTCACTCCCAATCAGCGATGTCAAGATGTGAACCCTGGGTCCCCAAGCCTGACAATTTGCTACTGTGTGGTGCGCAGTGTCGCGGCCGCCCCACAAATACGGCAAGCAGGCGCCTCTTCGCAACCTACAATCTGGTGCAGATACTTGTCGAAGCAACCATGTCCAGTTAACACCTGCACCAACCTGTAGGTTAGCGTACCGTGCCCCCTGACAAGCCAATCTTCCAAGAATGGACGCACCGCTGCAACCGTGGCCACACCTGCAGATGGAGACCCGAGGTCCGCCTTCCACCTATCAATCAGGGTCCTGTCGGATAGGATCCTGATTCTCTGGACCTCTTCAGCATCAGGCCGTTCGCCTCTGTTCCTTGCAACTGCCCGAGATTGATAGGCAACCGCCAGAACCTCCGCCCTGAGCTCCCAGGGGAGATCGCCCACAAGAAGAGTCAATAATGATACGAAACAAAATCCCATTACAGTTTTATGCCAGACTTGCACGATAATTTGTTAGTAAGGTAACCGTTCCACGTATGATCAGGATTAATACTCTCGTGTTTCAAATGTCACTAACCGTTATGGTCTAGTGTATTTGATACATTTGATCTGGGAAAATGAAATATAAGTATTATTTATTTCCTCACGTCTCGTATTGCGATACAGCAATCAGCAATGAGGTTGTACCTCTATTTTTTAAATTGTATTACTTTCTCTGCTTCTCTTACACTAATTTTGTTTTTATTGTACTAAATATTCAGTTTAAAATGTCTCTTTCGAAATTACAGAAGAAACTTGAATTTCATTTTGTTGAGTTCAAAGAGTATAATCATGAAGATGTTGCAGGATGTTTTTATGACGAATATACTTGTTATGAGTAAAAAATGACGACCATTAGTTAACTATCTAAATTATTATTATGTAAAACGAAATATATTATGTTTAGAATGAAAAAAATATAAAATTGGTTAAAAACAGTGAAATACTTAACTGGATAATATTATAACACATTGTTATAAGAGTCATTACTTTTATCATATGACTTGGTTGAAATGTACATCACTGCGTATAACTTTCCAATTGTGTAACCAGCTACATAACTCAAGACTGGAATGGTGTAAATGTGATTTTATAAGCTTAATCTCATTAAGCGACAATAATAGTGCGACGAATTGCACAAGTACACGTCTTGTCAAATCGATATCGACATCCGCGTGAGCGCATCGTGACGGCATTTGCCTTTTAAATTGAACGCTGTCATGGCGCCTCACGAGTTCTGCGTGGATGCGCCCGTTATTTATGTCAGCGATTGCGGGTATGAACACCTTGAACAGGCTGGCATTAAAGGCTTTTTGGGGTTAAAAACATTCACCAAATATTAGATCATAACAAAAATACCAACTAGAACAAACAGTATTTTTAATAACACACTATAAAATAAAAAAAGTGCGTGCGTACAAAATACACATGTCAGAAGTGAAACTTCTTCGGCAAACTAATTTTTAAGTCTTGTTTATATTTATACAAATCTAAAACTTTCCGAAGTCCGTAGAGAGGGGGAGGACACGATAATCCTCGAATCCGGTAACTTGTTTTACTACCGGGAAGGTGAAGTTCAATCTCAAGGTGGTGTCGGATTCCTTGTCCACAAATCCCTCGTCAACAGCATTGTAGAAATTAACAGCGTGTCCAACAGGGTAGCGTACCTGATACTCAGAATCACCAAACGGTATTCGCTGAAGGTCATCCAGGTTTACGCACCCACATCATCACATCCGGATGAGGATGTAGAGGTTATGTATGAGGACATATCCAGGGCCATGCATACCTCTGGGACATTCTACAATGTTGTGATGGGAGATTTTAACGCAAAACTCGGCGAACGAAGTGGGGCAGAGCTGAGAGTGGGGCAATATGGCTATGGGCAACGGAACCAGAGGGGACAGATGCTCGCTGATTTCATGGAAAAGGAGGGACTCTACATGATGAACTCCTTTTTCAAGAAACAGCCGCTCCGAAAATGGACCTGGCTGAGTCCCGATGGTTCCACGAGAAATGAGATAGACTTCATCATGTCTACGAAGCGGAACATATTCAATGATGTCTCTGTGATCAATAAAGTGAAAACTGGGAGCGATCACCGCATGGTAAGAGGCACATTGAATATCAACGTACACCGAGAACGGTACAGACTGGTGAAGTCTACGCTCCGACCTACTCGTGCCCAAATCCAAGACCCCGAGGGCTTTCAACTAGAGCTGCAAAACCGCCTCGACGGCCTTGAAGAATGCGAATCTGTGGATGAGGTTAACAATAGGCTAGTAGAAACTGTTCATATGGTTGGGACTAAGTACTTCAGAGCCCGTAAAAAGAAAACCAAGAGATTCTCTGACTACACTCTCAATCTCATGGAGCAAAGACAGACAATGAGCTTACAGTCAGCAGCGGACGCGTCCGATTACCGGCGTATCAACAGACAGATCTCCAAATCACAAAAACGTGATCTGCGAACCTTCAATACGGAGCGCATCAAAGACGCTATTGAACGCAATAAAGGCTCCAAAGTGTTCGCAAGAGACCTGTCTATTGGTCAGCGCCAGCTTACGCGGCTGAGGACCAGTGATGGCAAGCTCATTGCGTCGAAACCAGAGATTTTGAGCGAGGTCGAGAATTTCTATGGACAGCTATACTCATCGACTGTCAAGCCTATTGACTGTTTGGCTGCAGATCCCAGAGCCAAACTAACCNCTGAGGTGGCAATGGGCGGGACACATAGTCCGAAGGACCGATGGACGTTGGGGACCGAAAGTGCTGGAGTGGCGACCCCGTACCGGACGGCGCAGTGTAGGCAGACCCCCCACAAGGTGGACCGATGATATAAAGAGGGTCGCCGGTAGCCGTTGGAGCCAGGCGGCGCAAGATCGGGCCTTGTGGCGGTCATTACGTGAGACCTATGTCCAGCAGTGGACGTCCATCGTTTGAAGCGACGACGACGACGAAATCTAAAACTTTAGAATACTGAGAATTAGAGGGAGGGAAAAATGAAGATATGTTAGGAATTTAATAAATTTAATTGTCATTAAAAATATCGAAAAAGAATACAAATAATTTTTAAAAATCTTTAATGACGATGAATAACTGCCTCATTGGTCTAGTGGTTAGCATGTTCGACTACAGACATACGATCCTGGGTTCGTGTCCCGGGTCGGGCCAATTCAAAAATCAATATTGAGTTTACTATTAAGATTTTCTCAATATTTGCCCGAAGTTGGGAAGTTGGCGGTGTGATTCATCCCCGTGCCTCGGAGTGCACGTTAAGCCCTGGTTTCCCGTCACATTGGACTATGAGAGTGAAGGAATAGAGAGTGCAAATGTGTACTATGCCTGCCAAACCGCAGTAGAGCAGCGTGGTAGGTCTATGCTCTAAAAACCCTCTCTCCTACGAGTGAGGAGGCCTGTGCCCAGCAGTGGGACGTTAACGGGCTGCTACTTACCCTTTTTTACTTTAGTGACGAATTGTAAATTAAAACGCCGCGTGTTAGCCAAAATTTATGAAGAATAAATAGTATATTAAATACGAGTGGCAAATTAAAAAGCAACATGTTATTTGTAAATATTAAAACTACCTTATCTTCAAACGAATTAGAAATCAAAAACGCTACACATCTTCTTGACCCTAATCACGCATTTCATCCGTAAAAACTTTACCCTCATGCGCCTAAAGAAGTTTCACTTCAAAAATGGGTTCTGTTACATGGCTGTGTAGAAACCACGAGGTAAATTACCTCTTACCAGAAAAACTTCAATGTTAGACTATATCATCACTTGCCATCTGGTGATATTATTGTTAAGCCATTGTCTATCAGTAATAGTAAAGTGAATATAGAACATGTCTGATAGTACAATTTAACATGATAGAAAAGGAAAATAACTGTTACAAAATAACTATCTTTGCAAAAAACTTACGGTTGACAATCTATACGTTTTGTAACACGTATCTCTATACCTATTTAACTAGAAACAAGAATTTCTTAGAAATACTACTGATAACTAATAAGTTACGAGTATACTAAGAAAATAAAGACGTCACGCATGATACATGCATACCTACTCGAGGTGGATATTGGATACTTAATATTGTAATTATTTATTAATTAATACGTTTATATACGTTAAATATTCTTAGTAAATACGTTATGGGAAGGTACTTTTCCAGTATACACTATTTTGAATAAATTTGGTATTGAAAGAATCTCAAATTTATTTTCTTTGTATCTTTATGATTAGTACTAGCAATGCACCGTGGTTCCACTCACGTAGATACCGATCTTGAGGCAATGGAACGTCTACTAAGTCGGACTATGGATTTATTTTTCTGAATGTTCACTTAGTTTTTAATTACTTCCTTTCAGAATATTGCATACACACTTACATTCATAATCTAATCAATATACCGATTTTACAACGAATATATATCTAACTAATAGATTTTCCAATTCTTAACGTCATTTACGTAGACTGTCCGACATTACTCAATTTAAAAATACTCTACAGGTATTGAAAGATTTTTTAAATCGGTCCAGTAATTTTTAGCTTCACCAAAATTATAAAAGCATAAGTGTATCGGCGGGTATCATTGGTATCCTTGCAAAATGAGCTAACCCACTAGTCGCAGGCCCAGTAATAAAGGTCGCTAAAAGTTCTTTAGACTGACATTTTTAAATTCGTTATATCGTTTGAATGGAACATTGGATTTTATTAATTTAAAAAGTATTTTACAGGTATGGAAACGGTCTTTAATAAAATAATTTTAGTAGGCTTCAATAGGCTAAGGATTAATACAGGAGTATGAATAATATGGTTTGATATTTGTCGGCAGTTATACTCACTTTTAAAATGTAAAAAAGTAATTATAGTGGCATAACTATAGTAGTTGGACATATGGTATAACTGACTTTTTTATATATATTAATACGTTCTATAATATTGTAGAACATTCTTTTGTTCCATCTCCAATAGTTTTCATGGATTTCCACAAGCACATTAATATATTTGCTTACAAATCTTTTTAAATTGTAATACGATAACGATTATGAAAAGAAGCACGATCATGTTTACATGCGGGATTCCCCTAGTAAAAAAATGCATATCTATTGTAATTGTAGAACTGCACCGATCATTTATCATGTAGTAATCATAACATTCCATGAAAAACTATATATTTACAAGTAGTTTTGTTATTTCATTGTGTTAAGAAATGTAATACCTTGATATCAGTAAATGTCACTTTTATAAATATATGTCAAATAGTGATACAATAACAAAATTTAAGTATCTGTCCGCAATTGCGAAATAAAGCTTAATGCCGCAATGAATAGTAACAGCAATATCACAAATATAATTTATATGTACATCTATAACATGTCTTAGCTGTCTGGTTTACGACTGTAATGTTACGTGAATGTCAGTGATGTTACAGTCTAAGATGGTACACATAGTAATCTTATAAGAGGTAAACTATTATTTAATGATTTCTACATATACCGGGATCAGATTGTTTTACTTGGCGGCATGTCTTTGCTGGAGGAATGTTAACGATGCTACATCTGAAGCTTCCAACTAGCGCAGATCTAGACAAATTAGAAAGCATTAATTTTTGTATTTGCTCTACTGGGAATCAAGCCTGGGAACTTTGCTAGTGAAACGGTTACTCGCACTATTGCGCCAGCTAAGCCATCAAAAATCATGCATGTTAAGTATATACTTATAAACATATTTAAGTTTGATTTACAAGATATGACAAAGTAAAAGGAAAAATGGGGTGTCACTGTGATTAGGGCCGTTTCTTGTACGTCGTAACGGGTAATAGTTTCAAAATGGCGGGGCTTCCCCTCCTCTGTGTCCGATGTGTTGCAATCTTTGTTTAATGCAATAAATTCTTGGATCCTTTAGCTATTCAGTAGTGTTATTTAAGGTAGAGGTAATAGATATATAGAAACAATACTAAACTATATCGCCCGATTTTATTATAATTTGTTTTTCTGTAATTGCCTCCCCATGGATGCAATTTTAAAGACGTGCTCAAGTCAAAAGAGAAAAAAGTGTTCGTGATACACGCGCAAGAACTAAAGTATCTTTACGCTTACATTGTTTCAAATTCTAATTTAAATATATCATTTTTTTATTTAATATATGATTTATATAACACTTTAAAATTAAATTACCTTGGATAACTAAAAGTGCTAGGCAAATGAAACTCAAATGGTTAGATTTGTACCATCCGACTACGTCGTAATTCCAAGTTGTTATATCAGTAAGCTACAATGTAAAGAGGTAGGACTATTGGCGTTCTCAAGACGATCATTCATCTCATCGCTCTCGATGATGTTCAATTGAATAAACGATGAAAGAGGTGGCGACGAGACGACGTCGTAAGTTTGCGCTCGCAACGGTGTCCACACTGTGTAAATAAACGGATAAATCATAACCCACGAATTACACATTTAAAATGCATTTAGGGATACATACCACAATACAAACATGCTTTAAACATGTAAATTGTCCACGAAATACACATTTTTTTAAAAGAAAAACTTCTAATGGTATGGTATTACGCGTTACGTAAAGTGTCTGTTCGGATTTTACTTAAGTCAAACGCATTTTTAACATCCTCACTAGAGCTTTACTCGCTTTGATAGTAAAGACTCTGGGTTCAATCCCCGGTAAGGCGTATTTAGGAAATTGCATTTTCTACCTTGTCTGATTCTAGATTGGTGGTGATGACCAACCTACCAGCAAAGAAGTACCCCAAAGCGAAAATTCGTATTCCATTGCGATGCTGTGTCGAAACCATAAGAGGTGAATTGCTTCTTACCAGATTGGCGCGCTTCCATCTTAAACTGTATCCTCTTACTATCAGATATGTATATAAAAAATAAATATTACAGATGTATATAAAGAAAATAGTAGAATAAGTACAAAGTTCTTTTTTTTCTAGACAGTTCTCAAAAAGTCAACAGCATGGTAACAAATTTGTTTACAAAACATTGGATGGGTCCTGGTTACGCTATTCTAAAGATCTATATTAATCATATTAATAAGACACACGTTTTGTCTATATATTAGTGAAGTAGTTCGTAAAACGACCAAACAATGCCGCGTCCCTTCCTTTTTACACACAGACCCGAAATACAGGTAACTATGACGTAAACAGTTGCGCACACAGGCTTATGTTTGTTTTGATTTATATCCATACTGTACAAGTTTTTGTTCGCTCATAATATTTATTTACGGCTCCGCAACAAAACCGGTGTCCGGGTATTTCCAAATGTCGAGAAGTGCAAAAGGAAGTCATCTGAACGCGTCGTCCGAGACGTTCTGAGAATTAATTTACATATTTAATGTGAAAAGACGCAACCGGCCTAAAACTCCCACAAGCTATGCCGAATCTAGTATTTGGTAAACACATACAAGTCGCCGCATATTTTTTTACGTATTATATGTATAAAGCGTCTAGCTGTTTTCCGAAAGAAAGATTTTTCTAAAATTATATTCCTTGTATACTCAACTTATTCCTTACAACAATAACAATTTGTCAGGGAAAGCCCCATGAAAATCGGGTCGCCGTTTCAGAGATTAGGCGGAACAAACAGACAGATTGTTTTTTAACATAAATACCCTATAGGCTTTCATTTGCATATTTCGCGAAAAGTTATTTTAAATTACAAACTCGCTTCAATTTCATTTACTTGTATAGATTAGCTCTGTCAACCGCGTAGTACCCGATCCCATGGGAATATGAGTAACCCCGTTTTTAGTGCACGTCTTAAATGTAAAAGAAATATGTACGGAATCTCAATCAAATAGTTATAGATATCTCGTCATAATTTAGTGATCGTTTTTCTGTCCTTTCTTATTGAGAGTCTAGGTCGTGAGAGGTAAATGTATGTAAAATATTAAATTTTTAATATTAACTTATATTATAGCGAAGGTCAAAAATGTAGAAAAATTTATTACAGATTATTTTTATCAAGTTACAGATTCAGTTCATTTTAAAATTTATACGTACAATAATGACAAGACATTGTTAGAAAGAATACAACTTTTATTTCATATTAATATTGCCAAAAGAAAATGTTGTCATTTTGTATTTATTTTTACTCATATAAAAGTAAAAAAAGTAAGTAGCAGCCCATTAACGTCCCACTGCTGGGCACAGGCCTCCTCACTCCGAGGAGCGAGGGTTTTTAGAGCATAGACCCACCACGCTGCTCCACTGCGGATTGGTAGGCATAGTACACAAGTGCACTCTCTATTCCTTCACTCTCATAGTCCGATATGACGGGAATCCGACTCGACCGGAGAGAGATCAGGCGCAGGACCGACGGCTTAACGTGCTCTCCGAGGCACGGGGGTGGATCACACCTCCAACTTCCCAACTTCGGGCAAATATTGAGAAAATCTTAATAGAAAACTCAATATCGATTTTGAATTGGCCCGACCCGGGACTCGAACCCAGGACCTCATGTCTGTAGTCGAACATGCTAACCACTAGACCAATGAGGCAGTTTGCAACCAATGACTCATATGCATACACCTAAAAACAACTTTACAATTTGAAATTTACATTAATACCGCCACACCCGGGATTGAACCTGGTTATGCGTTACTCATAGGTCGCATACTCTGCCATCTCGCCATCACCAGTCTTTAATATGGTAATCAGGCTCATCACTAATACGCGAAAATACCTCCACCCGACCCCGATTAAATCAAAACAGTTATCTTCGTTTTAGCCGTCGGCCAGATGTCACGAGTGTGGTGTCTCGTCAGAAACAGACCGCCACACAGTGGCAAAATGTCCCTCAGCTCAGCGACTCATTGTGACGTCGCTGATCGGCACAGACCTCTCACTAGCAAGTATTATAGGAGCAATACTTACAGTAAGTAGGCCTGGAGAGCGGTTGCCTCCTTTTGCGAGACTGTCATTTCGCTTAGGCACGGCAAAGGGCGAGGATACACGCCGCCGAAACAATCCAGCCCCGAGGAAGAGGTGCAGGAAACAGGAGGAGGAAATTCGTACAACTCCTCCCCCTGTTGATGGCGGTCCCGCTGAGTTTTAGTGGGTATTGGTAGTTTGTACCCTCGCGGAGTCCCACACTCCCAACCCCATTAGTCGGGGGCGTAAATGCATTTCCCAGCGACAAAGAAAACTTTAGCAAAAAACGTAAGGTCACTGCAATTTCATTACAGACAGTAAGATATCCTGCCACAAATCGTACCCTTTCTTTAAGCAGTTGAGGAGTTCCATTGCTTATCATATTTAACGACGACAAATACTTGACCATACCGACGTAACTGTAAGTGAGTCAAATATCCGGATAGCCTATAAAAGATTCGGCCGAGTATCATTAATTTGCTCCTAATAATTGAAGAGTGCCGTTAGTTTCTGGATCCCATGATCAAAACCAAACCAAAGTATCGTCAAACAACCCTTGAAGTACATCCCTTTCAATATAAAACGAATAATCGAAAACGCGATAATGAGTTATTCGTCCATTTGTCGCGCACGTAAAAAAAAGGTAAGCAGCAGCCCATTAATGTTCCATTGCTGGGCACGGGCCTCCTCACTTATATGACAGACGGTTTTTATAACACAGATCCATCACGCTGCTCCAGTGCGGATTGGCAGGCGTGCACTCACGTACTTAATGCTAATTTAAGACTTATATGGCTTTCTCATGAAGGTCATCATCAGACCTGGACCAAAATATGGCCTGACATCTTTTATATAAAAAAAGAATCATCAAGAGGGGTTCACCTAGTCGAAAGTTATGAGGTAAGAAACATACACGAATTGATAACCTCCTTTTTTATGATCGGTTAAAAATAAAAATATATTTTTTTAAAACAAGTAGCCCTGCAACCGGTTGATATACTCGATTTGTGAAACTGGAATTCTAGAAACAGCTTTACTTTTACTAAAGGGGTCTGCAAAAAAATCAAACCTAGACAACCTTCGCAGTCAATTAAGAACAAGACAGTCTACTGGAGTTTTATATAATTGTTTTTACTAGTGGTCGCCAAGTGGTAGAAATTCAACAGAACCTATAATTCAATAGACCATAATAATGTTCAAACTTAGAACATTATTAAGGTTCTATTGTTAAAGATTATAACTTCTATAAACACAGATTTCGCAAAGACTACACTGTTAATTTTCTCATTTTTACCGTCAAATTCTATGAAATATAAATAAAAAAGAACCAAGCAACGTTTAAAATAAAGAATATCTTTTTTCTTATTGGAACAAAAAGCCATGCGACAAAATAATTCATTAATGATACAAAACTTCTTTGTAAACGATTATAAAAACATTTCGTTTGCTAAATGTCTTCGAAATGAGTTGAGATATTAATTTATTCTCGATTTTATTCTAACAATAAATAAAAGATCATATCTGTAGTAGTATATTTAATGGCTTTTTTACTGGTTTCGTGGTTTTTTTTATTCCATGTTTTTTATTATTGGCTTTTTGAAGTCCTTCTCTATGTAAACTAAAAGTATGGAAAATTTCATTCCCCTCCCTCCTTAAAAAGGGATTTCAAGTTTTTCCTTACCTATTATATAGATTTCTACAAATATGATACATTGCACAAATTTAAGCTGTATTGGTAACAAATAGCAGATAACCATATTAGCTTGGACAGAAAACTTCAAATATATTATGGCATATTAATACATGTATCTAAACACCATAGAGCGCCTATTAGTAAAAATTCAAATATAATTAAAGCTGCTACAAAATGTAAGGTGCCTATAGCAATTATATAAATATATAACATACTACATAACTCCGCTGCAAGTATACAAAAGNTTCATACAAGTTCGTCGGTTTAGAGTACTATTAATTAATTAAGTAATTTATTTTATGTTAATAGCAAAACAAAGAAGAAAAATTTACTGGATTATTTCGTGTACGCCTTTATGTTAATATATAGATTTCTAACCTTATTCCACGGGTCTAAATCACCTTTTTGTCTAATTCAACGTTAAATATTATAAGATATAGTCGCGAGATAGTATAGTCCAATAATTTTCATAGCGTTTTGTACTATTTACTTTTTACGTTAATTTTTGACCTATATGGTATCCTCCAGTGAGTTAGTTCTATTTAATTCACTGACTATAATCTCTAATTTTTTTTATATTTGAATAGAACTAACCGTCATAGGTTAAAAGTTAATACTTAAAATTATATTTAATTATAAGTCGTGCCCTCGACTTCATTCGAATAAAATAGAGTTTTTGGTTAGCATTTTTAATAATTGTAAGACAGAAACGTATATACTTTAACGAGCTATTTGTATAATATATACTTTAATGTACAGTATTTCACAGGAAAGAGCTTATTGTCGTCCCTTCTGAGGCTCTAGACTATATAGGTACCAAATTTCTAATACAAAATTTAAATTGGTTCAGTAGTCTTGGCGTGGAAGTGCAGCAGATTGAGAGTTACTTTCGCATTTATCATATTAGCATGGATTGTTTTACACCCTGAAGGGCTTTACAAACTTCGAATACCATACTTCTTTATATAAATAGCCCAAAGGGTCAAGCTTCTAACTGTATAAATGACGATACTTCAATTCATAATAATCTACCTTCCGTATTAAAAAGTAGGCTTTGTCCTTTCTGAGACTCTAGACTATCTGTGTACTAAGTTTCATTTAAATCTGTTCAGCAGTTTTGGCGTGAAATTGCGAGAGATAGACAAAGTTACTTTCTTTATTATATTAGTACGACGCTCTGAAAAACTTTATGGATTAATTTTCAGTGATTAAATTTTCTTATGAACGTTTTATATGACGAATGAATTAAAATATTTGCAAAGCGGACAAATTTCATGCAATGTAGAACACAAAATGCCTTTTCAGTTGAACAAATCACACAAGTTAAGCTTATGTTATTACAGACGACGTTATTACATGCCATTTGGCTCGTACTAGTAATATTTGTCGCAGTAACTAGTATACGACCTTATTGTGCAACTCCTGTCGAATTTTCGAGCTACACTACAAATGCAATCTTTGAAAATACTTTTTTCTATACACGAGTAACCGATTGATTGCGACTTTTAACTTCGCTTAGGTGCAAAAGTAAAATGTGCAGGCTATATTTGTAAATTTAGGCTTTATCATACTGGATGACTTTTCTATATGGTAACTCTGCGAAAAAGGCAACTGTTATTGCAACTTTGGGAAGTGTAATGCAAAAAGAAATGTAATAAATAGTAAATAAAGACATGTATTTTTGTCATGAAATTTTACTCTCATTAAAAATAGCTTTAATTTAAAAATTAAGTACATTTTTTTAAGTGTGGTATTTGAGAAAACAATCACCAAAATGAACAAGTGGTTTTCCATAACAAGTGTTAGAAAATTCACTTGTTACTCGCCTGCCACCGTTTTCTGCCCTTTTTGATCCGATCACACAGTCCCTTTTCTTGTAATGTGCTATTTTCCGTTGAGCCGGGTATCTGATGAAGTAGAAATGAATGACTTACATGGAGGCTCTCTGTACTCGCCCAACAATTTATCCACTATATCTTTTTATCGTTTAAACCAGTGGGTACTATATACAACTAAATGTACAATTTTTCTTACCTGTAAGCTGATTCTATATCTCGTCAAAACAATGCTTTGTATACTTATTGTTTATGTCGCCGCCAACGGATCTGTTAATATGTTTATTGTCGCCACAGCGGCGCCATAAGAGTAATAACATGTAGTCTATACTAAGTACCTAACTACATGTCCATAAAAAATTCCTTTAATTGTTCAATATCACTCTCAAAAGTAAATTGATATCCAAACAAAACCAAACGTAATAAAATCCTAAACGTTTATTATAAAGCGATATACTCTATTTATACGGAAAAAAGTGTAAGCGATTTTAAATTGTACTGCGCAGATTCATTAATATTCACTTCATCTCCGATTTAAATGTAAAGAAGATACGAGAATTTGCAAACACACAAAACAGAATTACAGTCACTGGACATTGTTGGGTTTAGTTAATGCAATACCTTCATTTATACGTGTATCTACACACAAATATAACGAAGCTGGTTGACTTATCAAGACAGAGCTTTGCATATATCAGCTTCAGCAGCTATTGAGTTAAGACAACAGTTGCTTTTTGTTATATAAAAACTAAGAAACAATATTCCAACAACTAAATCTTCACTATTGAATCGAAATTTAACATTTGGTTAGATTTTTGTTAAAATAAATATACACATATATAACGAAGAGTATAAAATAGGGGATTACAATTTAATTGATATTTTATATACGATATTTTCATTGAATGGACTAATGTCAGACGGTAAAATTTGAGTGACTTATATTGAAGGTAAGAGAAATTCCAAGTGGCTAGTTACGCACAAGTCTAAGTACACATATAAAAGTTATAGTTATTTAAAAAATATATTAACTAAAGCGACTGTAAACCCGACTTTGCTTTCTTTAATATTGCGGAAATATACTTGTATGTAATATAATGTTTACTCGTCATTGAATACGTGGATAGTTTCAAAATATAGTATTTTGGTACGTTGCTCTTATGACAGCTAGCTATAAACGCGTTTTTATTTGTTACTTAAACAACTCATAACGTAAACTAAGATGATTTAAAAAAAAAAGTAACATCTGTTTTAATTATCGAATTAGTTTGTTGTTTATTTTCATTTCGTGTTTATTTTTTAAATTAAGTTGGGTCCCTTTTTACTATGAATTTCATTGTCCTTTATTATATAGTAACATTTGGAGTCCTTTGGTATTTGGTCCTAAAATCAACAATTAGGGGCAATTTACTACTCTAATTTTTACATTGTTTAGTTGTTTTATATGTAAACTAGCAACCCTGCAAATGTGCAATTAAAAACGCATGCTGGTTTGCCTGTAATTGGATTTACACCATAAATATACTTATTTGTAATTCTTTTAAACTCAGTATAGTGTATAATCTGTCGGTAAACCTAATAAATAAATAAATGGCGCAATTGTGGCTTAATTTTATAATATGGATTTTTATAACCAAAGGTTGACTAATTACAAAAATCCCAATGTAACGCAAAATAAGAGACATTTCGTAATAACCATTTTATATTTAAACATGATATTTAATACGTAAAATTATTTCCTCATCCATAATATTTTTATATTTTCTTTTTTGATTTGCCCACAATTTATTAAAAAACATTTATAGAGATATACCTTTATATGTAAATTTATGTTTATATGTGAAATATAATATCGTAATTGTAAACCTAGTAATCAGCTTATCGAACATCGTTAAAACATTGATGCAAATACACAATCAGATGCTCCACGGTCCGACAGATTGGGTGGGTGTCAAAGCGCAATAGACGGGAACGTCGCGTTAACTGTCAGTTTAATACATTAACTTAAAACTAGTTTCTATTACTTTACTAATGTTTACACTTAAAATGCATTTCTTTTTATTACATACGTGATCTATAAATTTACATAAATATGATGTAAACATTTGCAGAGTGGGCAAACTGGATTGTAGCAGTCTTGAACTTGCATACACTTCTGGCTTTTCAGTGCCTCACCTCATCGATGGTGGGCCACGCAATTCCAACGAGCGTAAGGTGGAATAAGGTGTCATTTTTGCGAGGACACAGAACATATCTACTCAAATATTCAGTGTCCTCGCAAAAATAACTCCTTACCACAGACGAAACTGCCGCTGTATATGAAGAAGAAATGCTGTAAACAATAGTAATTTAATATAAAATATACCTACTCTATCATAAAATGGCCACGAGTGGATGCTTTAGTCAATTGTGTTATTTAAGTGACACTGTGTACACTGATCTTCTTAGCCTCAACGCCCCCATTTCTAGTATAGATTATATTGGCAAACCGAAAGAAACCAGAAACCGAAAGGTTTCATTGTAAACACGTACTGAAAAGGTTTAATGTGATCAAATTTCCTATTTTACTTAAGCTATGTGGGCGCTAAAACTCCCTCACCTTTATTGAATATTGTTAATACAGAAAGACGCCCACAGACCACTCAATTATACTCAATTCTCCTGGTGAATTGACCGTCGCCACTCACAATATTTTTGGGCGGAGAATTGTCTATTAACTGTAGGCGTTATCTCTGTTAACATTAGGAGCTGAAGAAATATTACACTTTCAGTTTGAAATAAATACCTAATGTACGTCATCAGCTAAATAGTTACACCCCTTAAATTAAAAACAGGTTTACTTTTTCTACTACATTTACACGAATATCAGATACATGCATATAAATACGTATATTTAATTGCATTCTAATACAATTTCTACACAATTTACTGGCTATTATATATTATATTCTACACAATATACTAATAACATACATGTTTTGTAACATTATTAGTATATTGCACTTGTTATAGATTGACTTTGGTTTTATCGTTGCATTCATACATTTTCGTATCTAATGATAAATATTCAAGATGAAAGGTAGTTGCTATTAATTTATAAAACTTATTTTCGTTCATTTGTTAAAAATATTAGAAGAGAATTTATCTTGATTTATATTCCAAAACTTGTAATCACTGATTTTCTTACAAAATATGTACATTGCTCTACATTCGAGCAGAATATTTAGAGTTTGATTAGCGTTGTATAAATGTTAGCAGGCGTATACAATTAAATGGTTTAACGCTTGATCAGACGTTGCTATTAAAATATTAATGTTTTTTGTTGCATCACCTCAATTCATGTGTAAAACTATACACTTAAACCGGAAATAACGTACACTTGAACTGCAGACGGCCTATTCCTGGAACGAGGCCAATGTTAGCCACGACGCCCTGATATATTAATTTTAAATAAAACTTCTTATGGCCGGAGCCACAGATACAAATCACTCAAACGAAGCCATATTACATTAGCTATTAATAGATTCACTTGACTGACTTATTCAGCTGATCGTGAGATCCCGGGCTAGAAATTTTAATTAATTTTTCTGTTAATAAACTTTGCATAACCACGGGTGCAAATATATAAGAACCCATTGTTGTTCGTTAGTTTCGCTAAAATTCGAGAATGGCTGGATGGATGTGGCTGATTTTGGTTTTAACGGCTGGACTGATTTGTCTGATTTTGGTTTTGAATTACTTGTTGTCCAGGGAACGTTTCAAAGGTGAGAAAACGTGAAAAAATGCTTGGAATATAGTATAAAAAAAATTCGGTTTCCCGTAGAATTTGTTTCTACCTCTCAAACCTTTGATATTCGTCCTGTTGTTCTGATTAAGATTGATTGATTAAGATCAAAATAATACTTTTGTTTTATTTTTATTTCATTATTTTTGACACTTTATACTGACAACCAACAATTTCTAAACGCAACTATAATTTTTGACGGACTTTGGCGGGAATTTGGGCGTAAAGTTCGCGTTTTCCTTATTAGGAATTCATTTTGTTCCGATTAAGTTTTGGCCATATATTTTACTAACATTGAAACATTCTGCTATTGTCATTCAGCTATTTTATTTATTGATTCTGAGGCAGTACGAAGATTGCCAGGTGGTCAAGTATTTAAATACAAATTACTATAACGACGCACAAATGAAAAAAAAATACAATATTCGCTTGTAAGAATATATCCCTAATAACCTATGGGCATTATACAATTCTAAACATAATATAAAGACAATACAATAGTAAACACATATCTAAACATAGATTTACTACACATAGTTTTATTTAACTAATGAAATAGTACACACATAATAATTATTGTATTGTATTAATATTTAATTAAATTATAAAATGATCACTATTTCAGTTAAGATAGCATATAACACATGAAGATTTAAACGTAAGTATCATTATTACATCGTTAAATTCTTGTTCCATAATACCTTAACAAATAGTATAAGAATATGTCAATTCCTACGGCATTTAACAATAACTTTTTAAAATGATTACATAGAAAGTAAACCTTCAAACTATTTACGTGAGTTTGCAATAGATTTCGCTGTTCAATTTGTCGCAAAATAAATTTAATTAAATTATTAATATTTCAAACAAATGTATTAGTAGCAGTGCTATATTGTTATATTTGCAGAAATATAACAGTGTATTTGAACTAGAGTTCATGAATAAATCAGTAGTCTACCAACGATTATAAACCAGACAATATACAGGGAGACTGTAAATTAATTGTAAAAATAACAAAATGTGTGATTTTAACGTTTTGCTTAAAATACAAAGACTAAATTAAAATTATACATCGAGTCCTGATCAAAATGGATTTCATTGTTAAATATATTTGATTAATATCCGTCGGAATCTTTATACGATACGTCTCATGTTTATTTATTGCCTATAATGTTTTTAGGTCTTTTAAAATGTTTATTTCACATTTAACACTAGCCCAAGGAAGGCCAGCGAGATCATATTAATTGCAAAAGGAAGTCGGACGGTAAATAGCAAGGCCACAGATAAAATTAATTGCTATTTGGGACAGACACATTGGCTTTCCGTCAGCCGTGTCATTACATTCAAAATGTAATTAGCCTTCTGTTGTTTATTTTGCAAATACGGCGAATTAGTCACCTGAAATATCGTTGAAATTGTTAATTAATTTAAAAATAATTTAAGAAGGAGATAAATATTTTATAGTAATGGCCACATAGTTCACATTTCTAGCCCATAGATACGATGTGATTGCTGCAAGCTTAAGCTTTCTGCTTAACATTTTCGAAATCAATTAATGGAGAAATCGAGTCGATTCTAATGCCATCTACCTCTTAAACTGTTAAACCAATTACATAGAAAGGAACATAACGTGAAATAACAAATATTTTATTGAAAATTTAATACATATCAAAAGGGAAGAGTTTAAAGTAATTGTAGGAATTGTAGAAAAGAACTGGTATAGGTAAATCTCGAAAAACTTACCACAAGAACGATGAATTTAGTAATTTAACTCGTTTACTTATTTAATGGACTCCGATGTGAATTTCGTACTGCAATACCTTTCGAATATAGCTATGTCAATGTAAAGATTTTCAAATTAATGGTAGTCCTCTTATATGTGGAAGATAATCCAATTATCGATAATGTCTTAGCTGCAGTCTGGCACTAAGTCGCCTGTTATTGGTGCTGACTTGGCTAGGGAATTCCCCTCTTTAAAAATACGAGCTGTTACAAGAATATGTTGCTATGTTTCGTAAAGAGAATAAGAGTACCCTCAATATCCCTATCAGCCGAAAAAATAAGTTCTACAAATAACTGTAAAAATTGCTGGTACATAAAGTCACAAAAGATTGTCAATGATATTTTAGTTGCTTGATGTATGGCTCCATGGGTAAACACGTGGATTCTTGCTAATAATCTTGGGTTCAAATTACGTATGCACACCACTAAGTTGCCATATTAAACTTGTGTGTTTAACTTTTGTTTGAAATTAGTCGTTATGTTTTTTAGCTGATGGAAATTGTTGTAAGTAAACCTACATATTCCGAAAGCAATTCTAGCGTTACTGTTTGGCTTGCCAGCCCATATTGGCGTAGCTTTTTAGTCTGCGCCCAGCAGTGGGACTCCATACCTATTTGTTTGATTAAATGCGATAATGCAAATTTGTTACTTTACTAAGTACAATATTTTTTCTTTTAATTATGTTAAACTATTTCCTAATGTTAAAACTATCAGAACAGAACGTTTTATAAAAGACACCCTCTTGAATAAGTAATATTTAACTATGAAATCGACCTAATTCCGGTTGACTAATTATTCTTTTAGTAGTTGAACGATTATTAGACTACTCTAAAATATTTCAAAGAGTATCTTATATCTAATATTTTGTAACAGTACGAGTATATTAATTTGCAGAAGCGTCAACCGGCCACGTTAAGAAATCTCAACTTATTTATGATATTTAGTATCTGTAAATGCAAAATTTCAGCACAAATCAATAATGAAGTATAGGTTTATGTGTAGACAACAACAGTAATGATAGAGAACCCTGATAATGAAAACACCTAGAGAATAGCATATGAAAGATTATGTATTAGTTGTATACCAATACGATGTTCTTAATAATAATTCTTCACCGATAGTAAGCATAGGCGACAGGTTATCAACACTAGAACACAAGGGAATAAAGTAGTGTAGCATTATTATTCATCGTATGTAATTTTCATGCAATTATTTTGCAACGATTCCACTAATAGCAGCTGCGGTGATAACGGTTTGATCATTCAAACGGCATTCAAACTGACAACCAGTGAAGTGAACTTTTTTATAACGGGCTCTACGACGATTCTTTTATGTAAAACTTTGATTTTGTCTTTTAATTTGTCCAAAGTACAAAGTTGACTCAGCTTTACCTACTCTAACATTTTTTACGTGGAAATGAATCATTTTATGTCTCAATTCTTAAAGGAAGTTAAAAACTTTTAACGTTTTTAAACATACTATGATAAATTCAGCGTAAAAATGTTTAACAATACTGAGGAAAATAACCTTTATATAAAAAGTAATGTATACCTATCCAGGATTTACTTGCAAGACTCAATTATTTCATTTAGCCTTTAGTAACGATATTTTAACAGTTAACATAATAGATCGGAAAAATAATTGAGTTAGGACGTACGATTAACACTTTGAGAATAACGCTGAGATAAATTCTGAATGCCATATAAATACCAATCGTTACAATAATCATATGTCCAGACGAATGACTCATCATCTAGCATAACAATATTAACAAACAATGGTGCATATGTACATTGTTAATTCACAATACACTAACGGTGCGAGGCTGCCCAAAAACTACTTGATGCGTTAAAAAAAATTAACGTCGAAGAACTTAACATTCAATAATTTTGCTATAATTAATTGGATGCATTTTAACAAAATTCTGACGAATTCTGTTCGATTGGTTAAACCCGGTCAATTCAAAATTAAATTTATAGATATAGATTTCCATGAATATATATAAAATAGATATATTCATGGAAAAATATAAAGAACTTTATTTAAATTGTCGTAATTTAAATGTTAGCAATAGACAAAATCCCCTAAACAATAAATATCAAACACGAGAATCGATAAATGAAAACACATAACATTAACGATGATAAATTTATGCATAACAAGTAATATAAAAAAAGTCATCTCAATTCCAACGCCATCAAGCTTACTCTCATAACAATAAAATGTCATTAAGACAAACAATTGACAGCCTCGCTCGCTTTGCTAGCAGAGGTCCTGGGTTCGATTCCCGGTAGTGCGAACTTAGAAATTTTTGTATTTTCTAATTTGCCTGAGTCGGATTTGGTTGGAGGCTTCGTCCGTGGCTAGTTACCACCCTACAGCAAAGACGTACCGCCAAAACAAAGGGATTTGTGTTCTGGTACGATGCTGTGTAGAAACCGTAAGGGGTATATCGCCTCTTACCAGATTAGCGTGCTTCCATCTTAGACTGTATCATCACTTACCAGATGGTGAAGATCACAGTCAAGCGCTAAACTATCAGCAAGAAAGAAAATAATGTTTTTGAACTTGAGTGGTTAAATAAAAAAACGTTTTTGTTGATTATTGAATCTTTTCTACGAGTTAGATGAATACTTAAATTAATTTTATTTATAATTTGCCAGACGTAGCATTAGTGTGCTTATTTTTACATAAGTTCAGACAAAATTACATAAAAGGTACTTCCATGCGTAAGGGGATATTGATACGTAAGTGTAAAGTTGAGGAATATTTCAATGATACTAATGGTTGAATCAGTCCGATTTTTTAATTAATATTTTGTGTGAAGAGAGAGATTTACTTAAAAATTACAATTTTTAATTTAAGAATGTTTTTGTACAACTTTATTATTCATTGACTTTATTTTACATATTATGCATCCTAACTATCTATAATATAATTTAATTTGTAATATTGCTAAAACTAGACAATAAAAAAGGAACAAAATTTGTACAACGGAAACGGTAAAATGTGATAGACACTTGTATGTTGTACTTGAATGTGTATTGTAACATCTACAACTGACCACATTTGCCAAATAAATAAATATTATTATTATTATTTGATGAACATAAATATATAAGAAGAGTTTAAGTTAATAGTAAGAAACGGAATGCAAGTACGCGTCGCCCAAATATGTCGCGCTATAGATGTCACTTATCGATGTTACCATGATGACGTCACGTCAATAAATATGTTTGTGGAGTATTGACCGTTATTTCAACATACTCAAAAAGTCTATCATAACCATACTTGGGATCGATCAGCGACCTCCAAATAGTTCATGCGACAGACGTCATGAACTGCGTATGCCATGAGCCGAATAATAAACGACCAGCTACAGGAACATAAGCTGAGTTTGTGCTTAAGCAATGTGATGCACTTTTAGTATGTTCATATTTTTCCATTACTACTATAAGCTCACACCATTTCTGTTTGTCCAAATTTTCAATCATTATCGAAATCAAACCCTCTGACCACTTCTAAGCGAACAATTACATTAAAGAGACCTTATAGAAATGATTCGATCGAAATTTATTTCGCAGTTATAAAAATTTACAGACAGTGAGTGGCTCCAAATTCAAGATGTCCATCGAATTGAGTACTAAATAAAAGCTTAGCAAAAGAATATTAAAGTGTATCAACTTAAGGCACAGGTCTTAATTTTATTGTAAATACTGAAACATAATATTAATAACATAGGTCTTAATCATGGCAATAATTCTGCAATGTTATTATTTTAACATACATTTATTGCAATGACGGTAGGAGATGTGACACCCAAATTAATCAATATAATCCAGATAACTGGATCGAGTAATGTCCAAGCGTCAGATTAATACGATTCCCCTAAAGTCATAATACATTATGTATATTATTAGGGCATAGAATACTTGCGTATTATAAGTACACCGAATTATGAAACAAATGCTGGAATGGTTCAAATGTCAGAAATGTTGATTATTAAATGCAAACGCAATCCTGGCCAGGCATTATGTTTTTGAGGGTCACGTTTCTATATGTAGTTTATTGAAATTTAAGCAGCAGAATTAATCGAGAAGGATTCTGTAATCTCGTAACGGGATGGCAAATCGGTTCTAAGTCCTTACTTCCATAAATGTAATGCCTGAGGATAGCTGCGGGAAGATAATGTAATTACGTATCCACCATAATATTAGGATATAAAGATTTAAGTTGTCGAAAGAATTGAAACGTTACAAAATAACGAGAGCTGTCATCTATTCAATAGACATAACAATGACAGCATTTTGCACTTTGGTTTTCCTGCTAAATGATTTTCCATCAATCAGTAATTTAAGCTTATTTTACGCATTCAACTTACTCCACTGGCAAATCGGGCTACAAATAGTGAATATAACTTTATTATTACCAACATGATAACATAAGTGGAGCACATACAGCGAAGCATACAATGTATACTGTATACAAAGCGGAATGCGCACACGCAATTCAAATTGAGCTAACGTGAAAAAAGTGTCATTAGCATTATAGGTGCCTAGTTAAGTGTTACACACCAGCTAGAAAAGTTTCGAAATCAATTCTATTCAGTGCACGACGCGCAAATAAGTTATTCACCTACGTAAATATTGTTGGCTTTGCAGCACTTTTTGGGTTGTTGGATTGACGTAAACTCACAATTTCACAAGATCTCCTTAAAGTAACAAGAGAGTGCATAATCGATAACATTGATCTAATAACTTGTTCTGATTTTTCACGTTATTATCATATCGCTTTTTGTCATCTCTTTCACCTATGGAGGTGTGCTTGATATAAGTCTCATCTATTAACTTCCAAAGGACTTAATTTTGTGATTCCGAACCCAGGACTACAAACAATACATTTGATATCTTCTGTTTACTTAGTAGGGGGTCAACTTACATCTGTATTGTCGGTGCCTCAGCATTTCAGATGGACCTTACATTATTCTTAAAGTCAATCAGTATAAATTCATGCCACTTAAAATATTCACGATTTCGACAAACTAGTTAGATTACCGAAATTTAATTCTTAGGTTACTGATACTAGTCGATGTAGTCCCTATGCTTGCCAGTATGTTTCTAACGGACTAAATGGGTGGATATAGTTCTGCTATGCATGTGTTCATTCCTTTTATGACTGCACAGAGTAATTTCGAGTTCTATCATTATATATTGGTTGCGGGGTCACTATGAGACTTTTTATGAGGTCTGAAGTCAGTGACGATGTAGAACAAATAAATCATCGCTGGTTATGACCAGTTATGGCCAAAATGTTTGAACAGTGTAATTCCAAAGTGAAATAAGATGACGATTCGAATTATTTACATTATATGTGCCAGATGAAGCTGAGCGCTTATCTTCCGCAGGATACGCTTCCGCTGAGCGAGACGATACCACGCAATCCACCTACGTTGATGTCTCCATTCGGTGCTCACTTAGCTGCTGATATATAAGGCATAAAATTTGAGCTTTTTTTCTTAACCTTTTTTATAAGAATAAATATTATATCATGTATCATAATTTAAACGAAGACATATAAAAATTATGCAAAAGTAATATTTCATTCCATTATCAGATCAAACCAATTAATCTCATTCGAAAAATCTTATTCGAAACTTTTTCGGCCCACCCAACACTAGAATTATATAAAAAAAATTGCTACTCATGTGCATTCGCATCTTGTGCCTATTTAATATTTTTTTAAATGGTTTCTTCGAAAATATATATCTTTTTATTTTAAAGTTATAAGTAGTAATCCTTTTGTAAAAAGATACGTTTTAGAGTTCAGATTTTTATTGCAGGACTTTTAGAATTGTAAATAATGCATGTGGACACGCTAATTCTAAAATAGGATTACAACCACCCTTTTTAAGGCTTTATTTTCTATTTGAAAAATAACTTTTCACAATTTTCTTAAAACAGCAACTTTGAAATCGCTTTATTGAGGCAATTAAAAAAAATTACTTTAGTGATATAGGTCAATAAAACAAGTTGAATTATAAATTTTACGAAGTGCGCGACAATCCATGTATGGCTTACAATGTGGAGAAGTTCGCGTGTCCACCTCATTGTGCAAGCCCTCAGTCAATTAGCAGCCCTTAATGGAGTTCATTCACGCGACAACAGTTATGAATGAAAGCGGGGTTCATATATCACTATTAATACATGAACAGCAAAAAAAGCGTTCATTCAGTGCAACCTTTACACGTGCATTATAAGGTCATAGCTCAAATATCAACACTGAAAGGTATCGCCATCGTATCAACATTTTTGCATGACATGGTGCTGCTGTTTAAAAAAGTTTATAAGCATTAGGAAACGTTTTGTAACAAAAATTTGATTACAATGTTAAAAAATGTTTCCATGTTAAGTAATGTTAACAAAGATTTATAATCAAAATTGTTAATCAACTGCAAAACGATGCCATGTTTTCAAATGATATAAATGTTTGAATGAAAACATTTCTATCGGTGTCGGAGCCTTCAAAACATGTAACAATTTCTAACATAATGTAATGTTTGTAATAATTTTAAAACAGCAGTGTGGCAGCATCAAAACTTTCCAAAGCAACGCACACTTATCGGAATCGTAACGTAGCTACGACTCGGTATTCTGGCGGTTACCTCTCTCTTTCCTCATTGCCACATTTTCTCCTCCTCTGCCACATTCTCACTTCCTCGCTCCTGAAGTCTTTTTCTTTCGTTACATTTCTAAATTCAATTTTCTTCTTTCTCTTCTTCAAGTGGTATGGTTGTAATAGTCTGCTCGCTTATTGTGAACTGCTTCAGAACTATGCGGTTTCAAAATTGAAGTGACCTTCTAGCCGTCTACAAGTGGTCGCCAAACCATGAGCGTGACGACGCCTAACCGCATCCAAGTCGACGTCCCGGAGCTGCTGATTCGGCTTGGTTACATATTTACTTTAGGCTGACGGCGAGGCGAAATTCGATACGGTTACGATCGTTGGCCGAGTTGACACATATGCTGTAACCCCTAGTCGTAAATATTTTTATCCATTTATGTGGAATAAATATCAATTTTTTGATAATTTGGCTCTCAAAATTATATAGTCTTAGTAGTTAGTAATGATTTTGTTACAGATGCTTAACAAGGATAATGAAATTATTACTGATATTTAAATACGATAAATACAATAAGATTATTGCTTTTAAAAGAATCAACTGAATAACCAATTATGTCAGATAGATTAGCTAGATGGCAACCTTCATCAGTGATTAATTTAATTTGGATTGCTAAAATGTCCATTAGTTTTTGCAGGCGAATTTATATTCTGATGGCAAAATTATTTAATTGAATGCAATCATTAACTTCTGCTTCACCTTATCAAAATTAGATTTGCTTTTAGAGGTCTCAGATAAAGGTCTCATTGAATCACCAATGTTTGAATGAAATGCAAGCGATCAAAGTTACTTTAAAAATTTTAAAGTAGATACTGAGAAAGTATCGCAAATTGCCACCACTCGAAACTATTATAAGCCGTCTCGTTAGTAATTGAATAAAGCAAAGTTCAAATATTTCGAAATAAATAGAATTAGATAATAATATTACATTATTAGACATTTCTACATTAGCTATAATTTACAATTATCTAAACGTACCTGAAATTATAAATCAGATTAGACATGGTGAAGAAATCGAACTCTAATAAACATTTGTTACTAGTTCAGGTAAAGTTGCAACCTATTCCTAATTGGTAGATATCAGAAAAAAATACTGCATGTTAATGACAATTGTAAGGTCCTATACCACACAAACAAATTTCGAAGACGAGGTCCTTGCTATTTGATGCATCCCAACCATAGGGACTACTCTAAAATTTCTTAAATACAAGTATCAATAATATTGCTCAAACCGCAACCAAAAAGGAGACGTACCTCACTCTTCAAAATCTTGCAGGAGTTTTTCCTCGTCATTTCGAGGCAAAGATTCGGCTCTCGCCCACTCTTCAAATGACGTTGTAAAATCGATAAGGGCTCACAGCATTATAACACTCCGAACAAAGGAGATCGCTGATTCATAAAAATAATAATAGAGCTAAAATTACACATCTTGAGTATGAAGTGAAGATACAGATGCACTTTATTATCATTCCATTTCCGGATGGCAGTAAAAGTTCAAAGTGCCGCGCACGCGCTGCGGTTACGTACCACGAAAGTAAGACCACAAAGATAAGTTACGGTGAGCGATACGCTGCAATAAGGCTATTAAACTATACATTTTCGACTAGCTGAAGCCAACCAGGCTCGAAAAAAGTAGCATAAGCTATACTAATGGGGAATACCCCGAAAACATCAGATAACTACCCGTGAATATCCCGTATTCCAAATCAATCCAGATATATTAGATGTTAACACCAAACAAATCATTACTTTAGATTTGTTCAATATACGTAGAATATTTATAACAGACTGATTTATTATTAATTAAGNCTGTAAAGATCTCAACACGGCCCATGTTTCCACCAATATATGTATAAATTTGATATTATATGTTCCTTTCTAGATTATTTTTATTATTTATTATTTCTTTTTATAGATTTCTTATCTACAAAAGAAATCTAAAAATTGTTTTCTTCTGTACATATCGTGTATATATATGCGTTTAGTTTTTGTGATTTTGACGGACCCTAGCAAAATTAATGGTAACAATATAATAATAAAAAAAAGAGACCGTATGAATAGCACTAATTCTTAATTAATAATAAATAAGTCTGTTATGAATATTCTACGTATATTGAAACAAATCTAAAGTATGAATAAGTGAAAGGCACCGAAGCATTCAGTAATTACCCATTCTTTTGTATCATCTACGTATTGCAAGATTGCTCTACGTCGAGTTATGTAGTGCATTTTTGAGGTACCTCAATGTAAGAAAAGATTGATCAATAACATAACAGGGTTCTTACGTAACAGTATATTTTTATTGTAGTTAGCACTCACCTGATAGTAGGTGAAGATATAATCTAAAGCGGCACGGCGCGAATCTGTAAAGATATAAATAACCATTAAACTTTTAAAGGTACTGGGTACTGGAGTGCAAATTTGGTCCTTTTCATGGGGCAGTAAGTAACCATGGTCCAATAGTGCAACCAGTTCAAAAGTGGTCAATTTAAGAAATACTATTTTATTACATTGCCCTGATCAAGATCACACCCAAACTCATTTTGTTTATTACACAGAAAAATTATCATATTTACAATATGTCAGTAAAACTCTACCGTAAGTTTGAATTTATAAATGTAAACTTTATTATTCTACGATGACATTCAAATTGGTGAACAGATTTAGATAAATGGGGAATCTTTAGACTCAACATCATCAATGTCATCGTTGGCTATAACATTTTTTTAAACAATTTTGATTCAATTGTTGTAACATGGGTATTACATTGTAAGTCCTTATCCATTCAATAAATTATATTTATTTAATTTTAGATTACTTATTTCATAGGCATCTCATATTTAAAATTTTATTGTTTTTATAATTACTGTCTTTCTATAACTTAAGCCTTGATTACTTAAACCTTCTACATAAATGGCGCTAGACCATGAAATAGAAAAAAAAACCAATGATGAAATACTAAACATTAGATAACTGTATATACCTACGGAGTATTATTATTATAAGTAATTTCGTAATACAAACGCAAAAATAGCAAAACTAATGAATGAACGAAAAGGTGGAAGTAGGGCACGATTGTAACAAGATACATGCAATAAAAAATACGATGGTGGAATATAGGTACCTAAACATAATAAAGGTTATAATGCAGAAATAGATAAGGTAAATTTGCTGAACTGTATTTATTTTTATTCGTACAGTATTTAAGTACATAAATAAGCTTCTACTCTATTGAACGTTAATGATAATACTCATAATTACTCTACCTTATGTCAGACCATCAAAAATACTATCGGCAATAAAGTAAAAAAATGACATTTATAAAGGGGGTTTTTTTTTTCATAACACCGTTAAATTATTAAATGATTACGTTAAAACAACATTGTATTAACATCATATTGTAAAAGAATTAAGCACTTTAAATGATCCTTTTTAAAGATTAGTTTTGTTTTACTTTTAATATTGTATGTTTTAGAGAAATAAAGAATTTAAATTCGTAACTCTTAGATCTTACGAAAATATCTTCGGATACAAATAAAAACATTTAGGTGGTCCCATTTAATATTAATCTTTACACGAAAAATATAAAAAAAAGCAAATATTTAGAAATCTTTAGACTGCTTATATATTCTCCTGCTTGTTTCTATTAAGCTGTGGAAACGCTTATCTAACGTGAGTTTCTTTAAACGTATGTAAATTTATAAATCGAAATTTCTACGGGAACAGTAAACTCCACGTGTAAAGAATCATATATTATGTTGGTAATTGTAACAAAACGGTATCTGGAAAAAAGATTTACATCATGGGCTAAAGCAAAGTTCAAGGGAATTCTAAATCGTATATTGATCGAATCTAGTTCCTTTATCTGTATAATAATGCGTTAAAAAAAACATAATATTTTGCGAAGACAAAATAGAGTTGTTTTACGAGAGGTTAGATGAGTAACTAATAGTCCAAATACCTTTAAAACCGACTACAAAGTTTTCAATTCTACCAAACTCTTAACTTAGGAAACATTGCCAGTAGATTTAAAATTCAATCCGTTACACCGCGACCAGGTTGAATATTAATAAACTAGTTAGCAAAGACTAGCCTGGGCATGATTTAAAGCTGTATTAAAACAAATTATGACCTGTCCACTATTGGTCGTGTTAATTTGGAGTCTGGTATTCTAATTTAGGCAGTTGGAAGCAACACATGTGTGGTCTTACTTAAAATAAATAACACGTGTTATGTTTTTGCCAATGATATTTCAATGACACTAACACGAACCGACAAAAATATTAGGTTAACATGATAACAGAATTAGTAATTAATGCTAAATAGTGTATAAATATGTATCTTAATTGCTATCTTACACTAAAACCTTCCTTTTCATGCGAATTTAAATTTATTGTAAAGTTTCATACGCGCGTAAGAAAAATTAATTGAGCAAGCTGGTTTAAAATAATTTAAAAGTAAATTTACGATAACTCGAAACAAAGACCTGCCCCCCTAGTCAAGATGACATTCTAAATACGATAACATATCGATATGATACGTCTTTACCATACATTTTTTAAGCGTTCTACTGACGGTAGCGTACTTAGAATGTCATCTTGTCTACAGGCCCAGGCTAAATACTCTATATCTGATAAGAAAAACGATATCGTATTGATTACACCTGCTGTATATTTCCTTTCACAATAATAATATTGTAAATATATCTCCTCGAATTAATACAATGAAAAACTGTCTACAAACAACGTGGGTTTTCATCGTTATGCATTTGACAAACATCCCGATAACAGAGTAGATCACCTTTCTTTTTCCCACAGAGTACTTATATTTCGAAAGTTATGACATGCCCTTAATGTCTCAATACAGTGATAAGATGAAGAAGAAATGTATTATTAAATCAAATCTTTTAAATAACTCAGTTATCTAGTCAGTCATGGTGTTTTTCGCTTATTTTCATAGCATTATGTCTTAGGATTTCGTGCTTCTCTAAGAGATAAAGAAACATCAATTCTCACACTACTGTCGCATTATATATTGAATATCTTATATATCCGTGATAATATTCACTTATACTGTAAGAAAAGTGAAATACACAATTTAAATACAAGAAATAAAAACAAACATGACATTTTTTAGTGAAACGAATTTTTAATTTGATACCTGAATCAGTTTTAGATTTGGCTCCCCATAATTCAAAGAAATATGTCAAAAACATCCTTTTACAAAAGGCATATTATAACGTTGAAGATTATTTAAGCGATAGAAATGTTTGGACTTGATTCCAGTTCTGAGAGCAGAAGCAATATATCACACATTGTAACATCCAAAACTATCTTTAAATGAGTAGCCGTCAAGTTTCTTCTCAGCGGATTCAAATTTCTAAACCGGTGGTAGATTTGTTACCAACGGACAGACTACTGACTATTCAAAAGTGCTTTTTGAGTCTACTTGAGTAAAGAATATTTTGATTTGAACATTCAGAGTAAATATTCGTCATGGCTTTAATATCAAGATATTTTTTTCCCTCGATTTATTAAACAAAGTAGCTTTTATAAATTATGACATATACATACAGTAACAGCGTAAAAATATCCAGACAAATGTTTAAAGAAATACTTTATTAATGAACTACTGCTTTATGCAATATTTTTAAAAATACTAGCCGATCTCACTTAGAACTCGATCACGTGGATATTTAAAGAAATTTGTTATTTTACCAGATTTAATTCTCATTCTAAATCTTTCTCTAATTCTCCTAAAATCACACGTAATATTCCATCAAAATCTGTCTAGCCGTTTAGGCTCAGTTAATTCACATGTAGTAGTAATATGTTATATCTATAAACTGATAGGAAGTTGTAGCGTAGTTTCATGAATTGAGCAAGGAAATGATATAACATCGGGGATGTTAACTAATTTATTTGAAACAAAAATGCTAACAATGCGATATAATATTCATTCAACTTCATTAACGTCATGCGTGTGGATTTCCGTTTTTGATTTGCTGAAATAAACATGTAGTACCGTGTTATCAATGAATCGCGCATTAAAATTCTCATATAAAAAGCGACATTAAAATTGTAAAACTTAATCAGCGGATAATTATTCTTTCATGTATTGCATTACCGGCGAGATAAGATCTTACCTCGACACTTGCATTGTCTTTTACTTATGGGTCTGTGAGATCTTGACGTGACTCACAATTCGCGTTATAATAGTTAACGAGCTGTACAAATTTCGTTTACTGCTAATAGTTAGATAGTGAGCAGAATAAAAATATGTTCCAAATGGACTTGAATATATCCATATGTGTTACTTTTTGTAAGATTTAAAGCACTAGTATGGCTAAACTTAAATGTGGAACTGAAAGTACTATTTGATGCTTATACAACTTAGTTACCACCAGAAGTCATAACCGATCTCTCGCCTTAAAATTAGCAACTTTTTGAAGTTATACTTCTTTTGGCGCGTTAGGGAAAAATGATGATAAACTACTTATATCCAATGAAAGTTAGTTTACGTTTATTGTTTTCGAATATTTGGCATTTGAGTGAACGAATGATGGATGTATTTGATTTGACAAGCAACAAAACTATGGCGTGGATCTATGGTTAAAGTTTCGAAGATACTAACTATTGGTTATATATTATTTTGCGTTTATTTATGCAATCAAGCGTTTATTTCAATTACACATTAAATAATCGAGCTAAAAGTTGTGCTATTGAATGATAATGACTGATAATTTAAAAGTTGCGAGACAAAGTTTATGCATATCATTGTGTGAAAAGATTTTTATCTTGTTAGACCAATGAAGTATAACTTCTAACGCGTGTACATACGTGCACACACTCTTATATTATAAATTGCTATGAAATATATGCTATAATTTAAGACGGAATAAATTCAGCAAAATGAAACAAAATTGTTAGAGTAGTCTAATATAAATTACTGGCTGTTCCCCGCACTATCAACCGAATATATCCTGTTTCTATTAGACAGTGGAAAATCCCCTTTTTGCTTGAATGAGTGCCTATATGGCGGAAAGTCTCATATTTGATAAATTTGAAGCCAATATTATATATTTGGGAAATATATCGCTTTCACTCATTCATTACCTTAAATAAAATAAGGAAAAGCTAGAAGGTAGAACATAAAAAAAATATTAACTGTAAAACCCGTAATATAAAAAATAAGAAAAACTTCTTTTTGTTTTAGAATACAAAACGTAATAGACGCATACGATTCATTAGAAATAGAAGGCAAGAATGCCCTGTCAAAACTAGAAGATAAAAATCATATGGAAACATATTTCATACAAATTTCACGTATGTAGCTCTTCAAGCATGAAATTATTTTCAATGTAGCTCTTCAAGCATGAAATTATTAAATTTATTCAGTACATACAATTTAACAAATATGTTTAAGGAGCCTACAAGAATATCTTCAACTAGTGCTACTTGCATAGACAATATATTTACAGATATAAAACCAACTGTCAAAAAGATAATTTCTAATTTAGATTCTGATCACTGTGGCCAACTCATTCGCTTTCCAACCGTAAATAAAACAGTGAAAAAACGTAAAATCACTTATGTCCCAATCACTACTGAGCGTATAGAGCGAATGAGATCAAACCTAATACTAAACTGGAATTCTTCTTCTTTATTGAATTCTCTGAATCCCAATGAAGTATACAACCGTTTTTTTAACAAATTTAATAAAATTTTTAATTCTATATTTAAGAGTAAATCGGCCATGTGTACTGACACATTGGCATTCAGTGAATGGGCAACAGTTGATCTACACAAAAGTAGACAAAAGTTATATGAGCTGTATGACAAGCGTCAATATAACACTAGTGATGAATTCAGAGATTATGTAAGATCATTTTCTAAAGAATTTAAAAAGAAATGTGTTTTAGCAAAATCGCAATACATTAAATCTAGAATTAAAAATAGCAGTAATATAATTAAAACAACATGGAGGATCATCAATGAAGAAACAGGAAAAGCATCCTCGCGCTTTAATGAATTCAATCTTAAGATAGACAATAAGAACATTACATTGGATTCAGAAGTTGCTAATGAATTTGAAGAATTCTTCACTAGCGCTCCTATCTCGACGACTAAATCTCTGAACTCATCACCATCCACTGCTCTCTCTTGGCTGGCTTGTAGTGTGCCTCAATGTTATAATATTTTCAAATTCCACCATGTCAATAGCTCGGACGTTATTAAGTCATTTAATTTAATCAATAATAAGAAAACAAATGATTTATGGGGTCTATCTGTTAACCTAGCAAGATCATTAATTGACATCCTTGCAGACGACATGGCTGAAATTTTTAATAACTGTGTAGATTGGGGTATATTTCCTGACTTAATGAAGTACAGTAAAATTATACCAATGTTTAAGTCGGGCAGTACTTCAGACCCCTCTAACTTTAGACCAATATCGGTTCTTCCGACTTTCAGTAAAGTATTCGAAAAAATGATATTGAACCAATTGCTACAACATTTTCAAAAATATAATCTATTACACAGTAAGCAATTTGGATTTACGCGAGCTCGTTCAACAACCGATGCTGGTGTACAGTTATTACATAATATTTACGAGGCCTGGGAGGAATCACGAGACGCGCTTGGTGTTTTCTGTGATTTGTCTAAGGCCTTTGATTGTGTCCAGTATGAAACTCTGATCGGGAAATTACGTCACTATGGCATCACAGACGCTGCATTAGACCTGATGAGTTCCTATTTAACTAATAGAACACAAAAGGTCTGTGTTAATGGAAAACTTTCAGAAGGGTCTGTAACGAAACTAGGTGTTCCACAGGGTTCCATATTAGGACCATTTCTGTTCCTCATTTACATTAATGACCTTCCTTATTTTGTCAAGGACGGTCATGAGATAGTTTTGTTTGCTGATGACACTTCTCTAATATTCAAAGTTAATCGACAACAAACAGATTTTGACGAGGTAAACAATTCGCTCAATAAAGTAGTACAATGGTTTGAAGCAAACAACTTATTACTGAACGGGAAAAAAACAAAATGTATTAAATTCACATTACCAAACGTAAAGCAAGTGAGAACCATTGTTAAACTTAATAATGAGGAACTTGATCTGGTAGATAGTACCGTTTTTCTAGGCATTACTTTAGATTGTAAGCTACAGTGGGGGCCCCATATAAGAGGTCTATCGAACAGGCTCAGCTCTGCGGCTTACGCGGTTAAAAGAATTCGCCGTCTTACGGACGTTGAAACTGCCAGGCTGGTCTATTTCAGTTATTTTCACAGCATTATGTCATATGGCATTTTACTTTGGGGTAATGCTGCTGATATAGATGCAATATTTGTGCTGCAGAAAAGGGCCGTTCGTGCGATCTACAATATGGGTCCAAGAGAGTCGCTAAGAAACAAATTCAGAACAATAAAAATAATGACAGTTCACGGCGTATATATATTAGAAAACTTGTTGTACGTCCATAAAAATATTGACTCTTTTAGGAAGAAAAGTGAATGCACCTCATATAACTTAAGAAATGGAAATAAAATTGCTGTAAATTCTAGTAGGCTACATAAAATTGACAAGTCATTCAAGGGTAACTGTATACG